>CM060173.1:6072500-6475231 GCA_030549775.1 Tamarix chinensis
TACCCCTTTACTTTACAAAATTACCATAATACCCTTTCCTTTATGTCAATTACCAAAATGCCCTTCTCATTTATTAAATTACCATTTTACCCCTTTACTTTATAAAATTACCATAATACCCTTTCCATTATGCCACATTATCAAAATACCTTTCTCCTTTCTTAATTACCAAGTTACCCCTTTACTTTATAAAATTACCATAATACCCTTTCCATTATGCCACATTATCAAAATACCTTTCTCCTTTCTTAATTACTAAGTTACCCCTTTATTTTTATAAAATTACCATAATACCCTTTCCTTTGTACCACTCCTTTATTAATTATTACCAGAATACCCTTCTCCTTTATTAATTACCAAGTTATCCCTTTACTTTACAAAATTACCATAATACCCTTTCCTTTATACCAAATTACCAAAATACCATTCTTCTTTATTAATTACCAAGTTACCCCTTTACTTTATAAAATTACTATAATACCCTTTTCTTTATACCAAATTACCATTTTACCCTTTTACCTTACATAATTACCAAAATACCCTTCATTTACACCAAATTACCATTTTAGCCCCTTACTTTTACAAAATTACCAACATACCCTCTCTTTTATGCCAAATTACCAAATTACCCTTCTACTTTATTAAATTATCATTTTACCCCTTCACTTACAAAATTACTAACATACCCTTTCTTTTATGCCAAATTACCAAATTGCCCTTTTCCTTTATTAAATTGCCATTTTACCCCTTTACTTACAAAATTACCAACATACCCTCTCTTTTATGCCAAATTACCAAATTACCCTTCTACTTTATTAAATTATCATTTTACCCCTTCACTTACAAAATTACTAACATACCCTTTCTTTTATGCCAAATTACCAAATTGCCCTTCTACTTTATTAAATTACCGTTTTACCTATTTACTTTTATAATTTACCATTTTGCCCTTATTATACCACTTTTACTAAATTGCCCTCACTACACAAAATATTGATATGCATGCTCCATACACCTCATCCAACACCATCAACTACTATTATTAAACATTAACATATAATAGCACTACCACACATACTTATTTAGGCCATGCTTTCATACAAGAAAATTTACTAAAATGCCCCTAGGGCTTACATTAATATTTTCTCTGCAACAGATGGCCACATTTGCATATCATACCATATATATGTATTTAACATTGTCATTAATAACAAGAATCCTTCCCTTAAGCATTATATCTATACATGACGCATAAATTATCATGCTTTTCTTTTCATCAACCAACATATGCCACTAAATACATTATACTTAACAACATATATCATGCATATAAATATATTAACAAAACCTAATGTACTAGTATACGTATATCCATGCATTTTAGTAGGGTATAATAGTTACCTTATTTCCCACAATAATCAAACCTTATTTATACCCCGGTTAAAAGTTTAAGCTTTAATTAGCAAAATCAATACCTAAAAATAATATCAATATTTATCATATTAGAAGTAAAAAAATCAAAAGAACAAGCCTTTATCAAAACTTAATTAAATACATACTATTATTAACAATTATTATACCTCAAAAATTAAACCAACCATGGCTCAAATGAATGTAGAACTAATGCTGCATGAGCAGGGTGAGCTACATGTAGAATTGAAGGGGAAAAGGGATCAAAGAGGGAGAAGTGGGAAGGAGGGAGGTGTTGGTTTGAATGGGGTCTTGGGAGTTAAGTAGGGGACTTGTGGAAGGGATTTAGGGTAGAGGCTGGGTGTAGGGATGGAGTAGGAGTGTAGGTGGTGGTCGAGGGTAGATGATAGGTGGCCTAGGGAGGAGGATATGGCAGTTGCAGGGCTAGAAAATGGTTACAAGGGTGTCGGAGGAGAAGAAGGAAGGGAAAAGAAGAGGGGAAGGGAAGAGCTGCAGGGCTGGGTTTCAGCCAAGGGAGGCAATTTGGTGGTAGGGGAGGTTCTAGGGAGTGGATTGGTGGCCATGGTGGTGGAGGAAAAGGCGGAACTGTGGCAGACGGTGGTGGTGTAGGGTGGAGGCTAAAAAGGGGGAAATAAAAAGAATAAGAAGGAGGGTGGCTATAGGGTGCGTGTGGGGGTGATGGGGTGGTGCAAGGAGGTTGGTGGGGTGTTAGGGAGGTTGTGTAGGTGGTTGTTTGGGTGGCAGTAGCAGCGGTTGAGGGTGGCAGAGCAAAAATAGGGGAATGGGAGAAGAGGGGAAGGAAGGGAGAAAGAAGGCTCGGCAGGGAGGTGATGGAGCTCGAGGTAGGAGGATAATGAGCAGGATAGAAGAAGAAAAAGACGAGGGAGAGGAGAAGAGGTAGGCACCAGTTAGGTGGTTTCAGGGGGAGGTGTGCAAGTCGATGAGTGTAGGGTGGCGGTTGTAGGGAGAAGGAAGGGAAGAAAAAGGGAAGGAAGGGCATGCGGTGAAAGGACTTATATGGCCCGAAAATGGAAGGAAAGGGACATGGGTAGAGAGAGGGAGAGAGAGTAGGCTGTAGGGGGAGGCAGGTGGTGGCAGGTGGCTGCAGCAGGCTAGCTATGGCTGGGGGTCGAAGAAGGAAGGAGGAGGGAAGAAGAAGGGACGAGGGGTTGCGGGCCGGTCGGGCAAGGAAAGGAAAGAAGGGACCAGGCTGGCCTTGTGAGCAAGGGAGGGAGAGAAAAAGAAGGACTAATCTAGCCTAGTTGGGGGTAGGAAAGGAAAAGAAAAAGAAAAAGAAAAGGGATGGAGAGACGGGCTGGACGGTCGCATGGGAGAGGGAGAAGGGATGGGCCAGCGGCCTAGCGAGAGGGGAGGAGGAAAGGAGAGCAGGCTGGGTAGCCTGAGGAGGAAAAAGAAAAGAAGGAAAAAGAAGGAAAAGAAAAATGAAGAAAAGGAGAAAGAAAAAAAAGGAAAAATGAAAAATGAAAAGGGGAAAAATAAAATAAAATACTTTTTGAAATAATGGAATTTAATATTTTTGATAGATAAATTAATTTAATAATTTAAATTATTATAATTTAATATAATGGTTTAAAAAGGTCAATTTTTGTAAAATAATGGTTTAAAAAATTATTGAAATAAAATGAGTATGATAAAATAGCAAAATATTTATTTTAATTTATTCAATGTTCATATCCATTTTAATATGCTCAAAAATCTACAAAATGATTAATTTAAATAAATTTAAAACTTAAATTACCCTAAATGAGGGTTTCTTTTATTAAATTCTTAGTTTTAGATTTTTGGGGTATTACACTACTACTGCTTCTGCTCTTGTTGATTTGCTGCTGCTCCTACTGCTACTCCTATTCCTCCTCCTACTACTGCTACTCCTATTACTCCTACTACTACTACTCCTACTCCTCCTACTCCTCCTACTCCTCCTACTCGTCATCGTCGTCCTCCTCCTCTTACTACTATTCCTGCTGCTACTCCTCCTCCTCCTCCTACTACTACTACTCCTCCTACTGCCACTCCTGTTGCTACTCCTACTCCTACTGTTGTTGCTGATATTACTGCTGCTGCTGCTGCTGCTGCTACTACTACTACTACTACTACTACTACTAATACTACTACTACTACCGATGCTGCTACTGCTGCTGCCGCCGTTGATACTACTTCTTCTACTCCTAGTCCCGGTCTTGCTACTACTCCTACTCCTCCCACTCCTACTCCTACTTCTGCTCCTGCTCCTGCTCTTCCTGCCGCTCCTACTCCTCCTACTCCTCCTCTTCCTACTCCTCCTCCTCCTCCTCCTCCTCCCACTAAATCGAATAGGTTTTTATAATACCTAGTACCTTTCATCCATGATAAATGATGACATCTTTGAGGGATAAAAAACTAAGAACATAAACATTAAGATGATAATTATAAGTAATTGTCTCACTACGATAATCTCTATTTTTAGTATAGTAGATACACACACTATCGTAGCCACAAGTTAGCATGATCTTCTTACCTTTATGAAAATAAGAAACATTTTGAATCCGTCAACAAGGATTCCGCCACTTGACGCAAGGATCTTTAATGTAGAGCTTCTTAACCAAATAAGTTGGATTATTAATACTACTAGAAAACTTATTGCTAATATCCTCCATGCACTAGAATTGAAAATCTTCATGAAAGAGAGTAAGATCTAGAACACATATAGAGAGCCAGCCTCCAAATACACTTAATTCCCTTGATAATACCTTCTTACATCATCATCATCAAATTCTGCAGATAGATTAAGACGCCAAAACCGTTCTCTTTCTATGTAATACCCCAAAAATTTAAAATCTAAAATTCAATATTTACCCTTTATTTGGAATAATTTAATCTTAAACTATTAATTTAAGTATTTTGTGGACCTTTGATTTATAAAAATAGATAAAATTATTTGATAAATTAATATAAATATTTTTATTATTTTATCATACTCTTTTTATTTAAATAAATTTCCAAACCCAGAATTTTACCAAAATTATTCTATTAAATTAATACTTTAAAATTTTGGATAAATTAATTTAATATTTTCCCCATTAGCCTAATTTCTAATCCTAACTTTAAAAATAATTTTCTTTTTCTTTTTTCCGTTTTCCCTTTTCCTTTTGTCTTTTTCCTCCATTTTCCTTTTCTTTCTTCCTTTTCTTCTTCTCCTTTGGGCTAATCCAGCCCTCTTCCTCTCTTTATTCTTCCTTCTTCGCGGGGCCAGCCCAATCGTGCCACCTTCTACCCCCTTTTATTTCTTTTCTTTGTCCTCTTCCTCCTTTAGGCCAACCCACCTCCCCCTCTTCTTTTTTTTTATTCTCCTCCCGTGCGAACTGACCTACCCGCCTATTTTCTTTCTTTCTCCTCTGCTTGACCTCCTTTCTTCTTTCCTTTTCTTCCTTCTTATCCCCTGCAACACCCCAAAACAAAAGCCTCCTACACCTCGCACGCCTCTTGTAATCCTCTCCATCCAGTGCCTACAACCACCAACCTACAACCCCCTCTAAACCCATCCTTTTCCTTTCTATTTTAGGCCATACATATTGCCTACATCCTTTCCCTGTGTTCCTTCCCCTTCCCTCTTCTCCCTCTCCCTGCCATAACAACCTACATTCCCCCTGCACCCACCTAACCCTACATCGACTGCCCCTCTCTTCTTCTTCACTGCTTCATTCCTCTCCCTCGAGCTCCCTTCTCCTCTGCCCGATTCTTCCTTCCTTCCTTCCTTTCCCTCTTTCTCCTCTATTTTTCTTATGCCGCCTCTGCCCATCATCTCCACCACCCAACCAGCCACCACACTTGCCACTCCTACCCCTACCTCCTCCCTACACCAGCCCAAGCAACCACTGCACGCCAACCTATAACCAACTCCCCTCTACCCCCTCCATGCACCGCCACCCTATGCTACCCTTCTCCCCTCTTCCGCTTTCGCTGAAGCCTCCCCTCAGCCATCTGAAACCACCCCAACACCTCCCTGTCTCACCTTGCCCCAACTCCCCCCACATCTCCCCATCTCTTCTCCTTATTTTATTTTATTCCTCTTCTCCCTCCCTTCTCTGTACCCTCCTTTCCGTAGCTATTTCCGCTGTCTCCGCTTCTTTAAGCCACCACACTTTGACCCCCAAACCATCACCCACTACCTGCTTCACCCCTACACCCAACAACCAACCTCAAATCCCCTCCATCACCTCCCTTAGCCTCCTTACCTGAGACCTTGCCCCCTTTGTCCATTTATCCCTTCCATCCCCTTTCGTGCCATGCATGGCTTACGCTACATGCGCATTGTGAGTTATGCTACCTAAATTGTGAGCATATTTAACTAATATTGAGGTAAAATGTAGTTTGGTAATATTATGTATTTAATAATTTTTTTTAATAAAAATCATTCTTTTACTTACCTAATAATAATATGTTACTTGTGACATTATTTTAGGTATAATTGTTTTTTTTCTAATTGGAGCTTAAGCTTTTAAATATAGATACTGGCTAAGTTTGGTTTTTGTTGGAAATAAGGTAACCGTTATACCCCACTAAAATATAGGGATTATTGAATGTTAGCACATTATGTTTTTTGGTATGTGGTTTTTGTAAATATGATGTGTTGTTATCAATCACATGATTTTTATGTTATCTTGTATATGGTGTAATATGTGATAAAGGATGGCTAAGGAAAAAGGGGTGATGTTGATGATAAGTGTTTTGTGCATATACATGCTATGATAAGTAAGTATGGGCATTTGTAGTAGAAATAATACTAATATGAGCCAGGGGCAATTTGGTCATTTGGACATACCATGATGTCTAAACCTAAATGAGATGGCAAATGTGTTATGTATGATGCTAAAAATGGATATGGAAGTTTGGTGGAGTATAAATATAAGTGTTAGTAGAAATATCAACATTTATGACCTAGGGGTAATTTGGTAATTTTAATGTATGGTGTTTATTATCTTAATAAAAAATCATGCTAAGTATTGTGTGGTGTTGAAAATGATGATAGAAGTTTGTGGCATTAAAATTACATGTTCCACCATAAAAAATAATATTTTATGCTCTAGAGGTATTTTAGTAAATTTACATGTTCAATGTGAGTGACCTAATTAAATAGGCATGGTAGGTGATAATTGGTGCTGAGAATAATAATAAGGGTTTTGTAGTGTTAATAATACATGTTGGGAATAAATATCAATATTTATGCGCTAGGGGCATTTTAATAATTTTGCAAATAAGAAGGGCATTTTGGTAATTTTGCAAGTAAGAAGGGCATTTTAGTAATTTTGTAAGTCCGAAGGGAATTATGGTAAGTTTGTAAGTAAGAAAGGTATTTTAGTAATTTTACAAGTAAGGAGGGGCATTTTGATATCTTTATAGGCAAGATAGGGATTGCTCTAATAAACATGAATGGTAGGTAAAAATTGATGTTAAACATAAAGAAAGTGGTTTATTGTCCTAATGTCACTTACTTGATCATCATATTTAGTAAAATATGGTCTACGGGTATTTTGGTAAATTTATAGATAGAATTTTGGTTGGGCTAATAAGGATGTATGAAGGGAATAAATTAATGCTAAATATAAAAATAGGGGTTATGGCCTTAGTATCACTTATTCAAGCATGATCATGAACATTATAAGCGCCATGGGTATTTTAGTAAATTAGAGTGTATCATAGTAATTTTGCATGATTTAGGGTTAATTGGGTAATTGTGTAACACTCTGAGTTGATATGACCACACGGGAGTTACCTTAGAGCGCTTTTGGGTTGATCGGCTGGCCCTACAGATCAACACGAGTACTTCTAGTATGATTTATCCTCACTCACACACTTCTCGAGAAATTTTTAGAAAAATTTTAAAACTTCCCAAGAGGGTTACCCATCCTAAAATTACTCTACGACTAGCACACTTAACCGTGGAGTTCTTAGGATGGAATCACCAAAAGGATGGTATACCATGTTGATATAATAGCCAGATCAATCCTTATAACACTTCACTCAATTTGGGGTATTACATTCACCCCCACTCAAAGAATGCAATGCCCTCATTGCACCTCAACCAATAACTGTCTCAATACAGTTTATCCCAAGAATTGTCTTTCTAGGTGGCTGACTAGCTCATCCAAGTTCAGATCACGGTCTCGGTTTTGGTTTGATACCATTTGTAACACCCCGAGTTGATATAACCACGTGGGGGCTACCTTAGAGAGCTTTCGGATTGATAGGCTGGCCCCACAAATCAATATGAGTCCTTTTAGCACGCTTTATCCTCACTCACACACTTCTCGAGAAATTTTTAGAAAAATTTTAAAACTTTCCAGGAGGGTCACCCATCTTAAAATTTCTTTATGGCCAGCACACTTAACTGTGGAGTTCTTAGGATGGAATCACCAAAATGATGGTATACCATGTTAATATAAGTAGCTAGATCAATCTTTATAACACTTCGCTCAATTTGGGATATTACAAATTGAGGGTGTGATATGAGGTTATTTTCATAAACATGTAAGAGGTGCCTTAATTGTTCATTATGCATGAGAACATGTGCTGGTTGTTCTAGAAGTGCATGTTAGGGTTTATGTATAAAATGATCATTTGGTGTGTAGGGAACTTCAACTTCATAATTAATAGTATAATTATGGTATGTTACTCTCTTATGGCATGTTGATAAATACAAATGAATATTGTGATGGAAGTGGATGATAAAGAGGTAGCCTTAGTCTTAGGGGCATTTTGGTCATTTTGACCTAAGGTGTTTGAGTATGAGTATTGGAACCTAGGATGGCCTTAGTGGACTACATAAGTTAACATTGACAATAATCTTGATATTAATTACTCTATAATAATGGAAACAAATAAAAATGGGTAAGTACGTAATTAATGTGTTTCTTGTGGTCACCTTAATTAAGATACTAATACTTAAATTGAAAGACCTCAAGATCGGAAATGGTAGCTCTTTAGGGGACACTACCCTAAAAATGTGGTTTAGCCCACGATTATTTTGATTTTTGCTGGTGTGCCTTAGTTCCCCAACCAGGCCCTACATCTTACTTTATTTAGCTCTATGACCCTACTTAGGGGGTATGCATACTTATGGAGGTGTCCTTGTTGGTAGGGTACTCTATGTCTTCGTACACTAATGCAACTAAGGTACCTTTGTGTCCCTAGATTGATAGTCAATAGGATACTGTGCTCCTCTTATATGCTAGTATGATTAGTGTACCTTTGTGTCTCCAGATTCGTGATCTCTCCCTTGAGTGAATAAAATGAAATTGGTGTGATAATTAAGTGGGAAGGTTCTAATCACTTATAGTGTAACACCATGTAGGTTGGAATCATGTGGATAATATCATATGTACCAATCCACCGGTTATAATAGTGGTTAGGAGCATTCTATCTTGGGTATATCATATGCATTGGTCCACCAGTTATAATAGTGGCTAGGAGCATTTTGCCTTGAATTATATCATATGTACCGATCCAATAATTATAATAGTGGTTAGGAGCATTCTACCTTGGATTATATTATATGCACCGGTCCACCGGTTATAATAGTGGGGTCCCTGAACCTACATGGATATAATTCGAGAGATAATTAATATCTAATTATTGACTTAAGTCCTGATAATAATAAAAGAACTAATATAACCTGCTGATGTGATACTGTAGCGACCTTAGTGTCTGCCTAGATGGGTTGGTGTATGGTGTTGTGTTGATGGGACTATCTTTGAGTTGGGTGGATGTTGTATGGTTGAGTATGATGTTGATTGTTTAATTATATTATAAAGAGCAACGCTTGGATGTTCCCTTGGTAAGTTCTATTATTGCTAAGTGAATGAACTTTTGTGACATATAATCTTGATGCATGTGGCCATTCTATGGTTATTGTATTTCAGTCTATATATTTGTAAATTCCCATTCATGCAGGCCCTACCTTTTAGTTCTATATAAAGGGTTACTCAATACTATAGTACTGAAGGATTCTTTTTGTGGGCCCCTGCCTATTCAATAGGTAGTAGCCTTTGCAGGTTAGACCGCAGACGTTATTTGGGTTTTACTCTCAGATTAAGAGCGTAAGACTATCCGTGAAGATTTCATTGTTATCTTTAAAACTCCTATATTCCCTGTTTCAATGATTTCATTCTGTGACAACTAATAGTGGAGTTTATTTCTTGTAATTTAACTATTGCACTGCTTTGTTTTATGAATGTATTTTGGTTTTGTGTATAGTATATTTTCAACCTTAGCAATTGGTACCGGAATGGTAGAGGAAAACTAGTTTGGTACTAAGTGTGGTGGTAGCATCCCCAAAGTTTACCATTTTTGCTTTCGCTTATAATTTTAAAAACAAAAATTTTCAGTTGTGAATTTTGGGAGTGTTATATTATAAGTCAAAACAGATAATGAACATTGATGACCCATGTAAGTCACCAGCTAAATCAATATCTAATAGCCAATGAAGTAATTCCTTTAGCCAAACCATTCCTCTCCCTTATCCTTCAACCAAAACAACATTTCACCCCTCCTCCCTTCAGCTAAACCCACCAAAACCATTATCCACTGAAACCCTCCCCTCTTCTTCATCCCTTTTGTGCCACCTTTTCTTCCTCTACTTGTTGCACCTTTTTTCCATTCTCCCCTCCTTAGCACTGGCCTTACCTGCCATTCTTGGTCCCCTAGCACTGACCAAGTCCATCACTGCCTTCTTCTCTTTCTCACCAACCTCAACCGGTCCTTCACCCTTTGGCTGTTTGAAGTTCTTTGGCTTTTTCTTGCTTTTTTTGACCGGTTAGTGATTCTTCAATTATGTCAGTGATTTTTTTATTATTGTTATGTAATATTATATTCTAATATATATGTGTTTGGATATTAAATTCCTAGGTAATTCTTGAGGAATTTAGAGAAGACTTCTTTTTACGTAATCTTGGATTAGGTAAATCCAATCACTCATAAGATGATAGAAATTTTATTTTAGCAAGCTAGGATTTTTTAGGCCTAAAATCATGCTATGGATTTATTCTTTTCAAGTATTATAACATGCATGATAAAATATTAACATGTTGAGGGGATGATATGTATGATTGTTGAAAGTTAAGTTATATGCATGGTAATATGTCAAATGATTTACGTTCATATATCTAAGATTTTGTTAGGATTTTAATTCTTTTTAAGTTATTATTTAAAATCCATGGTAAGTGCCCCATGATTACTAATGCATGGTAGTTAGGGTTACAATGATTTCTAGGAAGCATATGCGCATAATTAGGGTTAGCATATGATAAACTCTATTCGCATGACCTAGGATTAGAGATATTCCCCTACATGTATTGTGATGATAATATTCCTATTTAAATGATGTATTATGATTTAAATATGCACGTATATGGTGCATGGAAGATGTGATACGTGAGAGTTGCATGCTTAGGATTTTGTAGGTGCAACCCAGTAAATGCATGAAAATTGAAAATATAAGTTACTTGCTAAAATGAAAATATTACCTACATACTAAAATAATTTGGAATAGTTCCTTTTTTCTGCTCATGAAAAATCTCTCAAAATGATAGTTTTTGGCATGAAAATGAATAAAATGGTGCAACTAAGGTTTTGAAGAATATTTTGGTAATTTGACGTAATGTATCTTTTACAAATAATGTAATGCTAGGATGACCTTATAATTTTTATAGGTTGACCTTATCTTTGACTTGGCTTAACATAAACCTATGACCTTATAATTTACCTTTATAATTGGAAATAAAAGGGAAAAGGGTTAAGTATGTAAAACAAAAATTGTTGTGTCGTATGTGATCACCTACTTTAGGGGTGAGGTGTTAGCCCTCATTTATTTTGGTTCACTAGTGTGTTATTGTGCCCTAGTTAAGGTTCTACTATACACTATAGGTGTAACACCCCAAAATTTACTACTAAAAATATTTATTTTATTTAAGATTTAGCATAAGCATTTAAATCAAAACTTATGAATTTCGGAGATGTTATCGCCGTGATCAGTTCAAGCGCGGCCCCTGGCCGTTCCGGTACTGACCACAAAGCTAAAGGAAGTTTAACAACCATCATACTTCAAACTCAGAGCAAGACTTCAATAAAGCATTTAAGCAAACATAAGATAGAAATCAAAGTGCGTGAAAAGAGTTACAATCCTGAATACATAGTTAAAGTTCCTTAAACGGAATAATGTATACACAACGATAAAGGTTAAGTTTGGGAAATCCAATACAAAATAGAAGAACATAAAGAAGAAGTTTGGCCATGCCACTCTCGATCTATATGCCCAGTCCATGCTCAACCCTTAGCCCCACCTGATTCCTCATAAGCATCGAAAGCATCAAAGATAGTATCACCGACCTGCACAAAGTCAGAGGGGCCTTCTACTCGTGGTAATGAGCAACACCTATGAAACTTGTGGTTAGTATGCTACGTACCGAGTAAGGTATCCATGCGCTAAGGCCAACACTAAAGGGAACATAATACAAACATGTTAACATGACATCATACAATCTCTCAGATAAATAAAAAGCTAAGCTGCAATCTAGATAAACCTGATTATTTAATCTCTGACCAGCAATCATTTAACACCATACTTTTTACCAATCCATGCAAGTACGAGAACTCCACTATTATAGCCGGTGGATCAGTCACATACAAGGTAGAACTCACCTGACCATTATTATATACCAGTAGATCAGTCTCTAAGGCAAGATGCTCCTAGCCACTATTATGCGGGTGGATCGGTCTGGCCTCGACTCTCATGGTGTTCCACTATAAGTACTTAGTATCTTTTAGATGTCTTACCAAACTTAGGGTTTGGTTTATCGAGCTCGGGAACCCCATTATTATATGCCGGTAGATCGGTCTCTAGGGTACCCCAACACCTAGCCACTATTATGTCGGTGGATCGATCTAGGCCAGACTCAATAATCTTCCACTTTACATTATCAGTGTTTTACCGTGTCTTATTCAACAGATTTCACCCTAGACATGCATGCCTAACTCCATCTACACTTATCCTCCCAAGAGGGCCCGTCCCATATGTTGAGACTTTTGCACCTCCTAACTCGCCCCGATAACCTTTCCTTATTCCACTTGCTCACACTAGAGGCCCAACTCCTGAGTGTGTGGGTCAAGGCCCACTACCTAACACCTTCAATTCCCTCATAGTCATACTCTAGGGTTTTCTCTAGAAACCCTAATTTGGGGCCTATGTGGCCCATCCTTCTCTACCTCACACAACCCAAATTATTTTAACACCCCACACATCACAACCCTTAGATTCAACCCATCATATCACTCTACTCCCCCAAATACACATGTGACCCCGACACCCTAGGTGGCCACACCAAACCCTAGCTAGCCACGTCAAACCCTAGCATCCTCCTTTCCACATGTCACCCTTCCATTTCTCACCTTCCACTCTCACTTTCCCATGATGCCCATGCTCCCCCCACACATGATAATCCTCCATCATCATCTCATACTCCACTCATCCTCATTTATTTTTCCTTTTTACCACCTTCTCAGATTAGGGTTTCCTCCCAAACCCTAGCTTAATCTTCTATGCACCCTTATATTGTCCCACGTACTATTTTTCACCCAAAGCCTCCAATCACCCAAACAACTCTTCCATTATCTTCCTCACACCCTAAGGCAACTTTTCATATGTAAAGTTCACCCACATGCGTACTCTATCCATCCCATGCAAACCCTCGAATTTTTTATACAAAACCCTAAAATTTTTGTGCAACCCTAAATTCTCCCATGCAAACCCTAGATTATCCCCAACAAAGTTCACCCACTCTTTTATTTTACTTAAAGTACCCTTTTATTCTTCCACTCATGAATCATGGAATATTTAGGTCAATCTCATATACGTTGGCCAAATTACTTCCCTTTGATCATCTTACTTTCCCATTTTTATTTTTCATCTTTCCATCCTACATTACCACATTAAATATCCTTGCATGCATGTCCTAAAGGGCCACATCACATCACAACACAATTCACCGCATATACATATTAAACACATGCCATAAGGAAGCACATAAGCATACCTTAACTCCAAGCTGCGCTATACATAAAAAAGTTATAACAATAGCTCAATATACACAACATATCATCATACATGGCATCCAAGGCATATAAGACACATGGCACACATAAGGCCTTAGCTACACCCTTACCTAGTACGTCACCGGTCTTGGAGCACGCTCCTACGCCTCCTCAAGATTTTGACTGGTTTCACTTATAAGAGGGAAAACTAAGGATTAGTTTTCCTCCTACCAAAAATACTATTATTTCCTATGTTATTCTAAGATTAGGGTTACTATTATTAAAGAAACTTTACAAGTGAAAAATAGTGTTTTTATCTACAAGTTAGCCTACTAGATTATTACTATTTAAAATAGGTTTTTGTTAACATTTATAGCCATATTTATATTATTAAATCTAATAGATTTATTTCGTTTAATAATATTACTAACACTAGTTATAGCAAAAATAGCGATATTAATAATAATAGTAATAATAATACTCCTAGCAATAGAAACCCTAATATTTTTAAAGTTAAGGCTAATAATAGGGTTAGGGATAAAATAATAATATAACAATAGTAATACTAACAAAATACTAATATTGCTGAGGATAATATTAATAATAGTAGTAATATTTGAAATAATGATAATATAAGAGTTCGAATATTTTGACCATAATAATAATAATAATAATAAGAATAGTAATAATAATAATACTACTATAGTAACAATGATAATAATAAGAGCATTAGGAATAATATTAGCAATATTCGAATAATAGATAATAACAATAATAATATTAAGGTTCGGGTATCCTTCTTTTATATCAACAAACAATATCATGCCAAATCTAGAATCAATAATAATAATAACACCACCACCACCACCACCACCACCACCACCAACGACAATAATGATAATAATAATAATCGAATAATAGTAAAGTAGGGTTTCGACCCCTTAATAATAATGATAATAATAATAATATTATTATTATTGTTATTTCAGGTATGATAATAAACATGATAAATAATAATAAATATAAATAACAACAACAACAAAATAATAATAATACCTAATAATAATAATATAAATACAATCAACATGAATAAGGCTTGCGTAATTAGGGTTTAAGGGTTGAGAGGGTTTAGGGAACCACCTAGGGTTGGTGGTAACAGGCAGCACCAGCAGTGGCGGCGGGGAAAGAGGGAAAAAAGGGAGTTATTTGAGTGTTGGGAATAAGAGAGGGGGAGTGAGGGTGGAAGTTGGGGTGGTTGAGGTTGCCCAAGTTGAGAGGGTTGGAATGGGGGTGGTGACGAGGCCAAAGGCGGCAGCGCTGTGTTGGCTGAGGGTGGTGGAAAGGGAGGAAGGGAGGAGGAGAGGGAGGAAGGGGACTCTGAGGGTAGGGGAAGGTAGAGGAAGGTCTGTAGGGGATTTTGGGAGGTGTAAAAGGTGGTGGTTGCGACGGGAGTGGTGGCGAACGGTGGTGCGAAGGGCGGCGGGGTGTGGAAGTGTGACTGCTCGGGAAGGGTACTATACAAGGCCGGGGTGGCTCGTGCAAGGCAAATTGAGGGTGGAGGGTGGTGTAGTTTGGTAGAGGGTGATGTAGGGAGTGGTTCTGTAGGTGGCTCGAGTGGCGGTGCTAGGCAACGACGACAATGTCTGATTAGGAGGTGGCGCTAAGGTCAAAATTTCTGGGCTGCAAAAAAGGATTCAATTTTGGTTGATTAAGGGGTATATATATAGGCTAATTGGAGGGGGAAAACTACAGGAGGGAAGGGGAAAAATAGGGGCAGTGGGTTAGGCACACCGGCCGGCGGTGGTAGGCCGGTGCAGGCATGCCATTGTAGGGCTATGGCTGTCAGGGGAGGAAGGTAAGCACGTGCAAGGAGAGGGGAGGGCCGGTTAGGTCGAAAAGATAGGTAAAATCAGTGGGAAAGAGAGGGGAGGGATGGTTGGTCAGCGGGCATGGTCGCCGGTAGAAATCAAGCCGCATGTTAGGGGAGTTGTTGGCGCACATCAGGGAGGAAGAAGAAGAAGGCTAGAATGGCGATCCAGGAAGAAAGGAAATAAAGAAAAAAAGGGGAGGGGAACTAGGCTGGCTGGAAAAAAAGAAGAAAGGGGGATGTGGGCCTTGGACCGTGTGGGACGGGGAAGAACGAAGAAGATTGGGCCGCAAGCTGGTTGGCCCAGGTCGGGGAAGGAGAGGGAAGAAAGAAAAAGAGAAAGAAGAGGAAGGAAAGAAAAGGAAAGAGAAGAGAGGATGAAGAAAAGAGAAAAAAGGAAAGAAAAGAAAAATAGGTGAGTTAGGGTTATTTAAAATATTTTGGGTATTTTGGGATATTTAAAAATAATAATATTTTAATAAAATAATAATTAAATTCTCTTTTTAGGTTAATTTAGGATTTTTGAAAGATTTTTCGTAAACTCCCTTTTAATTAGCAAAACACTCAAATTTTTCCTAATTAAATTATTTATTATTTTCTCCTTAATTTTCCTTAATTAATTCCCTTTTATTCTAATAAAATAATTTATTTAATTAATTTTTCTAATAAATTCTTATTTTGCCATAATTTCCTAAATTAGTATTTTGGAGTATTTCAATACGTGACTTATGGGCTCTATAGGGGGTATCGATACTTAAGGGCTAGGTAACTGAGGCCGGAGAATATTGTGTTGCCTTTGTGTGCTGGTATGACTAGATATACCATTGCATCCCTCGATTCGAGATATGGGTATTATGTCACCTTTGGGCACCAATATGACCATATATACTACTGTGTCCCTACGTTGATTGTATCTCCCTCGAGTAAGTAAGTAAAAATGGAAATATCTATAGTGTAAGAAAATGTAATGTAAGGATTGGTTGGCCTGGTAGTCGCTTCAGTGCCCTACCTTGGTATTAGTTTGGATTTGTTGGTTTGGTAGTCACCTCAGTGCCTTACCTTGGTATTGTTTTAGATTTTTTAGTTTGGTAGACATCTTAGTACCCTAACAATATGTTTGGAATCTATTTAACAAATAGATATAACTTTGTACCTTGAAATGATGAGAAGTTGACTGGTATATGTTATTGTTGAGTTTGAGATTAGATGTTTATATACATTGTTCCATGAACATTATTTGTGGTTATGGTACATGCTTGGTGCTCAAGTATGCTTTTTGTATTATGTATAACTATGTGGAATGTGGGTATGCTATATCTTGTAAGGTATTATGATTTACTCAGTATGATGAAGTTGTACTAATACTAATTTTGTATATGACCATGTAAGGGTCATGAAGTGGCGTGAAGCATATAATAACGAGATTGATAAGTGGATTCCTTGGGAAAAAGTCCCATTTTCAAAGTGGAAATTTGAGTTTAAAAGTTAGGGTAATTCAATGGCGTACCTTCGAGTGGTAATTTTTTTGTCATAATCGGTTTTCCTTTGGACTCTCACATCTCTTGATGTATTTTGGTTATATTATTATACTAAAAATATTTATCTACAAATTCTAATTATGCATTATTCTCTTTCTACTGTTCTACCTTGGTTATGGTTTGTTTTAGCTTTAGCAATTAGTAAAAAAAAGGTGAGGGAGCCAGCCTTACGCTAAATGTGGCGGTAACACCCAGTAATTTGATAATTAACGCTTTTGCAAAATAAAGTTCTCAAGCTGGTAAAATCAGGGGTGTTACATAACTACCTAGCTCATCCAACCTTCTCTAATGTGAAACCTCTTTACATAACCAAACCCCCACCTTGCATAACTAACCCCTTCTAGCATGATGTACTTGTGTTGCCAAACCTATGTAACGTGAGTCCCTAATGTTGGGCACCTTATATTACGTGAATGGATCACGCTTGGCCTCCTTTGTTGTGTAAGTTTTGCATGCAGTTTCCTCCACCATACAGCCTTAGTAAGGTAGTTTTTTTAGTGGGTTTATTAATTGTTGTGTTGTTTTCATGATTTGTATGATTATTTGTAATATAATATTTTTTTTTGCATTTTTTTAGGTAAAGAAGGAGGGTTATTTGTAGGCTACATTTTAGTGTTAGTTTGCTTGTATTCTTGTTATATTTTTCTTTGAGCTAAGGTAACCATATCCTCTACTCAAATGTAAAAATTACATGATAGTAAATTAAGATTTCACTATATTTTGTTGTATTTATTTTCCTAAGTATATATGGGTATGTTGTACCCCCCCTTAAGTATACTAGCACTGATATATAAGGATGTCAATGTATAACATGATATTGCCGAGGATGTTTAGGCTTATATTTTGCATCATTAATATTCATATGCCCTAGGGGTATAACTGTCTTTTAAGTACACCATGCTTTTAGTTTCCAACATGTATGCCTATCATGTGTTATATGATGTTAAGTATAAAAGTACATGGGTTATGATAAGTTAGAATGCATGTTAAGGTTTTATATGCTTATTAATGTATTAGGGTAAAATAACTATTCACTATGTTATAAGAATTACCTGTATGATAAAATATTTTGGTTTGTCATATTTAAGATTTTTCATAATAAAATAATCCCAATAAAAAAGTTTATCATTTAACTTAGATTATTGGGCTGATTTGGATAATTGAAATTAAAGGGAAAGTGGTTAAGTATATAAATTAAAATGTTTTGTATATTGTGGGACATTCGTGATTATAAAAGAAAATACTAATATATTAAGTGAAAGACCTTGAGATATGAAATTATGACTCTTTAGGGATAAATACCCTAAAGATGTGGTTTAGCTCACAGTTTGGTTTTTATTTTTCCAATGTGCCTTAGTGCCTCCAACTAGGTCCTATACTTTACTCTACATATGTAACACCCCTAAAATTCACTACTGAAAAATTTCGTTTAATTAAAAAAAATTAGTGGAAGTAAATTAATAAACCGTGAACTTTGGGAGTATTACCGCCACACTTAGTACCAGACCAGTTCACTCAAACCGTTCCAGTACCAAGTGTTAAGGTTAGAAGAGTAAAATACAATTTTACGAGAAACTTAAGCATTTAAAAAAAATCAGAGAAGCGCAGTAAACACTTTACAAGAGAAAAATTCAACAACGGTGGTTATAAAATAACAAATACATTGAATTTAAAAGAGACAAGTTAAAACCCAAAAATTTTCGGACAGTACCTTACGCTCTTTCCCGAGAGCCTACTTGAATAGCACCTGAATACAACCTGCAAGGGGGTACTGCCCATTGAATAGGTAGGGGCCCCACGAAGGGAACCCTTCCGTACTATGGTACTGAGTAACCCTTTAAAAACGTACAGACACGCAATGTCACACATGATACTACATACGTACACAATGAAAGGCAAATACTAAAGATCCATAGTCCTACAACCACATACTTAACGAATCAATAATTATTAATAGGCCATAGAAAACGATCGATACATCTGGGCCTTAAGATCTTAATCTATCATTATCAATCATCTCAATGACTAGTATTTTTCCATAATTTATTCACATTAAAACAATTTTTATTGAGCTCGGGACTCCCACTATTCTGGTCGGTGGATCGGAATATATATATATCATCCAGGGTAAAAACATCCTGGGCCACCATTATATCTGGTGGTTCGATACTCATGAACATCATCCAGGGCAAAACATCCTGGGCCACTATTATTTCCAGTGGATCGGCACGAATCATATAAATCAATTGGTCCCGGCTCATTAATCTTTCACTTTAACAATTATTATTTTTCCTTTTTATTCAGCACAACAATTCCATCTATTTGCCTCGATAGGGAGATCAAGAACCTGAGACACAAAGGTACACCGGTCGCACTGGTGCATAAAAGCTACTCAGTACCCTTCAACTAGTAACCCAGGGACGCAAAGGTACCCTGGTCGTACTGGTGCATAAAGCTAACTCAGTACCCTACCGACAAGGACACCTAATCCTTAAGTATGCATACCTCCTAACTAGGTCCGTGGAGCTAGATAGAGTAGATATAGGGCCTAGCTGGGGCACAAAGGTACACCAGCAAAAACCAAATAATTGTGGGATAAACCACGTCTTTAGGGACCCCTAAAGAGCCACCATTCCTGATCTCGAGGTCTTTCACTTTAAGTATTAGTGTCTTAATTAATGGTGATCACAAAAGCACAACAATCAGTCAATTATCCAATTTTAATCGTTCAGATGTCATCAGAAATTTCTTATTCAAATGGTCGTCTAAGATAACACAGAAGACTCATTGAGGCCGTCCTAATCTCATCTAATTTCGAATTAGAGTTCGATCTCGTGGTACTTACTAATCATCAAATATTCCTATCTCACTAATCAACATTATTCGAGTCATATCACAAATTCCACAATCACAATGACATATTAGATACAAACTACTCATTTACCCTTTTCTTATAAAATTATTAAGTCATCCCTTCCTTACTTGGCAAATTACCATATTACCCTCTTCGTTACAAAATTACCAAGTTACCCTTTACTCGATTTAGGTTACTAAATTATTTCTCATACTTATTAGGTCACTAATCCCCCTTAATAATTATTACACTTAATATGCTTTCCATTTAGTTGGTCAAATTACCACTTTGCCCTTTTTCCTTTATTATAATTAATAAATTATCCTTGAGTTGGTCAAATTACCAAATTACCCTTCCTCATTATCCTAATTATCAAATTAACCCTTTATTTAGTTAATTACCCAATTACCATCCTCTATTATCAATGACCAACCACCCTTCTCCATTATCAAAATTAACAAATTACCCCTGGTTGGTTAAATTGCCAAATTACTCTTTTATAAGATCGTAATTACCAAACTACCCTTCTCCTTTATCAAATTTACCAAATTACCCCTTGGTCATTTAAATTACCAAATTACCCTTCTTAATTGTCATGATTACCAAACTACCCTACTCCATTATTAAAAATTACCAAAATACCCTCTAGTCTGTTAAATTACCAAATTACCCCTCACATTTATCATATTTACCATTTTACCCTTCTCCATTATTAAATTATCAAATTACCCTTTAGTTATTTAAATTATTATTTTTACCCTTCTCAATTATTATAATTACCAATTTACTCCTTTCCAATTTCCACTTTTACCCATTTGATTTACAAATTTACCATTTTACTCCTTAACTCCCAAAAATTACCACATCGTCCTTTTACTTATAAAATTTTCATTTATCCTTAATTATGAAATTACTACCTTACCTCTTTTAATTTCTAAATTATCATTCTGCCCGTTAATCACAAAATTACTATTTTACCCCTTAATTATAAAATTACAACTTTACCCTTTTATTACAAAATTACCAAATTGTCCTTTTATTACAAATATACAAAATTTCCCTTTTATTACAAATTACCAACTTGCCCTTTTATTACAAAAATACAAAATTGCCCTTTTATTTACGAAAATTACCATTTTAACTCCCTTACTTCCGAAATTACCATTTTATCCTTTTATTAATAAATTTACTATTTTACCCTTACCTCCAAAATTATCATAATACCATTTTTAATTATGAATTACCTTTTTGCCCTTAGTACACCACTTATATTAAATTATTATTATTACTACATAAAATATTAATATTAATGCATCATCCACAACTTTTAGAGTTAATACAATACTCATTAACTTCCATATATAGATTAGGCCACATTCTTGTACCATGTACATTAATAAAATCCCCTAAGGCCCACAAAATATTAAACATGTATTAAATATTACAATAGCATAAAACAATATGGATAATACTTAACATTTTCCTTAACAACCAAATTATTACCTTAAATATTATTTCCATACATATCATATAACCTATCATGCTTCCTTTTATAAACCAACACAATAGCCATATATAATATACTAAACAACATATATCAAGCATGATGCACATTAAAAATGCCTAATGTGCTAACATGCGTTAATCTATGCATTTAAGCAGGATTTAACGATTACCTTGGTTTTTGCAAAAACGAACCTTATCGGTATTCCGGTTAAAGGTCCAAGATTTGATTATAAAAGCCAATACCTAAAAATAATATAAAGATTTATTACTTTAGAAATAATAAAATCAAGGCATAAAACTTTATAATGCTTAAATAATCAAATAATTAAATTAAAAATATAATTATACCTTAAAATTAGTAAACAATTAGATCAGGAACCCAGAAACTCATGCTGCTAATGCAGCATGAGCTGCATGAAAATAAATGGGGAGGAGGGGCTCGAAGGAGGGGTGAAAATAGGAGGAATATGCATTTTTAGGTTGGTGGTTTGGGGCTAGAAAAGAAGGTGGTTGGGGGAGGATTTAGGGCAAGGGAAGGGTGTAGAGGTGGAGAGGGGGTGTAAGTGGTGGTTGGGGATGCGTTGGAGGTGGCTATAGGTGGCGGCAGCGGCGGCAGAGAGGCCGCAAAGAGGGGCTACCGGGAAGGGGTCGAGATGGAGGCTGGCGAGAAGGAAAATGGGGAGGAAAAATGGAGGCTTTCGGGTGACGGTTTCGACCAAAGGAGGATTAGGGATGGTAGAGGGGGTTGTAGGGAGTAATAAGGTGGCTTAGGTGGCGGCGGAAGTGGCAGGACGGTGGAGGAATGAGGTGTTGCAGGGCGGTTGTCGATAAGGGGGGTAAAGAAGAGAAAAAGAGGAGAGGAGGAAGAATGGGGCTGCAGGGTGGCTTGATGGGGGTTGTGATGGCTCGAGGGTGAGGTAGAGGGTGGCAGGAGGTGGTTCAGGTGGTGGTTGAGGCGGAGGTAGCGGCGGAGCTGGGCGGCGAAGTTAAAACAGAGAGGGTGAGGGAAGGAGAAGAGAGGAAGGAAAAGAGAGAGTTGGGGTTCATGGAGGGGCTCGAGAAAAATGCAAAACGAGTAGGGAAGTAGGGAGAAATAGAAGAGGAAGAGAAGGGAAGGGATAGGGGCTCGAGGGGTGGCTGTAGATTGGTAGGGAAATGGGCGGTTGCAGGGAGAGGGGGGGAAGGAATGGTGATGGCCGGGAGTGGGGAAGGTCTCGGTATGGGGCAAGGAATGGCGGGAGAGAGAGAGAGAGAGTTAGGGAGGTCAATGGGGGAGAGGGAGTTGCAGGGAGTGGTGATGGCAGGGAGTGGGGAAGAAGAAAGAAAGAAGAAGAAGGAAGAAGAAGGATCAGGGAGGGGTTGGGCGTTCGAGTGATGGGCAGACCGGTCGAAGGAAGGAAACGAGCTGGCCTGGTCGGGAGAGAAAGGAAAGAAAAGAAAGAGGGTGGCCGGGCTCGACTGTAATACCCCGTATTTTTAAAATCAAGATTTATCTAGCTTAATGATTTTATTAGCGTAATTTGATGTAAATAATTAATTATTCTAATTTCGTTTCGTTTTATAGATTTATCGATGATTTCGAATTCATAATTGAATGTAATTAATCATTGTCGTTGCGAACCATTCTAGACAAATTCGTTCACGACAGTGATTTTATTATATTCTTATGATTTCGATCTTCGGAAAATATATATTCCCGTTCTTTCTCGTATTTTGGGTTTTAATATTTTTAATTCGTCTGCGATTGTATCTTCGTCAGGTGATTACGACCTTGTTTTGGAGTTATATTTCGTTAACGAAATATATTATTTGAATTATAGAATTTCTATTTAAATAGTTAAATTTATTTTAATAATTTGATCCGTAGAAAATACTTCCGACTTTAAATTTATTCGTTTTCGGTAATCGCTAATATTTTCGGAAAGTTTCAAATTGAAAAGATTTTTGGAGTTTATTTATGAAATTCCTTCGGGAATTAATTCCCTTTCGTTTTATTCTTTTTGATGTAAAAAAAAAACCGATTTCAGAAATTATTTAAATTAGCCTTGGGTTATTCGAATTTGACTTAAAGATTTTAGTATATGTTTTTATATAATTTTTCGAGGTCTTATAATACATTTCCGTAAATAATATAAATTTTGTGTTCGCTGTTAAATCCTTCCGAAAATGTTTTCAAAATCCTTTATATAGCCTTTTTACTAATTTTAAGCTTTCGGATCCGGTCAAAATAAATTTTTGATTAAATGAATTTTAGATAAAATCTTCTACTAATATTTTGATGTTTTTGGTATTTTATCTATTGTGTATTTGTAAAAAAAAAAAAAAAAAAAAAAAAAAAAAAAAAAAAAAAAAACCTGCCCCGGCCCGACCGAACCCCTCCCCCTTTTTCTTTTCCCTCTTCTCTCCCTTCTCCTATCTTTCCCTCCCGTCGGCCCACTGTTCCCGCAACCCTAACCCTAGCCGACCCCGCCCCTCGCGCCTCTCCATCTCCCCAGCTGCCCCACCGTCTCCTCTCCGCTCCGGCCAACCTCGCCAGCCTCGTCGGCCTCAACCTGCAGCAGCAGCCGAAGCCTTAGCCACCGAAGCAGCCGCGCAGCACCAGCGACAAACTGCAGCAGGGCAGCGACGAGCCACGCAGCTCGTGCCACCGTCCGGCTCCGGCGAGCGCCGTTGACCACCGGCGAGCAACCCCCGGGCCCCAACGAAGCTTCCCCGGCCTTCCTTTGCCCCGATTCGTCGGTTTTTCGTTTGGTATAATTTCCGAAAAACCCTAACCTTATTTTGATTAATTGGGTATGGATTGGCTTGTAAAAAAAAGCCAAATTGATTGTTTGTTTATGTATGTATATGCTGTAAGATTGATTTGGATAGGTTAATTGTATGGTTGTGTCGGAATTTTGGAAAAATTGGATTTTTAGCCGGGTTATGCCCAAATTTTTCGGATCCGCCCGTTTTCGCGATTTCGGACAAATTGATTATACAATATGTTTTAAAATGTACCCAATTTCATTTTAAAACCATCAATTTGAGAAATTTATGCAGGATTTATCGGAATTTGATTCCCATGTCAAATTTTGGGTGTAATGAAATTGGGTCGTATAATTGAGCCGTTCCGCTCAATTGATTTTATAATATTGTTTAAAATGTATTTAATTTTATATTGGAAGTGTTGATTTGGAAAAATTGTGCGTAATTTATCGAAATTGAATTTTTAGGTCAAAACCCCCGCGGGTTTAAATTGGATTTTGTGATTGGGTTATTTTATTCAATTGACTATATAAATTATATTAGAATATGTTTAATTACATTTCTGAACCGTCAATTGGTATGTTTTGGCAATAATTGATCGGGTTTGCGTTTCGGGCTAAAAACCCTAATTGTGCTAAATTGGGTATTTCCTTTATTGATTTTGATCAATTGATTATTTGATATGTTATAAAATGTGTTTAATTGTATTTCTAAACATTTAATTTGATTAAATTTATAGAATTTTACCGAATTGCATTTTCGGGCCTAAAACCCTAGATTTAAGTAAGATTACGAGATTGGGTATTTGTATAATTGTTTTTCTAAAGTTAGATTTATAGAAGTAGTTGAAATGATCCTAATTACCTTCTAATACCTTGAAATTGTAATTAATTGATTTGAATTACTTGAGTTGTGTCATGGGCTTTAAAACCCTAATTTTAAAAATGGATTGTTTGGAATTGGTTAATCGGAAGATTGTTTTGTTGAAATTGATTATCTGGATTTATCTAAAATTAGTTTAATTGTGTTGTAAAACTATCAATTTGAGGTAATCAAAGTAATTTGGTCGATTCGTAATTAGGCATTTAAAACCCTAATCTTTGGGGATGATTTTGTAGAATTAATTTTGCTATGTGTAGTTTATCTAATCGATTTCTATCGGGTCTAGGAAAGCTTTCTCGTGGACCCACGAACTAGGGATCCCTCTCCCTCTCATTTCGCTTAGCTAACTTCGGATCCAGATTAGTCTCTACTTACCCCTACCTGTGGGTGTTTAGTAAGGGCGTAACTAAGGCCGTCTGTGTGTATTACATGTTTTTACTTGCCATGGATGCCTCGTATGGTTATATGTTGTATCATGTGTATGTTATATGTTCTACTGTGTAGTGCAGCATGGAACCAAGGTACGTTCCCGTGCTCTTGTCTGTATGTACTAATATGGTATGGTACAAAGATGAGGTGGTGTGATGTGACATGCATGCTAGGTGTTTTGATGGGGAATTGTGGAGTGGGGGATTTGAAAGAGAAAAATAAACAACTAAGATAACCAAAGGGAAGTATGCTGGTTAACATAAGTATGGATGACCTAAGGAATTCATAATTGGGAGATGATGAGGAAAAGGGGGAATTGAATAAAAGGGAAGAGTGGGAGAAACTAATGTTGCATGGGAAAACTAGGGTTTGCATGAGAATGATAGGGTTGACATGGTGGAAATGATAGGGTTTGCATGGGGGATTAAGGTCCGCATGGGGGCGGACCATACGTATAAAAAGTTACCTTGGGACGTGGGGAGACTAATGGAAAGTTTGTTTGGGAGTTTGGAGGCTCGAGGTGAGAAATAGTACGTGGGATAAATTAAGGGTACATAGGGACCAACTAGGGTTTGGGAAGGAAACCCTAACTTAAGAAGGTGGAAAAAAAAAAGGAAGAAAATAATAAGAATAAACGAGGAGGAGTGAGGCATGAGGGAGAGTCGAGTCTGTGAGTCATGATTTGGGGTTTTAACAGTTTTGGACGGAGAATAGTACGTGGAGTATTATAAAGGTATGGAGGAGACAAAATTAAGGTTTGGAGTGATCAACTCTGGGTCGTTGTGATTAAGTAGGGTTGGAATAGCTAATTGTGATTTGTCGAGGATAATTAAGGTTTGGGATGGCTAAGTATGGTTGTTATGGTAAAATAGGGTTAAAAGTGGTCAACCACGGTTTGGTGTGGACAATTAGGGTTGGTTATGATTGCTTAGAGTTGTTTGGTGTTATCATGTGTATTTATGGACTAAAGTGTAGTTATGAATGTGTGATTTTATTTGTTGTGATGTGTATAGTATGAAGAGAATGATTTATGCATGTCAATGGTGTGATGTAATTTAATAAGACACTGATAAGACATTAATTACGTAAAGTGAAAGATGTCGAGCCGAGCCTGCGATCCGGTCCACCGGCTATAATAGTGGATCAGAGGCGTTCTGCCCTGTGCGTATATTTCCGGTCCACCGGCTATAATAGTGGATCAGAGGCGTTCTGCCCTGTGCGATATTTCCGGTCCACCGGCTATAATAGTGGGGGTTTTCGCGCTCGACAAACCAAACTTATAAGTTAATCCATGAGAAAGATACTAAGTACTTAAAGCGAAACACCATGTGAGTCGGGGGCTGCGATCCGGTCCACCGCTATAATAGTGGATCAGAGGCGTTTTGCCCTGTGCGTATATTTCCGGTCCACCGGCTATAATAGTGGATCAGAGGCGTTCTGCCCTGTGCGATATTTTCCGGTCCACCGGCTATAATAGTGGGGCTCCCGCACTCACATGGGTTAATGAAGAAATGTGTGGAATGGACTGAAATACCCCAAAATTCCTAATTTAGAAAATCATGGCCGAATAGGAGATTATTAGGGAATTTATTAAAATAAATTACTTTTAGTGAAATAAAAAGGAAATTAATAGGATAAATCAAGAAGGGAATTATAAGAGTGTAAATAGGGGAGATTATGGTATTTAAGTTAATTAAGGTTTTCACTTTTGAAATTTATTAAGTACCTTAAATTATATAAAATAGGGAGGATAAAATAGTTTCAAATTAATATAAAATTTATGAGTAATTTAATTAGAGGAAAATTTAGGGGTTTTGTTAATTAAAATAAATTTAGGAAGATTTTTCCATAAATCCCAAAATTTACCTAAAGGTAGAAATTAATTATGGTTTTGATAATTATATTAAATACCCTAAATTACCCAAATGATATTAATTAATCCAACCCCTAACTTTCCCCTCCTTTTCCTTTTTCCCTTTTTCCTTTTTCCTCCCTCCTTTTTCCTTTTTTCTTCCTTCCCCTTCTCGCCCCTATTTTCCCCGACCTGGGCCGGCCTGCTGGCCCAAACCCCTCCCCTTTTCCTTCTTCTCGCCGCGGCCCAGCGAGCCCGGCCGTCCGTGACCCAAAACGCGGCGTTTAGACGCTGAAGTCGCTGAAACGCCGCGTCGCGATACAAAGAACTTTCGACCGTTGCCTGACGACGCGAGCACCGCGTTTTCGCCAAATTCCGCCTAAAACGCAGCGTTTCATTTAAAAGGAAAAGAAACCGCGCGGTCCGGCCGGTTTCCTCCCTCTCCTTTCTTTCCCCTGGACCGCCGGTCCAGCCCCTCCCCTTCTTCTTCTTCCTCGCGACGCCGTTTCTCCCCGCCTGCAACTCGAGCTCGCCGGAAAACGCAGCGGCGAGCGTCCCGTCCTTTCTCCGGCCTTCTCTCCTATCTTTTCGTCCCTGATTTGACCTTGCCTTGAGATGTGACCAATCGGGCAGCGTTTTCCCCGCACGCAAGCCCTGACTTTTCTTCCCCGACAAGGTTGGTCTGTGCCGGCAGACCTGCGCCGGACAGCTCACCGGACCTAACCCACCTAACCTCCCACGTGTCCTTGTCGTTTTCCCGTCCCAATCCCTCTATAAATAGCCCCGGAAATGGCCTGAATCGGGTTCGATTTTTGGGAACCCAGAAATCCAAACCGTCGCGCCGCCCCACCTTCAGCCGCCGTTTCCTCTGCCCTCAGCCACCGTTGCCGCCTGCCCTCGCCACCACAATCCTCCCTGCACCGCCCTCTACGCAACCAGCCATCTTAGCCACCCTAACTCGCGCCGCACGTGCCGCCCTGGCCGTGCGAAAAACCCTTCCCGAAATCGACCCCTCCAGCCTGGCGCCACCTTCGCGCCGCCACCGCCAGCCACACCACCGCTTGCAGCGCCACCTCCACCCCCCAAAATGACCAGCAACTCCTGCCCTACCACCCCGCACCTCCATCTCCCTTTGGTTTTCCCTCCCCTAGCCTCCACCTCCATTTTTTCCCTCTCTCCTCTCCTCCACCGCCGCCGCCGCCGCTGCTGCCGCCGCGCGCCGCCCGCCACCACCACCCCAGTCAGGTTGCCAACACCCTGAACCCTAAGTCTTAAATAAATAATAAATAAATAAATAAATAAATAATAAAAGGTGATTAGTAGGATTAATATTATTAACTAATATTATTAGTATTATTATGATTAATATTAACACTATCATTACTAATATCATTATTACTACTAATACTACCACCCATCCAATTAGTATTATTATTATTATTATTATTATTATTATTATTATTATTATATTAACATAAGTATTGATATTATTATTATTATTATTATTATTATTGTTATTATTGTTATTATTATTATTATTATTATCCCTATTATTATTATTATTAAGTGCTATTAGTACTAACGTTACCATTAGGGTTAGTATTATTATCGTTATTAATATTAACATTACGATGGTTATTACTATTAATAGTATCACTAGTATGATTATTATTATTACTATGATAATTGTTATTATTAATATTATTATTGTTATTTTTACTATTGTTATTGTTAGTACTATTATTGTTATTATTGTTATTATTGATATTATTATTATTATTGCTATTATTCTTAGGGTTGTGTTATTGTTATTATTATTACAATTATTTTTATCATGGTCATTATTTTACTATTATTATTATTATTATTATTATTATTATTGTTACTTTTAGTATTATTATTGTTAGCATTATTATTGTTATTATTATTATTATTGCTATCACTATTACTATTATTATTGTTAGTAGTAGTGTTGTTAATATCATTATTATTATTATTATTGTCTTTACTATTTTCTTATCAACGTTATTAAAGCTGTTGTTGTTATTAATATTATTATTACTATTATTATTAGTATTATTATTATTGTCATTATGATCATTACCATTATTACCCATATTACTATTATTACTGTAATATTATTATTATTACTTTCATTACTATCATTAGTATGGTTATTATTATTATCATTATTATTCTTATCATTGTTTTATCGTTATTGTGTTTATCGCATCTATTATTTTATCGATTATTACTGTTATTCTTATTATCCTTATTAATATTATTCTTATAATCGTTGATATTATTACTAATATTTTCATTGTATTTATTATTATTATTATTTGTATTATTATTGTCTTCATTCCTATCATTATTATTATTATCACTATTATTATTATTAACATTATCATTGATTTTGTCACCTAAGCGACTATGGTTGTACAAATACTCTATTATTATTATTATTATTATTATTATCGATAATGCACTATTACTGATGCTAATATGATTTCAATTATTACCATTATTATCATTTTTACCACTATAGCTATTACTATTTTTATTAGGAGCACTATTATTATAAATAGTATTCTTATTATGGTAGGTATTATTGGTAATTATTATTAATGTTGTGAAAACCCTCTCCTTAGTATTTGGATTGCTAAAATCTACTTAAGTAGCGATAGTCCGTTTAAGTTATCGTAAGAGTAGTAATAACCTACCCTTTATTTATAAACCCCATTATTAATAGTAGCCTTGGTAATAGGCCATGATAGGGGTAAGATAGGAATGTTGATAATTCTGGAAGAGGGAGATTAACCCTAAGTATTTCCCCTCTTATAGGTAACCGGGTCAAACCCCAGGAGGTGTAGGAGCGTGCTCCAAGCCCGGCGCCGTTTTAGGTAAGGACGTAACCAAGGCCACTTGTGTGCTCTGCATGTTTTAAGCGCCTTATATGCTTTGTATGGTTGTGTGCTATAACCTGTATTCTATGTGTCTATTGTGAAGCGCAGCCTGGATCCGAGGTACGTCCCCGTATCCTAGTCTTCGTGTACTAATATGCTGTGATGTAGTGTGATGTGTTGTGATGTAGTGTGATGTGATGTGACCCCTACGTCATGTAGGTTGGGTTATGTGAGTGAGTGTGGTGAAGTGGGGGACTTGAAAAAGAAAAATACGAGGTTAGAATGACCGAAGGTGGTATTAGGGTTTATATGGTTGTATTTATAATTACTTGGTGGTATTAAATACTTATGGTGGTATTAGGGTTTGCAAGGTGGTATTAGGGTTTATATGGTTGTATTTATGATTACTTGGTGGTATTAAATACTTATGGTGGTATTAGGGTTTGCAAGGTGGTATTAGGGTTTATATGGTTGTATTTATGATTACTTGGTGGTATTAATGACTTATGGTGGTATTAGGGTTGCAAGGTGGTATTAGGGTTTATGTAGTGGTATTAATGATTACTTGGTGGTGTAAATGGCTCATGGTGGTATTAGGGTTTGCAAGGTGGTATTAGGGTTTATATGGTTGTATTTATGATCACTTGGTGGTATTAATGACTTATGGTGGTATTAGGGTTGCAAGGTGGTATTAGGGTTTATGTAGTGGTATTAATGATTACTTGGTGGTGTAAATGGCTCATGGTGGTATTAGGGTTTTCATGATGGTATTATGGTTGTTATAGACAAATGAGGTTAAGAAGGGTTAACCATGGCTTGGTGTGGACAATCATGGTCCGTATGGCTGTTTAGAGTTGTTTGGTGTTATTATGTGTACTATTGAGTAAAGTATAGTTATGAATGTGGAATTTTACCGTTTGTTATTATGTGTAAGAATGTAATGAATGATTTATGCATGTCAAGGACATTATGTGATTCAATAAGACACGAATAAGACATTAATCACGTAAAGCGAAAGATGTTGAGCCCGACCCAGTCCGTTCCACCGGTTAGAATAGTGGCCAGAGGCGTTTTGCCCTGGGTGTTGATTTCCGGTCCACCGGCTATAATAGTGGCCAGAGGCGTTCTGCCCTGGGTGTGTATTTCCGGTCCACCGGCTATAATAGTGGGGGATTCGGGCTCGACAGATCCAAACGAATAAGTTAATCCACGGAAAGATACTAATCACTTACAGTGGAACACCATGTAGGTGCGGGGCCAGTCCGTTCCACCGGTTAGAATAGTGGCCAGAGGCGTTTGCCCTGGGTGTTGATTTCCGGTCCACCGGCTATAATAGTGGCCAGAGGCTTGTGCCCTGGGTGTTGATTTCCGGTCCACCGGCTATAATAGTGGGGTCCCCGTGCTTACAGGGTTAAATGAAGAATGTGTGAAAAGAGATTATTATCATAATAAGAAAGGACGGGCATTGTATGAGCATGATTCAGCTTTCCGTTTACTTATCCTGATGTATGGCTGACGTATTGATCATGTATCTTGTGTATATATGCATGTTGCTTTTATGATTGTGTGTGGTTGTATGCTTGGCCTTAGCGTCTACGCCTTACTCAGTACTGGACCCGTACTGATACTGCCTTGATTAACCGGTCCTGTGATGATCCACCGATGGTGGGGAGCAGACCTTTGATGCAGGTCTTGATCGTTTACTAAGTTGGGGTGGAAGGCTGGATATGAGTGAGTAAGTGGTCCGGATAATTACCTTCGAAAATCGCGTGGTTTAATCGTATTTACCTTTAGAGGATACAGATGTTGTATTTAACTTTTCAAGGGTTTTATCGTATCTTGCTATTCCGTTATTTTAAGTATTCTGATAGCTGGACCTTTTAAATTGTATTTCGGAATGTAACTTTTACCTTCGCACTCTGATTTGTAGAACTCGTGGTTTATGAATGGTTGTCCTGGTTTTATTTCTTTCTAGCCTTAGCACTTAGTATCGGGTCGGTAGTTATGGATCGATCTGGTACTAAGTGTGGCGGTAATGCCCCCGAGTTTACGGTTTTAATTCTCTTGCTTCCGCAAAAACTTTTGAGTTAAACGAAATTTTCAGTAGTAAATTTGGGGTGTTACAAGTTGGTATCAGAGCTTTTGGTTGTTGAGAAGCGGGTTTCGGTAGAAATTCGACTCTCACGATCCTAAATGTTTTAACTAAAAATGTATTTCACTGATTCAAGCGTTTCTCTTCTTTTAAAAATCCGGATCAGCTTGTGAGGATAGTGTGACTGGGTAGTTAGGCGACCTTATGAATTATTGTTGTAACTATACCATAGCATAAGATCTTTGTGATTGTAGGTGTCGGATTTGTGCTAACCCCGTATTCTAGAGGTTGTGATTATTATGGGTTTTTAGTTAGTTTGCTCTTAAGGGGGTAGTTACCCCCTGAGTACCCTAGAATTTCCTTTGGTAAACCCTAGTGCGAGGCGTAAACCTCGGGGACGAGGTTTTTCTTTAAGGGGGTAGTGATGAAATACCCCAAAATTCCTAATTTAGAAAATCATGGCCGAATAGGAGATTATTAGGGAATTTATTAAAATAAATTACTTTTAGTGAAATAAAAAGGAAATTAATAGGATAAATCAAGAAGGGAATTATAAGAGTGTAAATAGGGGAGATTATGGTATTTAAGTTAATTAAGGTTTTCACTTTTGAAATTTATTAAGTACCTTAAATTATATAAAATAGGGAGGATAAAATAGTTTCAAATTAATATAAAATTTATGAGTAATTTAATTAGAGGAAAATTTAGGGGTTTTGTTAATTAAAATAAATTTAGGAAGATTTTTCCATAAATCCCAAAATTTACCTAAAGGTAGAAATTAATTATGGTTTTGATAATTATATTAAATACCCTAAATTACCCAAATGATATTAATTAATCCAACCCCTAACTTTCCCCTCCTTTTCCTTTTTCCCTTTTTCCTTTTTCCTCCCTCCTTTTTCCTTTTTTCTTCCTTCCCCTTCTCGCCCCTATTTTCCCCGACCTGGGCCGGCCTGCTGGCCCAAACCCCTCCCCTTTTCCTTCTTCTCGCCGCGGCCCAGCGAGCCCGGCCGTCCGTGACCCAAAACGCGGCGTTTAGACGCTGAAGTCGCTGAAACGCCGCGTCGCGATACAAAGAACTTTCGACCGTTGCCTGACGACGCGAGCACCGCGTTTTCGCCAAATTCCGCCTAAAACGCAGCGTTTCATTTAAAAGGAAAAGAAACCGCGCGGTCCGGCCGGTTTCCTCCCTCTCCTTTCTTTCCCCTGGACCGCCGGTCCAGCCCCTCCCCTTCTTCTTCTTCCTCGCGACGCCGTTTCTCCCCGCCTGCAACTCGAGCTCGCCGGAAAACGCAGCGGCGAGCGTCCCGTCCTTTCTCCGGCCTTCTCTCCTATCTTTTCGTCCCTGATTTGACCTTGCCTTGAGATGTGACCAATCGGGCAGCGTTTTCCCCGCACGCAAGCCCTGACTTTTCTTCCCCGACAAGGTTGGTCTGTGCCGGCAGACCTGCGCCGGACAGCTCACCGGACCTAACCCACCTAACCTCCCACGTGTCCTTGTCGTTTTCCCGTCCCAATCCCTCTATAAATAGCCCCGGAAATGGCCTGAATCGGGTTCGATTTTTGGGAACCCAGAAATCCAAACCGTCGCGCCGCCCCACCTTCAGCCGCCGTTTCCTCTGCCCTCAGCCACCGTTGCCGCCTGCCCTCGCCACCACAATCCTCCCTGCACCGCCCTCTACGCAACCAGCCATCTTAGCCACCCTAACTCGCGCCGCACGTGCCGCCCTGGCCGTGCGAAAAACCCTTCCCGAAATCGACCCCTCCAGCCTGGCGCCACCTTCGCGCCGCCACCGCCAGCCACACCACCGCTTGCAGCGCCACCTCCACCCCCCAAAATGACCAGCAACTCCTGCCCTACCACCCCGCACCTCCCTCTCCCTTTGGTTTTCCCTCCCCTAGCCTCCACCTCCATTTTTTCCCTCTCTCCTCTCCTCCACCGCCGCCGCCGCCGCTGCTGCCGCCGCGCCGCCGCCGCCACCACCACCCCAGTCAGGTTGCCAACACCCTGAACCCTAAGTCTTAAATAAATAATAAATAAATAAATAAATAAATAATAAAAGGTGATTAGTAGGATTAATATTATTAACTAATATTATTAGTATTATTATGATTAATATTAACACTATCATTACTAATATCATTATTACTACTAATACTACCACCCATCCAATTAGTATTATTATTATTATTATTATTATTATTATTATTATTATTATTATTATATTAACATAAGTATTGATATTATTATTATTATTATTATTATTATTGTTATTATTGTTATTATTATTATTATTATCCCTATTATTATTATTATTAAGTGCTATTAGTACTAACGTTACCATTAGGGTTAGTATTATTATCGTTATTAATATTAACATTACGATGGTTATTACTATTAATAGTATCACTAGTATGATTATTATTATTACTATGATAATTGTTATTATTAATATTATTATTGTTATTTTTACTATTGTTATTGTTAGTACTATTATTGTTATTATTGTTATTATTGATATTATTATTATTATTGCTATTATTCTTAGGGTTGTGTTATTGTTATTATTATTACAATTATTTTTATCATGGTCATTATTTTACTATTATTATTATTATTATTATTATTATTATTGTTACTTTTAGTATTATTATTGTTAGCATTATTATTGTTATTATTATTATTATTGCTATCACTATTACTATTATTATTGTTAGTAGTAGTGTTGTTAATATCATTATTATTATTATTATTGTCTTTACTATTTTCTTATCAACGTTATTAAAGCTGTTGTTGTTATTAATATTATTATTACTATTATTATTAGTATTATTATTATTGTCATTATGATCATTACCATTATTACCCATATTACTATTATTACTGTAATATTATTATTATTACTTTCATTACTATCATTAGTATGGTTATTATTATTATCATTATTATTCTTATCATTGTTTTATCGTTATTGTGTTTATCGCATCTATTATTTTATCGATTATTACTGTTATTCTTATTATCCTTATTAATATTATTCTTATAATCGTTGATATTATTACTAATATTTTCATTGTATTTATTATTATTATTATTTGTATTATTATTGTCTTCATTCCTATCATTATTATTATTATCACTATTATTATTATTAACATTATCATTGATTTTGTCACCTAAGCGACTATGGTTGTACAAATACTCTATTATTATTATTATTATTATTATTATCGATAATGCACTATTACTGATGCTAATATGATTTCAATTATTACCATTATTATCATTTTTACCACTATAGCTATTACTATTTTTATTAGGAGCACTATTATTATAAATAGTATTCTTATTATGGTAGGTATTATTGGTAATTATTATTAATGTTGTGAAAACCCTCTCCTTAGTATTTGGATTGCTAAAATCTACTTAAGTAGCGATAGTCCGTTTAAGTTATCGTAAGAGTAGTAATAACCTACCCTTTATTTATAAACCCCATTATTAATAGTAGCCTTGGTAATAGGCCATGATAGGGGTAAGATAGGAATGTTGATAATTCTGGAAGAGGGAGATTAACCCTAAGTATTTCCCCTCTTATAGGTAACCGGGTCAAACCCCAGGAGGTGTAGGAGCGTGCTCCAAGCCCGGCGCCGTTTTAGGTAAGGACGTAACCAAGGCCACTTGTGTGCTCTGCATGTTTTAAGCGCCTTATATGCTTTGTATGGTTGTGTGCTATAACCTGTATTCTATGTGTCTATTGTGAAGCGCAGCCTGGATCCGAGGTACGTCCCCGTATCCTAGTCTTCGTGTACTAATATGCTGTGATGTAGTGTGATGTGTTGTGATGTAGTGTGATGTGATGTGACCCCTACGTCATGTAGGTTGGGTTATGTGAGTGAGTGTGGTGAAGTGGGGGACTTGAAAAAGAAAAATACGAGGTTAGAATGACCGAAGGTGGTATTAGGGTTTATATGGTTGTATTTATAATTACTTGGTGGTATTAAATACTTATGGTGGTATTAGGGTTTGCAAGGTGGTATTAGGGTTTATATGGTTGTATTTATGATTACTTGGTGGTATTAAATACTTATGGTGGTATTAGGGTTTGCAAGGTGGTATTAGGGTTTATATGGTTGTATTTATGATTACTTGGTGGTATTAATGACTTATGGTGGTATTAGGGTTGCAAGGTGGTATTAGGGTTTATGTAGTGGTATTAATGATTACTTGGTGGTGTAAATGGCTCATGGTGGTATTAGGGTTTGCAAGGTGGTATTAGGGTTTATATGGTTGTATTTATGATCACTTGGTGGTATTAATGACTTATGGTGGTATTAGGGTTGCAAGGTGGTATTAGGGTTTATGTAGTGGTATTAATGATTACTTGGTGGTGTAAATGGCTCATGGTGGTATTAGGGTTTTCATGATGGTATTATGGTTGTTATAGACAAATGAGGTTAAGAAGGGTTAACCATGGCTTGGTGTGGACAATCATGGTCCGTATGGCTGTTTAGAGTTGTTTGGTGTTATTATGTGTACTATTGAGTAAAGTATAGTTATGAATGTGGAATTTTACCGTTTGTTATTATGTGTAAGAATGTAATGAATGATTTATGCATGTCAAGGACATTATGTGATTCAATAAGACACGAATAAGACATTAATCACGTAAAGCGAAAGATGTTGAGCCCGACCCAGTCCGTTCCACCGGTTAGAATAGTGGCCAGAGGCGTTTTGCCCTGGGTGTTGATTTCCGGTCCACCGGCTATAATAGTGGCCAGAGGCGTTCTGCCCTGGGTGTGTATTTCCGGTCCACCGGCTATAATAGTGGGGGATTCGGGCTCGACAGATCCAAACGAATAAGTTAATCCACGGGAAAGATACTAATCACTTACAGTGGAACACCATGTAGGTGCGGGGCCAGTCCGTTCCACCGGTTAGAATAGTGGCCAGAGGCGTTTGCCCTGGGTGTTGATTTCCGGTCCACCGGCTATAATAGTGGCCAGAGGCTTGTGCCCTGGGTGTTGATTTCCGGTCCACCGGCTATAATAGTGGGGTCCCCGTGCTTACAGGGTTAAATGAAGAATGTGTGAAAAGAGATTATTATCATAATAAGAAAGGACGGGCATTGTATGAGCATGATTCAGCTTTCCGTTTACTTATCCTGATGTATGGCTGACGTATTGATCATGTATCTTGTGTATATATGCATGTTGCTTTTATGATTGTGTGTGGTTGTATGCTTGGCCTTAGCGTCTACGCCTTACTCAGTACTGGACCCGTACTGATACTGCCTTGATTAACCGGGTCCTGTGATGATCCACCGATGGTGGGGAGCAGACCTTTGATGCAGGTCTTGATCGTTTACTAAGTTGGGGTGGAAGGCTGGATATGAGTGAGTAAGTGGTCCGGATAATTACCTTCGAAAATCGCGTGGTTTAATCGTATTTACCTTTAGAGGATACAGATGTTGTATTTAACTTTTCAAGGGTTTTATCGTATCTTGCTATTCCGTTATTTTAAGTATTCTGATAGCTGGACCTTTTAAATTGTATTTCGGAATGTAACTTTTACCTTCGCACTCTGATTTGTAGAACTCGTGGTTTATGAATGGTTGTCCTGGTTTTATTTCTTTCTAGCCTTAGCACTTAGTATCGGGTCGGTAGTTATGGATCGATCTGGTACTAAGTGTGGCGGTAATGCCCCCGAGTTTACGGTTTTAATTCTCTTGCTTCCGCAAAAACTTTTGAGTTAAACGAAATTTTCAGTAGTAAATTTGGGGGTGTTACATGGACTTATTACTATTTATGAGAATAAAAAGACAAAGTACCGAGGAAACATTCACCGCTTTCTTGCATGTTATTGTATGTTGTCTATGTGCTGAACTTGTAATATATGTCCTAAGTGCTGGCCTTAGCTCGTCTGTCACACTATGAGTGTATGGCGAGACTCATGCTGTGGGTTGTGAGTATGTATGTTATTGTATTAACGTATTGTACTATAATTTAAGATGCGCTTGATGAGATCTTTCTTATAAGATAAGGTAGCGAGACTTACTCAGTACTGGACCCGTACTGATACTACACTGATTGAATGGGTCCTGTGATGATCCACCAATGGTGGGGAGCAGACCTCTTGTGCAGGTTGATACTGAGTTGGGGTGGAAGACTTGCCTTGAGTGAGTAGGCGATCCGGATTTTTATTTTCGGGATTTGTTTTGTTTAATTGTATTCACCCTTGAAAGTTGCAAGTATTGTATTTAGATTTCTAAAGGTTTTGTAATTGACTTTAAATTTCTCGGACTCTGTTAAGTGGTTACTATTCGGATTTAATTGTTTGATTGGATTTAAAATTCAGATTTAATTGTTTGACAGGTTTTAGCCTTGCATCTAACATGAGATAGATGGTGGACATTTATCTTGTGTTAGATGTGGCGGTAACATTTCCCAAATTCGCTCCTAGCTTCCGCTTTAATCTTTCAAAAAAAATTTTTTCAGGAGTGAAATTTGGGGGTGTTACATCGACGCACAAGAGAAAAGGAGCCGGGCCTGGAAAGGAAAAATGGAAGGAGGGAGGAGGGACGCAGGAGGTGAGGGACAAAAGCAGGCCGGCGGCAGCCCAAAAAAAAGAAAAGAGAGAAAAGAGAAAAAGAAGAAAAGGAGAAGGAAAAGGGGGAAAAGGAAAAAGAAAAGGGAAAAAGAATAAAATAATTTAATTGATAAAATAATAAAATGGGATAATTTTGGGTAATAAATTTATTTAATATTTTACTTTAAGATAATTAAAATGTAAGGGTTAAAAGGATAGTTTTTGTAAAATAAGGGTTTAAAATTTTATTTAAATAATAAGAGTATAATAAATTAACAAAATATTTATTTTAATTTATTAAATATTTATACCCAATTTTATTTACTCAAAAATCCATAAAATAATTAAATTAAATGAATTTTAAAGGCTAATTCATTCCAAATAAAATTTATTTATTAAAATATAAGCTTTTAAAAATTCGAGGCATTATAACATATCTCTTTAAACTTCTTAGAGGATATGCATATGGAGTAGGTGCCTTTATTGGTAGGGTATTGTGCTTATTCATGTGAAAATGTAACTAGGGAACCTTAGTGTCCTGGGATTGATAGTTGATAGGATATTGTGTTGCCTTTATGCACTAGTATGGCCAGATTACCTTAGTGTCTCTAGATTGATTTGATATTCCCTTGAGTAATTAAAATGGAAGTAAATATTGTTTGGTTATTATAATTAAATTTGTATGGGTGATTCAGCAGTTACCTTCGTGTCCTATGTGTGTTTGGTAGTTGCTTTTATTCCCTATATGTGTTGGGTAGTTTCCTTTATCCCTACTTGTGGTTTGATAGTTACCTTTATATCCTACCTATGTTCAGTAATTGTCTTCATGCCCTACATGTGGCTCAATAGCTATCTTTGTGCCCTACTTATGGTGTTTTGAAATTTATTGGTATGGTTAATCGGTAATATCTTAGTGCAATACCCTAAGATTTATGAGATATGCTATGATTGTTATGGAAAATGTTTTAGTATGGTTTGGTATCTTCCCTTCATGGAACACCCTTGTCATGTTTGGTTTATTGATTTTAGTATTATGATTTAAGTGTTGTGTTATGCTAAACATGTGGCCTTGGCAACACTACAAGAAATCATTGTATAGGTCACTAGAACATTCATGGCTAATAAGTAAAAAAACTCATCGCTAATGCATTTTTCCATATAAATGTTTAGTGTCACCTCTAGTGGCCTATAAGCCCGTGACAAAAATGTTAGATATGGAAAATAATTTGGTGGCTAAAATTGACAAAATTACCCTTGAGCAATTGGTGATTCCTATCTTGATAGCTATGAGTAGTCTTATGGCACAAGTCATGATAGTTACGAGTAGTCCAATGACACACATATTGATAACCACAAGCACTCTCTTGGTGCATGTATCCAAAGCCACAAACAGTTTGGTGGCTCATGTATCGATAGCCACAAGGAGTCCTATGGCACATGAGTCAATAGCCATAAGCAGCCTCATGGTTCATGCTTCAATAGCCACAAGTAGTCCCGTGGTGCATGTGTCCATAGCCACAAATAGTCCTATGGCACATGAATCCATAGCCATTAGTCTTGTAGCCCACGTCTTAGTAGCCAGAAGTAGTCATATGGCATATGTCTCGATAACAATGACTAATTCCATGACATGCATCTTGATAACCATGAGAAATCCCATGGCCTACGTCTTAAGAGTCACAAGTACCCCCGTGGTCTATGTCTCAATAGTCATGAGTCTTCTTGTATCCTATGTCTTGGTAGTCATGAATTTTCCTGTGGTGGATGCCTTGATAACCACAAGTATTTCTATGGTGCACACCTCAATAGCCGCAAGTACTCACGAGTCTTCTCGTGGACTATGTCTTAGTAGTTACAAATGTTCCCATGGCACACTCATCATTAGCTACTAGTAGTCGCACTTAACATAGGATAAGCGCTAGCTGCCCGTCCCATGTTAGATACAAGCATGATAACCAAACCAACCAAAATTAATGTAGATTGTGCTAAAACATATTATATAAATACCAAAATAATTCATATTATATAAATACAAGACCTCAACGGTACACAATGTTCAAATACATAAGGAATTTAAGTCAAAGTACATGGCACCTAGAGAAGCCTTGGTGTATATATATATATATATATATATATATATTCCTCTATGTAATTCTTTGATGATCTAATATTATTACTAAGTATTTTTACTAGATGTAATAGAAGAAAAGTGATTGGAGGAAGAAGAGGAAACTTAGACTCCATATGTACCCCTAGAGCGAGGTGATGTCTGGATTGGTGCTAGGGTAAATAAGAAGAGGGTGACTACCAACAAGCTAACTCAACAGATGATTGAGAAACTTGCAAGTCCCAAACTATTTCTTTTTTACTTAGTTTAATATGGTTACTTATCCCTAACCATTTTTCTTACTTTTAACAAGAGGGTTTGAGAAAGGATTCTATGGTCAATACTTTTAACAAAGAAAAAAAGAAGAAGAAACATGAATGGCCTTTTGACACATAAATTGGGCACTCAAGAGTATGGTGGCCAATGTAGGATATATAATTACAAGTTCAATACATCCAAGATTTTTGGACGCCACCTTAGTTCTCTATAATACCCCGTTTCTACTTAGTCCTAATTATGTGTAATAATATGAAAGCTTGTTATTTATGTGTAATTAATTACATAAATGATTGTACGATATTTTATAGTCACCTTATTAATATATCAATATTAAAAGTGGAAGACCTCAATATTTAGGAATGGTTGCTCTTTAGAAGCTCTCAATTTGGTTTGGTGGTTTCATTAAATGCCTCGGTACTCCACCTAAGGCCCTAATATGCTCTATATATTACCTATATGGCCTATAGGGGATATACATACTTAAGGATTAAGTGTCCTAGGATGAAAGGACATTGTGTTGCCTTGTTACACTAATATGACTAGAGTACTTATACATCTCTAGGTTATAAGTTGGGAGGATATTGTGATGCCTTAGCTTGTTAATATGACCGGTCTACTTAATATGTCTCTGGATTATTATTGTATCCCCTCAAGTAATTAAAAATGGAATAAACTCTTGTATGATGATTTAATTGGATTATTTTGGTTTGTTTGTTGGGTAATTGCCTAAGTGCACTACTAGGGTTTCGTTTATTGGTTTGGTAGGTGTCTCTATGCACTACATGGTTTTGATTTTTGGTTATATAGGTGCATCTATGCACTATTTATATTTGGTATATTGGTTGGTAATTATATTATTACTTCCCTCTTTTGTTTAAGAATGGTATAAGGTGATTATTAGAAAAGGTCTTAATTATGATTTGGTGTTTTCCCATTTTGTAAGATACCCTTGATATAATTAGATTAATGAAATGGTTGTAATATGGTTAAGTTTGATGTGATGAGCATGTAGCACATGGTATGATATGAATTATGGCATGAATGTGAAACTTAGCTATGATATGCACTATCTAGAATGTTATGCCATGATCCTTTTTGTTACTTTTTATGTGCTCCATGTGATTTTTGCATGCTTTGTATTGTGTAGTGGTTTACTTGGTACTATTGTACTGATGGGTTCCATTTTATCATCCCCTGCCTATTCAATGAGAAATATTTACTTTACAGGAGTACTATGAATGTACAACTTGATGAATTTTGGTAGGGGTTGAGAGTTAAGACTATCTAATGTCTGCTCTGGCATATTTTGATCTAGATATCCATTGGACTCTTATGTCCCATTATGTATATTTTTCTCTTGTTATTGGAACAATTTAATATTGTAATGAAATATCTATCTCTTTATTATTGATTGTTGTTCTAAATGTAAGCGGATAAATATTTTAGCCTTACTAATTAATATAAGAAAGGTAGAGGAACAAGACTTATACTAAATGTGGTGGTAACACACTACATTTTTAATAGTTTAGCTTTAGTAATTAACTCCTTTTTAAAATAAATTTTTAAGTCTTAAAAATTAGGGTGCTATATTATCGCACTACGAAGGACAGATTAACGCAAATGAAGGAAGGACCTATGAATTTAATGAAATCCCAAGAGGCAATCCTTAGAAGGTTGGATAATATGTCATCTTCTTTATTATTACTAGTTGCACCCTCAACATTAGGTGTCCCTACATATTTTCTAGAAATTAATAATGTAATATACTACAATACACTTTAAGTTGAAGATATATTTTTTAGAAAATATAATATACATTCAACTTTATAGCCATAACTTGAATGTTTTGACTATTACAGGGTTATTATCCTTGTGACTTGATAGCTATAGAAGAAGGGCTTGTCATAGTTAATGCTACCGCCTTCACCAAGTCTAATTAAGTTTTTCATACTCAACTATTGTAGTTTGATAAAGTTTATATCTCAATTCATAATTTCTTTCCGGAGTATGTCAAGGACCAATGTTTGAAGGGTGTAAAGTATAATTCTAATTTTGTGGATGTGGATATGCCCTCACTCTACTTTCCAACAGGGTAGTTCATTGGATGACTGAGTAACCTTATCATTATCAAGGATGAAGTACTCCAAACCTTTTTAATTGTAGATTAACATTTTTAGTGGCAATGTATATGCATTCTAAAAATTATATTTTCCACTCTTTCTTACTTAGGATGGTAGTGTTATTGATAGAATCCCTAGCAAGAGGGAAATAAATGAGATGGAGCCTAAGAAAGCCCAACAAACCTTGGAGAAAAAGGCAATCAAGCGTTGAGACTTAAAACCTCATTCTATGATGTATATGGACGTGGGATATCTTTAGGTGGTGGCTCTATTAGGGATCTACTTCTATTCCATTATTGATGTGGATCTCTAGATTAGATTAGAGGATCTCCTACACTTGTTACATGGTGACATATTACAATGTCAATATATAATTTAATATACGTGGTAATTTTAATCCTTTTACAATCAACTTTAGTTTAATAGCTAGCGGGAAACATTATTTTGATAATGATATGTAATTTCTTATTTCATGGTCATTGGTTATTAAAAGAAAATTTCTTATATGATGTCATGGATGGGTCCGATGTTTATATACTTTTTTATTCAAACATAATATCCAATGAAAATGATAATTTAGGTCAAGTTCCATATATGGTTGATGCAATGAAGATAACTCCACAATGCCTCATTTTTGCTCCATTTTCCGTAAACATGCATTGGGTACTAGCGGTATTACAATCTTCTTCATAAACTACATATTTATTTGATTCAATTTGTGGAGATCCTTATTCATATTCAAAACTACTTACTAAGAGGTAAATATTTATCTATACAAGATATATTGTTAACATTTATAAATATAAATTTTATTCAAATATGGCTATAACATCAACTAGTGCATTCAAAATATATTTTAAACCACAAAAGAAGTGAAGGACACCACTAACCCATATGAATTAGTGCAAAATTCAGGTTTTTAGTGGTTAAGTCATGTGAGGATCTTGTCATTTAATTTTAATTATTTAGCATGAAACTCATAATATAATTTTATATATTGTTTTAGTATCCATGATAATAAGATGAAGTCAGTTGTGAATGCTACGTCATGAGATACATGAAGGAAATTATTTGCAAACATTGAACGGGATAAGGAGAAGTATATATTTACTTTGTTTTGTTCATATATTAATTATTATTAGTTTGATAGATCGACTTGTATAATTTAATACTAACATGATATATTTTTATTTATCATTATCTCCCTAATGAGTGGGGTAAATATGATCAATCCATGATTGAAAAAATTAGGAAAGAATGGTTAGTTTTGATTATAAACTTTAATTATGAACTTGAGTAGGGTCATATGTGCTCCCTAAATTTTTTCTTGTATATGCTTGTGTAAATTATTGGTATTTAGAGTGCGCTTATGAATGAATATAACTTTGTATCAGATGTTTTGTAAGGTAATGAAAGTATAATATTTATTTTATTTTGATAAGAACCTTGTAAATTGTGGCTTGCTTTTTATGTGCAAGTATGGTTGTAAAGTGGTGATACTTGTAAAAGTATTCCGGAAATCATATGCATGAAACAATATGGTCTGGTGCTAGTTTCATTAGGTTCTTTAATTAAATAAAAGGGGAAATAGACAACGATTATAATATAGAACAGTTGTATATATTGATAGTATACGACAGTTCTATAATATAATCACCATCTATTTTATTGTGCTACATGCAATTATTTCAAGTAAATTATATATACTACAATTTTGATTCATAACCACCATGCATATTGACTTCCTAAAACTCCAGAATTATTTCGGGTAAGTGTATATATAGTGATATTTATGTATAATCACCGTGTATAAGTAACTTTATAAGGTCTTTTTTTTTTAAATTTTATTACCTAAATCTCTTTGTTAAATTTTTGCGCTAAAAAATTTCAAGCCATTTTCATTACTTTATACGGTGGTGTTCCAACCGTTGTATATAGTATACATAACGACACACTAGTGGCGGTTAGCGTATATCCTTATTTCAACAACTATTTATATACTTTTCTATAGTAGTGAGACGACCCTAATAAAAATAACAATAACAACAACGACAACAACAACAACAAAAAGATATGCCCCAAAGGGCCATATTACATATGAACACCAACCAAGTCCAATCAATGCTCAAACATGCTCACTACCAATGGCTTCATCGCCATATCCACTAGATTCTCTACAATATCTATCTTCTCTAACACAATTTTGCCTGTAATAATAGTACTTTGGATGAAGTGGTACTTAATATTAATGTGTTTCATTCTACAATGAAAATAATTATGGTTTTTTACCAAACAAATAGCACTTCAACTATGTACTCAGCCTCTAAGCTATGTAGCCTTTTGAAAAGATTCAATCATAGCCACATAACCAACCTAGGTAGTGAACAACATAGTCACCTCATGCAAGGATGATCTTTAGCTCATAGAAGAACCACCGAGGCAAAGCATCTAACCACCGATGGACCTTTTATTATTAATATCTCCACCAAAATTATAGTCAACTATCCACGTTAATACACCAATTGATCCTACATACTCCAAATAAGCTGATGTAATACTTGATTTGATAACACACTAAATTTTGATTAACCGACAATTCTTGAGAAAAAAAAATAATATACTAAAACTTGTCAATATTAATTGTACTAAAAAAAGCCTAGTGTAAATAAATAGAAAAAAGGCTATACGCTTAACAATGAATTCAACGCTGGATAAGCTTCTTTATTCAATAATATCCTAAATTCAAGTCAACCAACTAAGAAAAAAAAAAGAAAGAAAGAGAATACTCGTTTAGTTCCATTGATAGTGTTTGTTTTGACTTGGATGATGCCCTATCAATCATGCCATTTTGGGATCCAGCAAGATGAGAATGCTCCGCATAGATTTTTGGATATGAGATTTGACTTTTTTAGTAAGGCTAAATTTTTCTTTTCCTACTGTAATCATGGTGTCCCTTGGTAGTAGACTTATATTAGAATATAAGCTAATTATCGCCATAATCGATAGTGGCTAAACAAAAAATATATATAGAGTCAAGAATTGCCTAATTTAGATCCAGCAGCCTGGTATGTTTTATTTTTAATATTCACGAATGACTACAATCCTTACCCAATTCTGTACGACTCGTGAAAATCATGTTTTGATGGTGGTGGTTTCTAAGGAAGGGATAGAGGTAGAAAATATACTTATAGGCTTCGTTTGGATGGATGGATTAAAATAATCTTAGACCTTGTTTGGATGGATGGGGTTAGATATTCTTAGGCTTTGATTGGATATGATAGTTTTTCTATGCTAAAATCCTTTAACAATTGCATCTAAAGGAAGTCCTATATTTTATATTTTTATATAGTATACTTGAAAATGTCAAAATATTTTCAAATGCATACACTTGTTATAATTGAGCTAAGTTGAGTCACTCTTATCTCAAACTCAAATCATTCAATTTTTTTTAGGACTTGAGCTCGACTCATACAAGGCTCATGAAAACGACTTGGCTTGACTCGACTCATCTAGTCCATTTAAGACAAATAATCTAATTTAAACTGTTTAAATTTAAGTCCGACTCAACTCATTTGTTGACTCATTTAATTATTCGACTTGTTTATTAAATAATTTTTAATTAAACTGATACGGTTCATTTATAAATGATTCAATTACAAACTCGATTATTATGGCTCATCTAAAGCTTTAATTAATATGTATGATTGAATGCCAACATTCTGAGTTTTGTTTCATTAAATCTCAAACAAAAGAAAAAAAAATACTAATAAGTCTATAACGAGCCTATATAAACAATACGAGTTTGAGCCAACTAATGAACAAACGAAATGAGTTGAGCCTGAGACATTCAATAAACTAAACTATAAGTAATATTTTAATTAAGCTTATTTGATTAAATAAATAAGTCAAATAAACACTTATCAAACAAAGTTGAAACTGCCTCATTCATTTATGGACCTACACATATAGACTCGACAAAGATCTAAAATAGTTTTACCCACAAATATATTTTTATTTATTTAAAATAAAACATATATAAAATACAATGTATAAAACTATTTCAAACAATCCCATAGACAAAAAATGCTCACAAAAAGAAACAATAGAGGATATCGACAATAAGAGAGAGAAAGATAGTTATCTTAAAGCTGCATACATTATCGGTAATAAATTAGAAGGAGTGAAGGACTAATCAGCATTATAGCACAGAAATGATACCGAATTGTTATTTTCCATCTCAAAAATGTCGCCGGTTTTTTTTTAATAGTTTATATTAACTAAAATAGACAGTAGTTTTGAGATTTTTTACTTTATAGTCTTAATTTTATTAGATTAGATCTATTTTTTAAATCGTATATATAGCGTGTGTATATATATATATATATATATAAATAATATGTTTATAGGTTTTTAATAGTTTACGATAAGCAGTAATTTTTATTTAATTTTTTCTATTATTTTCTTTCATTTCTGTTTTTAAATTTTTTTAAAAAATAACTTTTTTCGGTCCCTGTAAACGTGGAACAGAGCTAATCAGTCATCAACAACATTCGGTAGTCCGCTGGGGAAGAAAGTGGAAGGAGGTGATGCTTTGTACCGGGTCCAATAAGTATCAAGTATCAAAATGAAGATAATGACAAATTCATCATCGCTTGCTCATTGTTCAGCGCTTAGCATCATAAATTATTGATCATCTTCGAATAATAAGTGTTTCTCGATTCCCTCGGATCCTCCCATTGCCGATGTTAGACGAGGCATTATCCGGACAATAAGACAGGCAAATTATACATGTCACAATAATAACTACCCGCCACTACGATCACCGTGTATCACGTTTGTTGTCCCATCCGACCGATTTTTATTACTACCATTGACGATTATCTCACACCAAAGAAGGCTTATTAGTATTTGTTTGACATGGCGATTTCAACCAACTTTTTTTAAGTTATTTAATGAAAACCACCTACTTCTTCGTTTTTTTTTAAACAAATTTTACAAGCATTTGGACGAGGACTTATTTTAAATTTAAAAGCACTTTTTGAAAAGAAAAGAAAAAAGTTGTTATAATAACCTATAAAATAAGCTTAAATTTTTAAGTATGATTGGATACCCATTTTAGTTAGCTTTTAGCCTATTTGATTTTTTTTTTTAAAAAAGAAGAGTTGTTTACACCAATTTTAGATATTTTTGGATGACGAATTGTTTTGAGCTTAAAAACTCTTTCTTAATAAATCCGTTAGATTATCTTATAAAATAAGCTTTAACTTTTAGCTATTTTTTCGGTTAGTTAGGTTAAAAATATTTTTTTATTGAGCTTTTAGATGTTATCTATTCATGCAAAACATATCCTTAGGTTAACAAGACTAGTTCAAGTGACTTCTAGCTTATTTGACCTACACAAAAAAAAACTTTTTTGACTAATTAATTATAAAAATATTTGGATGATAAGATATTTTAAGCTAAAACTAGTATTAATTCTACCTTTTTTTTTTCTTTGGAAAGCTTGTTAGCATTATTTATAAAATAAGTTCTAACTTTTAGCTTTCATCAATCAACAAATAGCTTTCCAACTTGTTGTGTCAAACATAGGACAAGGATTGGATATCCAACCATTCGTGTTTGAACACAATGTGTATAAAATCAAAGCACTATGATTACTAACTTACGCGCTAATAACTTTATTTATGTACGTTTACGAGCGGTAACTATTAGTTGTTAAGTCGATTATTTTATCTTATTTACCAAAAATTAGTACCTTATATTTTTTTTATAAAAGAATAAAAAAGAACAATTGTTGGAATTCAAAATAGTACCCTCCATGCATCATAACTTTTTGACATCTTGTTAAAAAAATTAAATCTTCATTTTATACGGAATGTTTTGGCTCAAACCTTTAGATAGCAAAAATCAGGGAAGGGCTCACGGGTGAAATTCTTGAAGTGGAGCAACAGTCATTGGTGCTCATCATTTTAGGGCCCTTATCGCCCTATCATGCGATACAATTGTGCAAGTGATAGTTAGGGCACAGAGTATTGAGAAATGATAGCTAGCCATCAAGTCTCTAGTCAAGGCCAAAGCACACCTTGACTCGAGAATTGCACAAAGCTTTCTTTTTTCCCGAACCCTCTCCCCCCCCCCGGGGGCGGGGCGCTCAAACTAGTGGTAGGTCCTAAGCTAAGGGGCTATTAGTCTTAGATTTGTGGGGGGGGGGGGGCTACTACAACTAGAGAAAAGAAAAGAAGCATCTACCTACCAGATCAGTGCCCGTAGGATTTTAGTAAGGAACAATTGGAACAAGGTATCTACGGTCTTTCTTGTCTTGGACAGTATGATATGGAAGGCTTCGAAAAATAAGGGCACGGGCATGTGGAACCATTTGTCGCGGAAACACTGGCACCTGAAACAAATTGACTATTCTATTCCACGACAGCTGCCAATAAAAACCCTGAGATTATTCTAGATAACGTTTTCATTCGTATCACAAATTAGCTGCAATCTTCCAGAAAGATAAGGATCAAGAATGAGAAAACAAATGCAGTTAATACAGAAAGAATGCAGGAGATGATCTTTCAATTCCCATACTAAGAACTTAAATTGTTAATACAATCAAAGGGCTCCGCGCTATGCCTTCTTAAATATTTTTGAAAACCCCACATAATAATAATAATATTATTATTATTATTAAGAAGAGGGGGAATATATATATATATATATGTGGGAAAATGCCCCAAATTAAGCAGCCCCATCCGCTTTCTGACAGCCACAAGAGACCGTAAATGTCGTTCAGGTACAAATAAATAAATAAATATATAAATAAATAAATGCAGCCCCACCCTCTTTATGACAGCCACTAGCACTAACAAGCAAGTAGCAGAATACCGCCACTCCCAACATGCCCATTATAAAAAGGCAATACTAAAGAAAGAAAAAAGGCGAGTAGTTCCTCTTTCTCCATCGCTCTTCTATTCTATCCCCCATTCTCACTCACCCACCCTCCACCACCTATTAAGAGCAGATTTTTCCATACTCGTAAAGAATCAGGAAGAGGTTCTTCATCTTATATTAGTTAGAGAGAAAGAAAGAAAGGAAAAAAAAAAAAAGATGTTCAGAAGGACACTCAAAGTGTTGAGACAGAACATCCCAAACAAGAGAAAGAGCCCCAAGGTAGCCGATGAGAGCATGTTTGGAGCTGTGGATGGAGCAACTGGGCAGCTGGCCGTATACGTTCATCACGAGATCAACAGAAATCAGCTTGCCTGGAATGTTCTGTCCGCTGTTTATAGCATCGTCCGTCTCCCGTTTTCCTTCTTGTCTTGCTTCCCTCACCACCATGGAACCGGGGTAGATGGCATCTGGGTATCCGGAGAGATGATCAGAACGTCAGAGATGGAAATTCTAATGGTAAGTGACAGCATGCGCTATGCGATCTTAATGTAGAAATCACTCTAGTGGGTATCTGATATAGATTTTGATCTAGGCTCACCTGTAAGAACAGAACATCTGCCAGTGTAGAGTTACATGATATATAATATTTCTATGCATGTTCCGCGATCATGAGAATGGAAAACAGCCTCTGTCTGTTATACCGCCCCCCCCCCCGGCGCGATAGCTCAGGTTCCTATGTTATATCATAAAATTAATAATAATTCAAGGCACCCCAGCTGACGCAAAGTCATAATATCAAAATATCAAGTAGAGTCATCGGAGGCTCTCCTATAACCTGCTATTTTTTTTGTTTGGCACTAGAGGACAGGGGATGTAGTCCTGCGGTTAAGACTATCGACCTAGGTACCTTAAGTCCCAAGTCCAAGTCCACGGTCTTTCGAAAACGGTTTGTATTAGCCAACAAACTGGTTCTTACAACTAACTATTTATTTTTTGAGGGGGTGGGTGGAGGTTGGTGAGGTTGTAAGCGATGAGTTTTCATATTAACCTTTAATTGCTGTGTTTGTAATAATAGTCTCTAAGACTTGTGGTAGTTTTGTACTTTTGTGACATCAGTACAAGCAAAGATGCACGATAGATGGTCCTAAAATGCCACTTCATTATAGAAATCAGCACACTTGTTGCACTGGCATCAGAGTTTGTCAAAACTTAAGCGCTTGCTTACTTCGGCAGCCATTGGCTTGAGATAGGTCGTTATGTTTTCACTGAAATGGCTCCAGCTAATTGTATCTTTGCCATCAAATGATGAGCTGCGGCACCACAATTTGGCCCAGCGACCGGCCGTGAAGCCTCCAACTGATGAGCGGGGACCGTCAAGCCAACATGCTTATCAAAAACTAATCACAGCAAGTATCATGATTGCGATGATCATTTAATTACTAATTATTAATTACATACTGAGTCATTTAACTACGTGTACACACACACACATTTATAAGCTAATTATGAAGCTAGAGCTAAGGAAAAAACCAACCTCAGCAGAGGTAGGCTTACACCAATTGGAGAGTTGGAGACTCAATGTCGCAAGTCACCATTAGGATTATAAATGATTCGAGTTAAGTTGAGTCAAATTCACCTGGGCTTACATTCGGCTAGTTAAACAAGCCTAAAATAAGACTAATGTTCAATTCGTTTACCTAAATAAATGAGTTGAACCGAATTTTTAATGAACGGCTGATTTAACTAAATGAATAAATAATCCAAAGTGGCTTACGTATCTACTCGGCTCATTTATGACCCTAGTCACAACCAACCATGTACTCGCTTTCACATTAAGTTTCAACTCTATATATACTATTGGTAATGGTAACTATTATTCGGACAAGGAATCAAGGTGAAAGAACCGCTTTCAAGACGTGATTGATGCCAAAATACTTACGCTGTCCCCAAAAAATATCTAGCAGACCACAGTTCACATGTTCCATTTTTCTAACATCTTTTATCGGTCCCTTTTAATACATTTGGAAAACAAAACAAAAATGGAAGATATCCAGTATCGGCCCCAAGCAAGCTTGGCCATTGCTGAAAGATATACGAGTAAACAACAACAACTGATGAATGATTTGAACTGTTAATTTTCTCCGAATGTTCACAGACAGAGAAACAGATAGGCTACAAATAAGAAGGTGCAGAGGAACTCCTGCATACTGCGATAATTTATGTCGTTAATCAAGGTAAATGTCACACGGACCTTATTTTATGCAGCAAAATACACAAAGGCCACATTCGCGAACATCCAATAAAATCGTCAATGTTCTTTTACTGCCCCAATAAAAGAGGACACGGGTATACATCACATGCCATTTCGATTATCAACTCAGGAACACGAATAAGTTCCATAATGATATATTGATATATACATATAGCAGCACTAAGCACCGATGCCTCGTTGAATACGATAGTTCTATCAGCATCACACTTTCAGCCACCAATTCTTTTGACAGGAATCTATACATTTGTTTATCTCATCATATAAATACCAATTTCTTGTAACCATACTTTTCTGTGTGTTTATAGTATCGACTTCATCCTCCATGCATAGAGTTAATTATAGCGGTCCAACCCTGGCAATATAATGAGTTTACCATTACAGTGAGCAATTAATATAATGAGTTTACCATTATAGTGACCCAACCCTGGCTAGGTACAGATACTAATGCAACCAGTAATGTTCATTTTGAAAATCATGCCAACATCCTAAATACCATGCATGTACTATATTACTAAAAACGAGTCACTGCCATGATAAAGTTCATGGTTGAAACCATTTATCAAAAGTTATTATCCATAATAATTACTTATTTTATAAATTTTTAGTCTAAAAAATTTCCACAATAAGTACTTATCATAGATAATTACTTTTAATAAGTAATTCTAAACAAATTATTATGAGGCCTTTAATTTTGCTTAATAAATACACTCACATCATTATATATATATATATATATATATAGATTTAGACTCTTGTACAAACAATTATTTAAAATACAAATGTAGGAACTCATAATAACCGTTAGATTTAGAGGATTTAAGGGATGAGATTAAAATAAATTTAAATTAGGTATGTATTAAATCTTGGCCATTGATCAAATACTAATTTAATGGTTATGATTGATTCCTATACATGTATCTTAGAAATGGTGTGTATGAGACCTTCACCCTATATATATATATGTATTATAAATTCTTTCAACAATCTGTAAACTCTATCCATATTAAAAGGGAAGTCATTTTGACAATTTATACAACTAATAAATGTAGTATTAAAATTCTACTTACACCCTTCATTGAAATATAACAAATTATTTAATGTATAGATAATAGAAGGAAAAATGTGAGGGTAAAAGCAAAAAGTAGATTTTAAGTATTCTAAAGTGTTTTTTTAATAAAAATTTGATGATAAATTGATTTAATTTTTTTGATACAAAAAGAGTACTATTTTAAGAAGCAATAATATACTCCTAATATCACAATTACACCCTTACATGAAAAATAATATAACAATTAATGTATGGAAGAAGAAATAGGAAGAAATATGAGTACAAATAAAAAAATGAATATTAATTAATGTAAATAAACTTTATTTTTTTAAATAAAATTTCCTATCTAAAAAAGTTCTTTATAAAATGAAAGGAGGAATATAGTATAACATAAAAAAAAATTATATATGATAGTCATAATAAAAAAAAATATTTATATAATATTATTTCTTTAATTTTTTTTACTAATATATATAGTTAAATTTCGTCCCCAAATTACAGTGTGAGTTATTTTTTTACATATCACCAAAATAAGTAGACAGATAGGTGACAAGTGACAAGAAGGTGGACGCGGGACAGGCTCACCACGTCATGCGAAGCATATGACAAACCCAGCCCAGCTCAACTTCAGTTTCCGTTCATTCAACAAAGGAATAAGCATCCACTAATGATGACGATGTTGATCGCTGAGAGCCACAGCTCCCTTCCAGAAAACCACTCATTGGCCTCGTAGCCCTCTTTTCGTCAACTCTCGGCAGAAATGGAATACGTCACTCCTCCTTTCTAGAAATCAGTAAAGGAGAATTGAAAGGCCAGCCGGCCACTATGAATTGAAAGGCGAACGTCTTCCGAGAGGAGTGTGAGTGGCACTAAAGGGTACCGAGCAACCAAGCGTTGGACTTCACTTAAGTGATGGTTTTCTACAAATCAGCAAACGGAAACAGGAAAAACACCCACACCCACACCCACACATTATTGCATCTCCACAGGCACGAGAAGAAACAGCTGCAGATTAGTTCTCCCTTCTTTCTTTGTTTTTTTTTTTTTATAGCTTGAATTCAAGGTGTAAAATGACAGATAATGCTCTAAGTATATTGCCATCAGTTTTCACTGTGAACTACTCTCCGTCTTCAAACCCTAGGTGATGAAACTATGACAAACAGTTATGTTCATATTAAGATCTGATTATAAAAAATAATTATTATCGATAATAATTATTTATTTATTTTTTTTTAAAAATTATCTAAATTTTTTTAAAAATAAATAATTATGATTAGATAGCTAAAACGATAATGACGATATTCCTTATAGTTCGCATACGGCCACTGACACCAGCACCCTCATCGATGGAAACTAAACCACAAGAAGTAGATGGTAAATTGCTATCACACACGTCTCCTTTTGAGTCACTCTCCAGCAAACAAACGACCGTTTGATATTATACCGAAACTAATAATTGTGCTGTAAGCAGTAACCTATGAGCCTTCTCATCAAAGCCTACACCAAATGAAGGCATCATTACTTAAGATTCCATAATTCTATTTCTCGCCTTTTAAGGTTCAATCAGTCTATTTTATTTATTTATTATTATTAGTATTTTTAACCTTTAAAGGTTATTTATTGTACAACTAACTTATGAACCTTTACAAAAAATAAAATAAAATAAAATATCCTTTTGCTTTCCCTACCCCCCTCTCCGCCCGGGGGCTCCCCTGCCAAACCTATCTTCATGTGGAGCTCCGAAATGACAGGACTAATAAAATATATCATCAAGTAGCAGCATCAATAATGGTCTTGGAACCCAGAAACGCTTGACAGGGGAAAGATGGTACAAAACTTTAATAAATCTTAATGCCTAAGCTTACTATGTTTCGAACAGTTACCTACAAACAACAACATGACGATGACAGTGACAATATTCGTATTCGATGGGCAGCAATATTATAATTACCATATCTGACAATTCCTACAAACCTGTAAAAAGAAAAAGAAAAAAGAAAAATGGTCCCACAACCACAAAGTGGCTTAATTATTATTCTGCTGCTTCTATGTACTTCCATTTCGCCCAAGTAACTAAATTGTAATAGGAAGCAAAACTTACAACAAGTCTTTGAGTTCATATTGAAAACAAGCATAAAATGCTACGAGGGCCAGAGTGCTGGCAGCTGTACAGCCGACGCCGCCGGAAAGATATGCTCGGGGATGGAATAAAATTATCGCTACAGGCAACCGCCCCACGCTAAGAACTTCATGGTTTCTAACCAGTAAGCCAGTTCAATGGGCTGGACTTGGCATGGGAAATTGTAACCTAACTCTTAAGTTATAATATAGGTGGGCTGAATTATTATGGGTTGAGTCCATGTATACAGTATTTAAACATGAATTTGTATGGGTTTAATAATGGTTGTCATCGGTTGCCATGGTACTATTTATCTTTCGTTGGGTAGTCGATAATTCGACATACATATTCTGATTTCTAAGTGCACTCTCCTTCTTCGGTCCATCCTTTCTTCGTCTCTCTCAGTCTGCTTTCCATTAATTTAACCTGATCTCTCTCTCTCTCTCTCTCTCCAATCGATCAATCTCCATCCTCATCGATTCGTCTTCGACGTCAGAATATACAAACAGGTACGTCTCTATTCTTGCTCTTACTTTATGTTTTGGATATATTTTGAGTCCAGACCTGTTTTTCAGCTCTTCTTTGTCCTCATCTTCTTCTTTCTCTTCTATGGTTTCGAATTAACTACTACTCCAGTAAAATTAGTTAAACAAGTTTCGAAATTAATTTATTTCTGGTCGAGAGCATCCTCGGTGATGGATTGCTAGCATATTACTATTTACTGATAATGAATCGTTAAGAAGTTAGTATAAACAGATGTTATCTCACTTATCTGGTTGAGCATTGCTTGTTAATACGTCAGGTCAGTTGTGTCATTTCGATCTGGAAAATACGTAGAGCATATTCTTTGATACTGGACGTTGGACTTTATTCATTCATTCATTCATTCCTAATGCTCTTGCCTTAACGAAATTGGGTGATGGTGATGGTGATGGGGTGATGTATTCAGATGGTGGTGGGTGATGTATTTAGATTCAGCTTTCACAGTGTTTTGATTAATTTAATTGGATCAAAAGTTTACACTCATAATTGATGGAGCTAGATGGAAGTGGAAAAAAGGAGAGAAAAAATGTGCATTATACAGAAAATGAAAGAGAGGTAATAAGGAAGAAAAAATCACTTGAAAGAAAATTTTAAGAGAGAGAGAGAGAGAGAGAGAAACATGTATAAAAAATAAGATAAAAAGAGTTAAAAAAAAAAGAACTCAACGAAAAAAGAAATATTCCTGGAGACTGGAGAGTACGCGTACTTGATAGTCGACCATTTCTTGCTTTGTTTTTTGGTGAAGTCTGTTGTGTGTTTAGTTTTCTGGTGAAGAGTACTAACTGGGTAAGCTTTGACTTTTTCTCTAATTGTCCTTTCCTTCTCTACTTCTTATATTCTCTTTCTTCTTTCTCTCTTTTTTTTGTGCTTGATAGGCATTTCTCATTTGACTCCATATCAGTGACCAATGCCTTCTATGCATCTCGTTAAACCTCCGTCTTTTCTCTTCTTCCCCTTTCCATTTTCCCCCTTTCCTACTTTCCTATCCATCACAATCCTGTCATCCACACTACTATTGCTATTCCATAAGATTCTTCATTCTTTCCAATTGCACTGCCTTCGTCATTGCTAGCAGGGATGGAGCTAATTAAGAGCCTATGGGGTCGCTTGACCCCATGGATTTTTTTAAAGTTATATATTATATACACATTATTAAATATCAAAAACTTTCTCTAGAGCATTGGTTAGAATGTCATATTATTTTAGAGCATGGGTTCCTAAGTTCAAAACGCGGTGCTAACATTTTTATACCTCTTCAGCATTTCTATTTTTTCTACCTTTTTTTCCCTCTATTTTTTTTCCTCACGCGTGACCAGTGACCCCGACGCCAACGCCAACCCTCCTTCTCAGTTCTCTCGCCAAACAATGAAACAAACGCCAATAACCCTACTTCACTGAGCTGAGTCCACTCCATTGCTTCGGGACTGTCGGCCGCCAGTCGATTCCACCCCGCCCAGAAGCCCAACACTGCTTCTCGCCACCGGAGTTCAACCTCCTCTGCCCTCGCTGCGGCCGGCCTTGCGGGCTGCTGCCTTTAGCCCTTGTCCGCTCCGCTGCTGGCTGCTGTACACCTCGCTTGCACTGCACCCCAGCCGCCGGCCATCCCTGTCTGTCTCAACAAGCCCAGGCGCCCAACACTCAGCAATACAATAAGTCAGCAATCGAAACCTGAGAGCTAGAGAGATTAAGAAGGTGAGTTTTTTTTTTTAAGATGAAATCTAATTTAATTTTTGTTAATTAAATTAGTTTGTGTTTTTATTTCTAATTTTATTGTGAATTTGTGAATTTGGAAATTTCTTATTATTTTCATTTCGGTTGTAAAATAATCTTAAATTAGGGTGGATGGTGTTTTTGGCATAGGTTATGTTAATTTTCATGAATTAGTTGATTATTGTATATTTTTTAATTAGGTTATGTTAATTTTGAATTAGTATGGTATGAATTATTTTGGCTATAAGAATTAGTTCATTTTTGTGTAATTTTAAATTAGTTGAGTATTTTTGTCAATTGAATTAGTTTGTGTAATTTTGAATTAGTATGGATGATCAGCTTGAGAATTATATTTTAGATGTTCGATATAAGAATAAATTTTCTGAATTAAAAGGACTTAGTGATCTCTCAAGGAAGTTAGTGGAAACAAAAAAGCACACTATTTGATTTATATGCTTGTAAAGCTGACTTTGATTTTGCCGGTAGCTACTACAATTGTTGAAAGAACTTTTTTAGCAATGAGTTTTATAAAAAACAAGTTGCAAAATCGTATGTGTGATGAATGGGTACATAATTGTCTAATGTCATATATAGAAAAAGATGTATCCGATACTATTAGTTATGAGACTATTATAGCTCACTTTCAAAATGTGAAACCTCGACGAGTACAATTGTAAACGAATATCTATGTAAGATTATGGATAATATTAAATATATTATTATTATTATTATTATTATTATTATTTTTTATTTATTATTTTATATATAGATATATGCTTGTTATTTATTGGGACCCCATGAACTTTATATCCTGGCTTCGTCCCTGATTGCTAGTCACTCTTTCTGGTAAGTTCCCTTCTTTTGTTGTCTTCTCTATTTGATTTGGATGAGTCACTAATAATTGGAACTAGGTAATCGACTTGTTGATTTTGCAATTGATTGAGTGTTTCACGTTGAAATATGGAATAGTTGTTCGTGACCTACCTTACATTTGGTAAAATACGAGGAATATTATTGTCCATCTGAAAAATTCAAGCTAGTAGAGGTCAAGCAATAAAATCGCGGTCGCGGTCGCGATTGCGGTCGCGGTGTCGCGGTATCGGAGCGTCGCGAACGATATATTATATGCTGCGGTTGTCACGGCGTGATTTTTTATTTTTTTTTCACAATAAATATTAACAAATACCAGTAAATATCGGCAAATATCAGTAAATATCGATAGAATATCGGCAAATATCGGTCGATAACCGATATATCGCCGATAAATATGTGAATTTCTAAATCTGTCGCGTATCGCCAATTTCGCGTATCGGCTGACCCAAAATCCGATAAATATCGGCCGATATTGTGTATCGGGACCGATATTTAATTGTATGGTAGAGGTATGATATGACATGCTTGTGTGAGTTTTTAAGCTGCAGAGCTTGAATTGAGTGAATTGATTTTGGAACCATGGATCTGACACTAAGATTTTGATGAGAAGATGAACAAAATTGCTTGTCTTGGTCACTTTCAATTTGTCCACTAATTTGCTCTCTCTATCTTTCAATTTGGGTAGAGAGAGGAAGGAGAGTAGGGCAGTAATGGATTTATGACTAGTCAGTAGTTCTCTCTCTTCCGTTGTGGACCTAGACACTTTGTTGACCCAATCAAGCGCACTTCAAGACCATCTCTTAATATCCTGATCAAGTTGATGGCAGTGGATTCACTTGCATTCACTCCCATCTTTGGCTTCTTTGCCAATCATAATGGTCTTTACTTCAAAATGGACAGGAAAGAGCAGGATAACAATTAATATCTCAACCATGCACCTCTCCAGATAATTCTGAAACTCCTAGCATCCTTCTGTTTTTTAACACCAAAGACCTGTTGCCATACAATTAAATATCGGTCCTGATACGCAATATTGGCCGATATTTATCGGATTTTAGGTCAGCCGATATGCGAAATTGGCGATACGTGATGGATTTAGAATTTCACATATTTATCAGCGATATATCAGTTATCAATCAATATTTGCCGATATTCTACCGATATTTACCGATATTTGTCGATATTTACTAGTATTTGCTAATATTTATTGTGAAAACAGAATAAAAAATCACGCAGCGACAACCGCGACATATAAAATATCGTTCGCGACGCTCCGATACCGCGATAGCGCGACCGCAACTGCAATCGCAACAGCGACCGCGATTTTATTGCTTGCCTGTTGCACCGTAAAGATGGTTTCTCAATCTAAATTGGTTCGTCTATTAGGTAAATCAAAAACATTAAGAACCAACTTGATGGTACCTTCAGAGTGCTTATGTAGCGGTTTCAAAAGAGTTGAAGGATAAATACCCTCAGCATTCATGGAACAAAGAGAAGTCCAGCAATAAAATGAAGTGCCTCAATATCAATATCACATTGTGTTTTAACATGTATCTAAAAGTGGTTGGGGATTTGATGCTAGTCTTAAAACATGGGATGAAGTTTGGAATAAGTTCATCAAGGTGTGTGCTGAATTATACCTTATATTGGTTGCTAAGTTTTTACTATTCTAAATATTTATAGAATATTTTTCTACGTTAGACTCATCTGAGGTTGCCGAGTGGAAAAACAAACCCATTCCGTTTTATTCAAAATTAGAGGAGCTTTATGTGTGAGGTAGGGTCATCAGGTGATTATGCTTAAACTGCATATGAAGTTAGAGCAAGGAGGTCTACTAATCATCATTTTAAGTGCTGTTAGATTTAGTGGGTTAATTGACGACATTGGTCAGTTAGTCTCACAAGATAAAGCTGAGATTGAAAGCTTTACTTATATCTGGTATTGAGGATGATTTTCGATCAACAGCTTCATCTAATTTGCATATTTAGGTGCTGGTAATGTAAATGATGCAAGTCTTTCATCATCAGATACAAATCATAGCTCGAGAAAGTTTGATACTAGTGCATTCTTTGAACAATGTTCAGAGATGCTCCATGCTAGTCTTGACAGGTTGGTACTCAAATTGTCAACTCTAAAAAAGAGACTTGTACAATTTCCACTTCAAATGTTTGGCAGTTACTAGCTGATGTCAACTTTGAAGAACATATGTGTAAAGCTTATTCTCATCTTATAAGAAATCCTTTAGACATGGAGGCTCTTCTTGGAATGCTGATACATTATGGGAGTTGTTGTGTTTATGCTATTTTAGGATGACGGATGCCTGTTCTGCCGTTGGGCTTATAGATGGTTGAATATTTTGTTAGTTGAACTTATTGTGCTAAGATCCTTTATATTATTGAACCTATGTTGTGTAGGATGATTAATGTCCTTTATGTCATTGAGCCTGTGGATTGTGTTGATGATGGATATCTCTGTTCTTTTTAAGTTTGACAATTGCAAATCCTATTTCTATTTATTTTGTTTATAATCTGCACTTGGGAAGTTAGGAATAGAGTGGTGTTTGACAATAACCAAGAAGATTGGTCATTTATTCTGCCTTTGATCAAGCTTAGATCTGTCTGTGGGTGACATGATGGTAAACAACAATTCCACGAGTAATTATTTGTTCTCTGTTTTTTAAAGTGTGTTTATTCATTTCTGGTTTTGCTACCTGGTTTAGGATGAATAGGGTATGATTTGGAAGAGCATTAAGTGGGTGTTTGTGATGTTCTCAGCTTCTTGGTGTTAACCCCTCCTGTTATTCTGAATGTTGACAGATGCTATTTGTTATTGTTAGTCAAACTTATCTGATAGAAACAAAGTGTGTACACACCATTGGTTTAATAACCTGAACAGAGTTGTTATCAACACTGTAAGGTAGAATCCAGGCGATTTAAACCTCATACGTACTATGTTTGATTTTTTAATCTTTTCTATTAGGTATCTAGCATTTTTACAAAAGAAAGAAGGGGGGGGTTGTTTTGAGGCAGCAATCTTACATTCAATGTAAGTAATATTTTTCTGTGAGTGTGGTGGGCAAAAGTTATGTTTACCTGATTCCTAGGTACCTTACGATTCCTCCTTTCTAACCCTATGCCATCAGAAGTGTGACATACTCCAAAAAAGCCACTAAATTTTGGCCTGGTCAGCTTGTATCCAAGACATGTGATTTATCTGCAAGATATCTCATCATGTGTAGTTGAGGTTGTGCGAATAAAAATCTGGCAGGCTCGACCACCTCCAAGAAATCAGCAATAGTACTCTCACAGCCTTCTGCTGCATGATTCTTGTCTCTGCAAGAGAGCAAAATAAACAATTTACCGAGGAAATAGGCTTAACACGTGTATTCAAAGGGTATCAATTTTTGACCAATATATTTTGTATAACCTATATTAACTTTAATCCATCCAACAATTAATTTGATAACTATTGAAAAAGAATGTTTATCTAACCTAAGTTCACCTACCCATACTAACTGAGATAGGGCTAACTTCAATCTGGACAAACGGTTAAACAACATGCCATGTTTCTGCATAAACTGAGCCTTTTTATTTTATTGTGTTTCATCCTTCTCCTTCCCTCCATTGTCCATACAATAACCAGTCCTTATGTCTTTCTTCATTTGGTGCAGATTTTCTCTCTTTTCACCTTCACAATAGCATAACGGGCTTCTTCTTCTGCCCCTAGTCGGCAATCTCTGCTCAGTTTGCTGCCTTATATGCTGGATCTCTTCGCTGCTGAGTGCTGCTGCCTGTTGTGATCTGCTTCTGCTGGCATTGACCCGCGGTCATTCCATGTGCTGCCTTTGTTGCTGGAGTCCATTCTATCTCTTGCTTCTGATCTGAATCCTGAGGTAAGCTATTCAATCTATGGGTTTATTTCAATGTTTTCTATTTATTCTTTGTTTAATCACTTAAATAGTTTCATGTATTGGTGTAGTAGGAACTAGAAACTAAAGTTGGACGTATACTTTTGTTATGTTGTTTGATGATTTCCCTTCATCTCATTTGGTATGGGGATTATCAGAGGGAGAATACACTCCTATATTTTATGTATCTTATAAATTCTACATTAAATGGTAAAAGTTTTTTTAGAAGAATAACCATTTCAGGTCTTTGTTTAGACTAAAATTGGTGCTCTCAATTTATTCTTAGCATTTCTAAATACAATATGAACGAATTGCAAAAGGTGAGGGTATCTTTTCCTCCTCCATTCGCTCATACCAAACATGTACTGCCACTTAACCTTTTATTTAGGTGCCGAAGAACTTACTAATTAGTATAATTGATTTAGATTAGTAAGTTAATTGACCTATGGTTGGTGAGTTTGTTGAATTCTGTTAGTCATGGTGGCTCCGTCCATGTGCATGATTGTACTTCTTCAACTACGTCGTCCTAGGATGATGAATGAAATGATTTTTGGAATCAGACTTACTCTGTTGAGCATTTTGCAATCTGATATTTAAGCCTACTAATTCCAAGGTACTGTACAGTGAAATCAGAGGAAGAGTTATTGTTGTTATTGGAAATGGAATCCGTTGAGTCAGAGCAGTGTCTTGATGCGGTTCATTTTATGGAGATGGCATTACAAGAAGCAAAAGTTGCTTTGCAGCGACTTGAAGTGCCAGTTGGCTGTGTAATCGTTGAAAATGGTAATGTCATTGCTTCTGGAAGCAATCGACCAACTGATACACGTAATGCTACGAGACATGCAGAGATGGAAGCTATTGAGCTGCTTCTAGAACAATGGCAGAGGGATGGACTGTCGAATTCTGAAGTTGCTCAGAGATTCTCAAACTGTATCCTTTATGTTACCTGTGAGCCATGCATAATGTGTGCTGCTGCTCTATCTTTTCTTGGCATAAAAGAAGTATATTATGGATGTGCGAATGATAAATTCGGGGGTTGTGGTTCAGTTCTTTCCCTGCATTGTAGCTCTGGGTCTGAGGTTCCCATTGTTGGGAAAGCAAAAGGATTCAAGTGTGTTGGAGGAATGATGGCAGCAGAGGCGGTTGGTCTCTTTCGATTGTTTTATGAGCAAGGAAATCCTAATGCTCCAAAGCCTCATCGGCCAGTTCAGAAGGATCATTAGCCTTTCTTCCCCTTCAGTCCCTTGCGCTTTTATGTTGTACTTGTATTTGAAGCTTGTACTGGATATAATTACAGATTATGGATGGACAAACATTTTTGAGTTGTTAGATGCCCAAGAGTCTTTCGTACCTCCAACTGTAATTTATATTTTTGAATATTATTCTGCTGGCAGTATGAAGATAAACTTCGGACTGATTTTTGACATGGAATTCTGGCTCTTGCTTCTTCTCATCCACCGACAGTGTCCTGGAACTCTTTGGACGCGCCTTTTTGACGTTCCTGTGGGCATTTCAGATTCCAAAGATTGTGCTTGTTGGTATTGAACTTTTATGGGGGATGTTAGAACATGTTCTCACAAATCATGTAGTGTGCAGTGTTTCCTGTGTTGTAATTAATTGCTTCTCTAACCTGACAAGCTGCTAATAAAGGGTCACGTGGTGGTGATGGTGGTGATGCTGGTAATCTCTGCAGGCAGAGTGGAGTGGTGCCTCATGTTTTTTTAATCTGGTCTGGTCCTATCAATGGTCTGTCTGTTCGTTCGTCTCTATGCTTAGTGCAGTTTGATTGATGGCAAAAACAATTCATCTTTCTGGCTGTACAGTTTGGTTGATGTCAGATAAGCAACGATCGGTCACCTAGGCTGGAGTGCGGTTTTGCTAGCTATGAAGATTTTATGCGTCTTTTTGCTGCTTCCACGCGTTAAAATTTGGCGACGAAAGCCAGGCAGAAGCAAACCGTAAGTTCGCCGCGGTTATTCTTTGGCACTTTTACCTTTGCTTATTTTGATTTGAATTATGTAGTCTTATGTTCTATTTGGCAGTATTTAACACGACAAATTCACAATCTGGATTGTAAAAATGGCTAACCACAATTTAGATTGTGAATTTGTTGTGCTAAGTACTGTCGAATAGGGTATAAGACTACATAATTCAAATCGGAAGAAGCAAAGGTAAAAGACTACATAATTAAAAGTCGTGCTAAGATTTTAAGCTGGTTAGCCGCTTTCACAGGTTTGTGTGGGGGTGATTCTCAACGGCCACTCCAATCACAGGTTCCTCACCTCTGTACCTCCCAAGGCTACCAATGCTAAAAGCATGTCGAGGACCTCATCCACCATCCTAGGAGATACAGTCATCTCCAGTTCTGACGTTTGTATCACTAAAATTGATTCCACTTTGTCGACCAATTTCATCGGTGTTTAGACTTTAGGCTTTGGATCGCTTTCTGGGGCGTTGGTGATAATATGTTGAAGAGGTCTTGTAGTTCAAAAGATTCATATGCAACCTCTTGCCTTCTAGGGATTTTATGTTGTCTATGTATTAATGAATGGGTTAGCGAAGTGATGACCAAATTCTGTTACAAAACCTGAAAAAACAGGAATGTTGCAACATACATATATCTACATTTTAGTCTGTTCTTCTGATCCAAAAAAAAAAAAAAATTGTTACGCCCATTAATTTAATATTTAAGCATGCTTGTAATAATCTACACGGATATTTTTTTTAGAAATAAAAGCTATTTTTAAAATATAAATATAACTATCTTCTATGTAATGTTTGATTGAAAAAATAAACAATTACGATCAGAGAAAGAGAGAGAGAGAGAGAGAGAGAGAGAGAGAGAGAGAGAGAGAGAGAGAGAGAGAGAGAGAAGTTAGATTTCAAACAACAAAAGTAAAAATCATCACAATCGCACACTAATGCAAGGATAATTTGGAAACATTCTTTCATTTTTATTTTTATGTTCCCATTTTTCATATATATATATATTCAATTTTTTTCCAGCCTCGTACCCATATGGGCACGCCTATGCAACAATGCTATAGATTATTGAAAAATGGAAGGACTAAGATTAGCAGCAAGTAAATATATTTTAGATACAAATGGTGACATCATTGTAAATAGACAACTGATAAATCTTTATTTAGTGACTCTTACGGGTTATAAATGACTCGATAAACGTTTGACTCAATATCCCATCTGAAGTATATGATTATATGTGTTCGAACACCTCTAACCTATATTTATGTATTAATTTATAACAATGGTTTCAAAGTAGGTATTATGATATAGATATAGATTGGGTTTGGCTAAACGCCCATATCCGAGATGTAAACTGTTGAGGATTGTTAACCTGAGTTTTCTAGATGACTTGATTTTGTTTTGCCATGGTGATGTGATGAGCATCCAAGGGTTGATGGAGACTTTCATGCATTTCTCACACATTTATGGCCTTACGATCAATCTATTTATTTTAGAGATGTATATCGTGATGTGAGGGCCTCTATTGTGGAATATCTTGGCTTCTAAGAGAATTAATTTTATCTGCTTTTGTCGAGCCTTCCTTTGGTCGAGTAAGTTGATATAGAGGAGGTAGGTGGTGGTGGTGGCTTGGGACCAACTATATTGCCCAAAGGATGAGTAAGGAGTTAGCTTACTGTGGGTAAAATTGTGGAATTGATGTGCTTTAGGTAAGCTTCTTTAGAATATTTCCCTAAGGAATGACTCACTGTGGGTGAAGTGGGTACATGCAGTGTACCTTTATTGTCATGATATCTGGGAGTATATGCCATTAGTGCCTAAACCGTGGGTTCTTTGCCCTATTTTATCTATCAAAGATAGACTATAAGCCATTATTCAACAGTGGTAGAGTGATGGTAGGGAAAAGTATAATATTCGAGTTGCTCATGATGAGCTGAGATTGAATCAAGCGAAGAAGTGGTGGGTTCGATTAGTAGGCCAACCTCTTTTCCTCCCCAAACATTGTATTTCTTTATGGCTAGCTATGCTAGTTCGATTATATACCAGAGAGAGATTGGTGTCATAAGGTATGTTAGTGTAGGTTAGATGTGCGTTTTGTTGTGATCCCTTTGAGACTGTGGATCATTTGTTTATAAAATGTCCCTTCTCTTGGAATTTTTGGCTTTGTATATGAGTAGCGATAGGGAGAAGAGATGCATTAACATATTTGATGAGCGTGACTCATTTTTTGGTCTTTAAAAGTAGTCACCTTCATTTTAGAACCAAATATGATATGCGACTCAGTATCTTGGATATGATTTGTTAAGCATGCATTTGGTTGTAACACTTATTTTCAAAGTAATAAAAGACCTCTAACTTAGTGTCCTATTTATCCCACAAATGTGTACTAGTATTCTACAAGATGTGAATCACTCCTGTTAAAGTTGTGTATTTCAAAGTCTATAATGTCTAAATATTTTAAATGTGTATTTCAAGTCTTCTAATGTGTATTCCACACTATAATAAGTAGTCCATACTGTAAAATATGTATCAAATTACCTTCCTTTAAATTTTTAGGTAACCAGTAAATCACAAAATTGACCAAAGAAAGTATGGATAGATGGAAAACACCTAAGTAGCCATTAGAATCCTAGTTCTTATGTCTTTCCTTAAGATGTTGCCGGATGACGATCTCGGAATTGTGTCGACAAAGAATACTCAGCTGATTATGTTATAGAATACCAAATATGTAGGAATGAATACAATAATTATATCCTTTAAGAAGGAGAAAAAGAAAACAAAAAATTAGATAGAAAATAAATTGCCTGGGATAAAACGGAGAAGAAGAAGAGCTGTAACATAGATATTTTCATAACACAGATTGATCGAGAAAGAACTTAGGCACTTTAATATTGATGAGATTTGCACCATCGCATTGTAGCATAATGCATTTGGACAACATTCTCTTTGCCGCCTTTATGTTGTGGCTTTTTTCCTCTTTAATTGTTTTTGGTGAAAACCACTATGTTGCAAGTCTTGCGACTCCGAAGAGTATTATTTGGACACTGCTCATTAGTCATCGCTTATTAATGTTTGGCCCACTTTGGGTCCTAGCTAGAACCAAATTGTCCTTATTATTTATCACACTTTGGATCCTCCCAAGGACCAAAATACCCCTAATTTCATTTGTCTTTCCATGACTTCAACGAATGCTTATCTCCACCTCCTTCTTTTTATTCGTCTCTCCCTATTGCTTGTGCCCTTCACAAATGGTCATTTCTCACTCAGCAGAGACATATCCGATGAGTCAGTGGCATACAACGTAAATCACCACCACCGGCAGAGCAGGCATCTACATAACTTTAATTACTGGTGAGTTATATTGATCCCTACTACTCTCCTTATCTCTGCATATTATGTCAGCATCTAGTGTAATTGCTGGCCGATTTCTCGTCTAGGCTGATTTGATTTGTAATTGGTTTTGTTGCGGTTATCAATTATTTCATTATTCTCTAGATCTTCTTGTGAATTTTTTATTTATTTAGGGATTTGTATCTATAGCATTTCTATATGTTCTTTTTTATCGAGTAATGTTGTTTTGTGGTTGCATATTTGATGAATAGTTTGAATTGGTGCTAACCGGTTCATATCAGATTTGTGGGTATTTAAGGCTATATGCATAGCATAACAATAAGGATTTTTTGGTCTTGGTCCTGTTGTTTGCTCGATAAGTGTACGTGGACAGCCTTTGCTGTGTTTAAGGAGGTCTAGCGGTCCAATTTGGATATCTTTTCCTTCTTTGTTTCCCTCTCTATAATTTTTATTCCTCAATATAGTCCTTGGTCCTCTCAATTCTCTCTATTTGTTCATATATACATTGATGTTAGTTGAAGTTTGCTAGATATAGATTGAAGTGCATCTGAGTTGAATAAATTAGAATTTAACTTGATGTTAATAATAGAATAATGTATCTAAGTAGATATGTTTTTCTCTCCATTTGGAGTTCAAGCTAATCAATTTCCTTTGCTTTAATTGGAACCAAGTTCTCTCCAAGGAGATTCTCAAATATCAATTAAGAACTAATTAAGGCAGACCCTTTTGGCGTAGTATGTTTTTTTTGGTCGTTGTACTACATAAAATATTTGGTGAATTGAAGTGAGTTTATCCTTTGCTAATCAAGATTTGAGCATTGTCTACTTTTTATTTCATGATAACTGATCCAATAAACCTATTAGACACCACTGGCCTAAAATTTTATCCATGAGACTCTTCTGTGTTAATAAAATAAAAATTCTCTTTTCTACAAGACGACTTTGATAAGAGTTATGTTTCCCCATGCTTTTATGTATAAAATTTAGTGTGTATGAAGTTGGATGTTGCGATATTACTATAAGATCACAAGATTTGTTGGCAATTAAGCTTGGGTTATTGCATAAATGTATTGTATCTTTTTTTCTCTTTTTTGATGTATTATTATTTGCCTTTACTTCTCTATTATCATATTTTCTGGGTTGTTTGCTTGTGGTAGTTTCTTTTTCGTTGTATATTATATTTCTAACTTATTAGTTTATAATGACAAGTCCTTTTCTATTTTTGGAACCAAAAATCAACTTAATGAGTTCATAAAAACTGATTTGTGTCGTCATCTTAGTGTTAAGCAGATGTTGCTTTTCTTTGTTCATATTGGAATACTGGTTTACCCTGGAGCTAACGTTGAAAATACGAATCTTTGGCGGCCTTATGTAAGCATTCTATTAACTTATGTAACTAGGTATTATGATGCTATACCTACCCCAATATATGCTTTGTTTAACAAGCTAAGCAGAAACAATGTAATCAAAGTTTGTAATATGTTATTGGAAAACAAAGTAGTATTAATTTTTGATTGATCAATACCACCAAAGTTCATACAAGTAATCTAGAGTAAAATAAAGGTTCCTTTATATTATTGTTGTCCCTCAAGATTGAAAAATTTTATGTTTAGGTTCTTTTATGTTTAAGTTTAGTCATGTTTGAATTTAGAAAGAATTTCAGTGATCGGGTTCCATTTTGGGGAAAGCTAATGAGGATGGATATGGACTCTCCGAACCAACCCCATATATATAATTTTTGGTTTAATAATCTAATTAATCTTATATGATGTTCCTCCCCTCCGTTTCCTAAATGTTATCAAGCCCAACCCCAACCTAATCATCTCTCTCTACCCTAGTAGTCCCCACCTTTAACTTTGATAGTCTTTTTGGTTTAGTTTCACGTTTAGGGTGATTTGGGTTTAATTAACGGATTTACCTCCATTCACTTTGTTTGGATACAAACAAAAATATATAAATTAATGAGAGTTAAAAATTTCCCCTTTCATTCACCCCAATTCTCATTATTTTTATTAGCCTCCAATTTAGAGTAATGAGGTGAAGGGGAAAAAATAACTGAACTTTTATGTAATTGGACAAAAGGACCCTCTCCTTGATGTATGTGCTATAGAAGCGACTTCGGTATAATTGCATTTGTGTTATTTTTAACCTTCATTTACTTCAATTCAAATAGAATTAAAATAATATTTACCCCGATTTATCAAACTTAGGTTAATTTTATTCAAATAATATTTTAAAACGTTTACCTCAATTCATCCAGGTTAGTTTTTATTATTTACTCTTACTCTGATTTACCTCAATTCAAACGAACCATGATAGTTTGGCAGATGACAAACCCTAAATCTAGGAAGTGACAAATGGATTTTAGGGGTTGGGATTTTAGTAGGGTCGGAGTGGGTATGGGGATCAACTCTCCCCTAATATAGGGGAAGATTCGAGGAATAATACTAAATTCAGGTTCAAGGGATGAGATGTCTACCCCGTTGCCATTCCTACTAATAATTCAATCAATGATGATGAGAACCTTGCGGTTCACAGGAGGAAAGGGGCTCTTGAAAACATTATATTAACATCTATAAGTGGTGTTGGTCGTCATGTTATTGCATCTCGTAGCACAAGTCTCCAAGCCTTTATGCTTACCACTTTAGATTAAGTACTCTATGGCTACTTATATATCATGTGGTAACCAATGATTTTTCATTCCTATCTTAACGTAAAAAATACCTTGGATAGGGAATTTTGGTTATGGTGGATGACATAAAAAATGGATGCGTATGGGATAATGCCTCTAAAAACTAACTTATGATCATCAAGAATAGATATATCATACAACATAATACAAACTAGATCAAAGGTGTAATAAGCAAATGATGAATCAAAAGGCTCAATTATTAAGGATACAATTCTCCACCTTCTACAAATGGCTAGAGATGTCCACTAATCATATGCTAATGACGTGGCTAAAATAGAAAAACCTCCTCTAATAAAAGAGCGACCCCTAAAAGCTAGGAAAAATATTAGGGAGCACCTGTAACAAACAAAACAAAGTTAGAAACTCCCCTAAGTGAAGTTGTTCCACAGCAGTACGTCATTATGGAAATAGAGCAGAGAAAATCAAGCGTGAAATAGTGTTTTAAAAGGCATAAGATGCACCTAGGCGATAGGAAACATAGAGCTTAGGCGCTAGACGTAAAGCGAAGGCATACGCCTAGGTGACACGAGGTGCTAAAATTACTTAAAAAATAATTAAATGTCTTCAATTTTCCAAAAACAATCTATATACCATAATGAAAAAAAAATACTTGGTAAAATAGTAACCTATGAGTCATTATTACTAATACTAGCAAAATAGTAAAAAAAATCATCTTCTTCTATAAGTGCATCTTCATCCTCTAATGCATTTGATTTTGACCCATAGCCTTCATCATTCTCCTCCTCCTCTTCTTCCACTAATTCTTGTCTAAACATATATCTTTGTGAGCTACTACTGCTACCACCATTTGTACCAGACCTGTTGCCTCTACATCTTAAGTTAAACATCTCTACATCAACTCCAGCAGTAGCTACAACAACCCCCAATTCAAATCATCATTCTAAAAAATAATATCATTTTCAACACCCTCTTCATTTTATTCCATTTAGTACTCTCATCAATGTCCTTCAAAGAAATGGGATCAATCTTGTTTCTCAACTGATATCTTTCAATCAAAGTTTGATTGTACTTCACAAAGACTAAATCATTAAGTTAGGATTGTGCAAGTCTATTTCTTTTCTTGTTATGAATCTACAAAATTGAAGATAACTCACTTCATTAGTTAGTCAAGGCATTTAAGAGTTAACAATTTAATTTTTAATTATAAGATAATAATATACTTACATGCTCAAAAATACTCCAATTTCTCTCACACATGAATGAACTACATTTAAAACTCAAAATTTTTATAGCAAATTGTTGTAAAGTAGGATTAGAAGACTCGTAAGCTGCCTACTACTTATTAACATTAAAAGATTCAAATCAAATAAAATGGACATAATAATAAATAATAATATGAAAAAACCCTCATAAAATAGCTAACTTATAGTTAAATACATGGGGCTTTGATCTTCCTATACTTAATAGCTATAGGGTTTTCGAATAAAGCATTGGTATTTTTGTAAGCAGTAAGCTCATTCATTACCTTATCTTACTTTTCAGTGATTGAATGTTATTGGATGTACTGATACATGCCACTCACAACTTCTTCACATTGTTCACGTTGAGGATTATCGAACAGAATTTTAGATGAAGAAAATGTCCAATTGCATGCAATGGATGAGGAAGTTAACGTTCCCACCTTCTATCGATCAATTAGAAAACATCATTGTACTCGGATTCATTTCCATTAAAGATGGATGCAATAGTTTCCTTAGCTCGATCCATAGCCTCATAAATATACCCCATAGTAGGCTTTCTCTCCTTGTCAACCAACTGATTTTTCTCCATGTTCCTTGGCTCATTTACGAGTTAACTAATAAAATATCAATTGTTATAACTTGAAACTTAATGTAAATTCCAATTTCGTTTGCATATAATAACTATAAAAGTGCATATGTATTCCTAAAGAGGTAGGAGTTGGGAGTTACCCACTCTTGAGAAGTAAACAATTTTCTTAGGTTATCTCATTGCTTGTGTGTTGATAAAAGAGTAATAAAAGCAGTAGCAAACCTTGTCTTTGTTGGCCAGAATACATTTTTTTTCCACTAAAGAGTCTCATCAAATTTATGAGATTTGGTCTTTGGTAGATGAAACTAGTCATATGCCCCTTTAAGAACTCTATTAATGGATAGAATTTTTTAAATATCTTCAAATATCAAGTGAATGCAATGAGCTGCATAAGAAATGAGCTACCCGAAACTAAGATGGTGTTTCTCTCCTTATACATCACCATTTAATAAATTATGTAGTGTTTATATAATCAAAGAATACACAACACTAATCATAAGTTCAATTGTTCAACAATTTTGACTCAGGTGATCCCTATTATTAGCAAAAGATGGCACCATTGTCCTCATAAATGGGACTTAACTCAAGGAAAGAAATGAAGATAACAAGAAGCACTAAAGTTGTAATCAGTTAAACTCAATATCCTATACGATCCTTGGGTTTTGCTGGATTAAGAAAGGGAAAATTCAATCTTCTTTTTCATTTATTGCTTACTATTTGTACAGATCTTGCAAACTCAAACCACAAATCAACAAAAATCTAGAACACTTGACTAATTAAACTACACGAATTCACTACTAATCAACCAACATGTCAAGAGAGTAAGAGTTTGTGAAACAACGATTGTCCATGACATTAAATAGAAGGTCATAAATCCTATAAAGAAAATGAAATTACAAATAAATGAAACATACCTTATATATTAATCAATCATTCATTCAATTGTTGAAGCTCAACCTTCAAATATTCAATCTTCAACCACAATCATTGTTGCATTTTGATTAGCACAAGAAAAGGCTTTTTGACCCCAACAAGAAAAGCTCAATTGGTAGGACTATAGAGAGAAGGGAAACTAGGAGGAAGAGATCCTTCGACCTAATAAAGTTGCAGCGGCCAACTGGCAATGGAAAAGCTTTAGATATGAAGAAAGTGAATCGAATAGGGGTGTGAGGTGCTCTAGAGACTAGAGTTGGATAATGAACGAATCAGCAAAATCGTTTCACCTCTGTCGTTTGGATGCATCGTGCCTCATTTGTCACTGCTTAGAGTTAGGGTTTGTCATCCGCCAAACTATCATGGTTCATTTGAATTAAGGTAAATTAGATTAAGAGTAAATAATAAAAAATAAACTGGATGAATTGAGTTAAATGTTTTAAAATATTATTTGAATAAAATTTACCTAAGTTTGATGAATCGAGGTAAATATTATTTTAATTATATTTGGATTGAAGTAAATGAAGGTTAAAAAAACACAAATGCAATTATACTGAAGTCACTTCTATAGCACATACATCAAGGGAAAATAACAAATGCAAGAGGCTCTTTTTGTCCAATTACATAAAAGTTCAATTATTTTTTTTCGCTTCATCCCATTACTCCAAATTGGAGGCTAATAAAAATAACGAGAACTGGGGTGAATGAAAGGGAACATTTTTAACTCTCATTAATTTATATATATATTTTTTTGTATCCAAACGAAGTGAATAGAGGTAAATCCATTAATTGAACCCAAATCACCCTAAATGTGAACCCAAAACAAACAGACTATCAAAGTTAAAGGAGGGGATTGGGGAGTATCAGGGTAGAGAGAGATGATTAGGTTGGGGCTGGGCTTGATAACATTTAGGAAACGGAGGGAAGGAACATCATATAAGGTTAATTAGATTATTAAACCAAAAAGTATATATATGGGGCTGGTTCGAAGACTCCATATCCATCCTCATTAAGTTTCCCCAAAATCGAACTCGATCACTAAAATTCTTTCCAAATTCAAACTTGACTGAACTTAAACATAAAATGTTGCAATCTCGAGGGACCATAATAATATAGAGGAACCTTCATTTGAATCTATATTACTCGTATGAACTTTGGTGGTATTGATTGATTAAAAATTAATACTACTCTGTTTTCCAATAACATATCACAAATTTTGATTCCATTATTTCTGCTTAGCTTATTAAACAAAGCATATATTGGGGTAGGTATAGCATCATAATACTGCAATAACTCAAGGATAAGTTAATAGAATTCTAATATAAGGCCGCCAAAGATTCGTATTTTCTACGTTAGCTCTAGGGTAAACTAGTATTCCAATATGAATGAAGAAAAGCAACATCTGCTTAACACTAAGATGATGACACAAATCAGTTTTTATGAACTCATTAAGTTGAATTTTGGTTCCAAAAATAAAAAAGGACCTGTCATTATAAACTAATAAGTTATAAATCTAATATAACAACGAAAAATAGACTATCATAATCAAACAATCCAACAAATACGATAATAGAGAAGTAAAGGCAAAGAATAATACATCAAAAAAGAGAAAAAAAGATATAATACATTTATGCAATAACTCAAGCTTAATTGCCAACAAATCTTGTGATCTTATAGTAATATCGCAACATCCAACTTCATACACACTAAATTTTATACATAAAAGCATGGGGAAACATAACTCTTATCAAAGTCGTCTTATAGAAAAGAGAATTCTTATTTTATTATCACAGAAGAGTCTCATGGATAAAATTTTAGGCCAGTGGTGTCTAATAGGTTTATTGGATCATTTATCATGAAATAAAAAGTAGACAATGCTCAAATCTTGATTAGCAAAGGATAAACTCACTTCAATTCACCAAATATTTTATGTAGTACAATAACCAAAAAAAAAACATACTACGCCAAAAGGGTCTTCCCTTTTGTTGATTGGTATGGGAAACAAGTGACACTAAGGTCTAATTAGCTAAGTATATTATTATATAATTAGTTCTTCATTAATATTTGAGTATCTCCTTGGGGAGAACTTGGTTCTAATTAAAGCAAAGGAAATTGATCAGCTTGAACTCCAAATGGAGAGAAAAACATATCCGCTTAGATACATTATTCTATTATTAACATCAAGTCAAATTCTAATTTATTCAACTTAGATGCACTTCAATCTATATCTAGCAAAGTTCAAATAACATATATATATATGCACATATAGAGAGAGTTGAGAGGACCAAGGACTATATTAAGGAATAAAGGTTAGAGAGAGGGAAACAAAGAAGGAAAAGATATCCAGATTGGACCGCTAGACTCCTTGAACATAGCAAAGGCTGCCCACCTACACTTACCGAGCAAACAACAGGACCAAGACTGAAAAAGCCTTATTGTTATGCTATGCATATAGCCTTAAATACCCACAAATATGATATGAACCAGTTAGCACCAATTCAAACTATTCATCTGATATGAAACCACAAAACAACATTACTCGATAAAAAAGAACTTATAGAAATGGTATAGATCCAAATCCCTAAATAAATACAAAATTCACAATAAGATCTAGAGAATAATGAAATAATTGATAGCCGCAACAAAACCAATTACAAATCAAATAAGCCTAGACGGGAAATTGGCCAGCAATTACACTAGATGCCGACATAATATGCAAAGATAAGGATAGTAGTAGGGATCAATATAACTCATTAGTAATTAAAGTTATGTAGATGCCTGCTCTGCCAGTTGTGGTGTTTTATATTGTATGCCATTGACTCATTGGCTATGTCTCTGTTGAGTGAGAAATGACCATTTGCAAAGGGCACAAGCAACAGGGAGAGATGAACAAAAAGAGAGAGGGGGAGATAAGCATTCATTGAAGTTACAGAAAGACAAATGAAATTAGGGGTATTTTGGTCCTTGTAAGGATCTAAAGTGCCATAAATAATAAGGATAATTTGGTTCTAGCTAGGACCCAAAGTGGGCCAAACATTAATGAGCGATGACTAATGAGCAGTGTCCAAATAATACTCTTCGGAGTCGCAAGACTTGCAACATAGTGGTTTTCACCAAAAAAAAATTAAAGAGGAAAATAGCCACAACATAAAGGCGGCAAAGAGAATGTTGTCCAAATGCATTATGCTACAATGCGATGGTGCAAATCTCATCAATATTAAAGCGCCTAAGCTCTTTCTCGATCAATCTGTGTTATGAAATTTTCTATGTTACAGCTCTTCTTCTTCTCCGTTTTATCCCAAGCAATTTATTTTCTATCTAATTTTTTGTTTTCTTTTTCTCCTTCTTAAAGGATATAATTATTGTATTCATTCCTACATATATGGTATTCTATAACATAATCAGCTGAGTATTCTTTGTCGACACAATTCCGAGATCGTCATCCGGCAACATCTTAAGGAAAGACATAAGAACTAGGATTCTAATGGCTACTTAGGTGTTTTCCATCTATCCATACTTTCTTTGGTCAATTTTGTGATTTACTGATTACCTAAAAATTTAAAGGAAGGTAATTTGATACGTATTTTACAGTATGGACTACTTATTTTAGTGTGGAATACACATTAGAAGACTTGAAATACACATTTAAAATATTTAGACATTATAGACTTTGAAATGCACAACTTTAACAGGAGTGATGCACATCTTGTAGAATACTAGTACACATTTGTGGGATAAATAGGACACTAAGTTAGAGGTCTTTTATTACTTTGAAAATAAGTGTTACAACCAAACATATGCTTAAAAAATCATATCCAAGATACTGAGTCGCATATCATATTTGGTTCTAAAATGAAGGTGACTACTTTTAAAGACCAAAAAATGAGTCACGCTCATCAAATATGTTAATGCATCTCTTCTCCCTATCGCTACTCATATACAAAGCCAAAAATTCCAAGAGAAGGGACATTTTATAAACAAATGATCCATGGTCTCAAAGGGATCACAACAAAACGCACATCTAACCTACAGTAACATACCTTATGACACCAATCTCTCTCTGGTATATAATCGAACTAGCATAGCTAGCCATAAAGAAATACAACGTTTGGGGAGGAAAAGAGGTTGACCTACTAATCGACCCACCACTTCTTCGCTTGATTCAATCTCAGCTCATCATGTACCCACTTCACCCATAGTGAGTCATTCCTTAGGGAAATATTCTAAAGAAGCTTACCTAAAGCACATCAATTCCACAATTTTACCCACAGTAAGCTAACTCCTTACTCATCCTTTGGGTAACATAGTTGGTCCCAAGCCTCCACCACCTACCTCCTCTATATCAACTTACCTGACCAAAGGAAGGCTCGACAAAAGTAGATAAAATTAATTCTCTTGGAAGCTAAGATATTCCACAATAGAGGCCCTCACATCACGATCTACATCTCTAAAATAAATAGATTGATCGTAAGACCATAAATGTGTGAGAAATGCATGAAAGTCTCCATCAACCCTTGGATGCTCATCACATCACCATGGCAAAACAAAAGGAAGTCATCTAGAAAACTCAGGTTAACAATCCTCAACAATTTATATCTCGGATATGGGCGTTTATCCAAACCCACTCTATATCTATATCATAATACCTACTTTGAAACCATTATTATAAATTAATACATAAATATAGGTTATATGTAGAGGTGTTCAAACATATATACTCATATTCTTCAGATGGGATATTGAGTCAAACGTTTATCGAGTCATTTTTAGCCCGTAAGAGTCACTAAATAAAGATTTATCAATTGTCTATTTACAATAATGCCACCATTTGTATCAAAAATATATTTACTTGCTGCTAATCTTAGTCCTTCCATTTTTTAATGAACACTATAGTATTGTTGCATGGGTGTGCCCATATGGGGACGAGGATGGAAAAAATATAATATATGTATGTATATATATATATGAAAAATTGGAACACAAAAACAAATATGAAAGAATGTTTCCAAATTATCCCTGCATTAGTGTGCCATTGTGATGATTTTTACTTTTGTTGTTTGAAATCTAACCTCTCTCTCTCTCTCTCTCTCTCTCTCTGATCGTAATTGTTTATTTTTTCAATCAAACATTGCATAGAAGATAGTTATATTTATATTTTAAAAATAGATTTTATTTCTAAAAAAAAATCCGTGTAGATTATTACAAGCATGCTTAAATATTAAATTAATGGGCATAACAAGGTTTTTTATTTTTTGGATCAGAAGAACAGACTAAAATGTAGATATATGTGTGTTGCAACATGCCTATTTTTTCATGTTTTGAAACAGAATTTGGTCATCACTTCGCTAACCAATTCATTAATACATAGACGACATAAAATCCCTAGACAGTAGGATGTGGCATATGAATATTTTGAACTACAAGAACTCTTCAACATATTATCACCAACGCCCCAGAAAGCGATCCAAAGCCTAAAGTCTAAACACTGATGGAATCCATATTGGTCGACCAAGTGGAATCAATTTTAGTGATACAAACGTCAGAACTGGAGATGACTGTATCTCCTAGGATGGTGGATGGGGTTCTGGACATGCTTTTAGTATTGGTAGCCTTGGGAGGTACAGAGGTGAGGAACCTGTGATTGGAGTGGCCGTTGAGAATTACCCCCACACAAACACGTACGCAGAATGGTGCTAGAGTCAAGACCTGCCGAATTCTCCAAAGGGTGTTGCTTTTAACCTGCACTTTGGAAGATATTACCACAGATACTGTCAGCAAACCTGTTCTTATTGATCAGGAATATTGTCCTTACACCCTAGTGTAAAGCAGATGTACACATCTCTTCCGCTTTCAATAAGAAAAATACTATCTATTACTAATATATACTCACAATTCACAGCAACTAATTAGAGCCAGGATTCCTGTATCTTGTTTATAGGTTCCATCTAGAACTTTCAAGAACATTTGGGCTACTGTGGCCTCCACAGTTGCAGTCAAGCTGTTCCATCCTGCATGTTCTGTTGGGTAATAATATTAATAGCCCAAAAGGCTTTGATAACTAAGCCCAGGTGGGATGTATGTATAATATCCTTTGCATGCACCCACCTCCATGCTACTTAACGCGTTGAAGGAGTACCGGTACAGCTGGTGCTGTAGGTTCTAGGTGAATTTTCTTCTGCTTTTTATTCATAGGTCATATATATATATATATATATATATATATATGACATGGAGGTAAAAGATGTGGAAACATGAGGTAGGTTGTAGTCCAATTGTAATGGTTTTCCATTGTAATTTTTTATGAGGAATTCCCCCACTATATTCATTCTACTAATTTATAAAATTGTTTGTCCACCTTAAATACCCCGGCCACGTCACCACCAAATCCACTGAGATACATATACAAAGTGGCCATCGTTCCATACCCCTTTTCACCAATGAATATGAACCCCTCAAGAGGGATCATCATATAGCGCTGCGCCAATGATCACCCGCTTATTTGGTGTTTAAGGCCTCCTATGAACTATGAGCCGGGAGGAACTATCAACATATCGAAGTAATTATCTACACAAATTCCATAAATGCATGCAGCCCATGCGGCAAAGGATAACAACACTAGGATTAAGTTAAAGGCATGACATAAATATGCTGACACCGAAGTATGCATGGATAATTGGATACATGTTCATGGATTAAGGTAGATTCAAATTCAATAATACCTTTCATGTCAAAAAAAACAAGGTGTTGACTTGTCTCTACACGTTGCTTCTTCTTAAGCGCTTCAGTACATTTTTCTCACCCGTAAGAAGCTCAGCTAAACCTTAAAAAGGAGTCAAAATTTTACTAAAACGCTGATGGCAGAAACAAGGTGACAGACAGATAAACTAAACAAGGAACCAATATAGCATTGCGTACCATTTGTATAATGACGACAATCATGGTGGCCGATTCGCAAATCGGTCTGCCATTGAGAATTGAATTCACAAGCTGCTTCTAAAGCATTTGACTTGGAAGTTCCAACCAACCAGCATCTGGTTCTCGGGAGCTTTTCTATTTTCCTTGTCAGAATAGTTCCTAACATATGTATGACGGAGAACAGACAATGGTCAAGACAATAAAAGAAAACAATTTTGTTTCACATCAAGGTAAATGATATGATAGGAAAACCCAGCGTAATTATATAACAGTCATAAAGCTGGCTTGGGAGTATAAAGGCACAGCATTTTGTTTTGTTCCAAAGGATATCAACAAACATGATTTAATCTATGGAAAAGGAACACTTGAAACAATGAAACTAGATCGCCATGATACTTATTCCTTTCTAAGGCATAGTGTTTACCAGTATTCTTCAAGGACAACCCACTCCACTTCTGATAGAGTAATATGAACTCTTTTTTCTCTCCATCTCCCAACTTCTCTGTTGGTGAAAGTCACAGAAGAAACGAAATAGTAAGATGTCAGTACCGTTACCTGGAACTGCTTGGCCACACAGTGCAGCAACAGCAACGTATATGTCTTCTGGGTCTTGAGGTTGAAAATCAAAAACAGTAGTCTGCAAAGGAAAAGGGTAAGCCTAGCCGCACAAGTAATTCTTTTGTACTGATCCACACAAACTTTGGCTCAATAAAATTAAGTTGTTGACTCAATCGAGCTTGAATTTCGAGCTTAGAAAACCCAAATTTCGGTCTAGAACACCAAGGCAAACAAGGCTTGGATACTTATCTCCACGACATATCAGCAAAACTAATCAATGAGATCTCTATTCGCCGTAGCCAGATACCTACTCTCAACTGGAGCAGTTATAACTTTTAGCCAAGCATTATATATTTTTAAAAGAAAAGACAAACGGGTCAGAAATCAGCAAGGAATTTAAATTGGTAAATGCGAACCCATGACTACAATTACAGGGAGGCCACCGCATTACCACGTTTTGAGATGTCGCTCAAATACGCAAGCAGAATTAAGTAGGATATATAGAGCAGGAATAAACCTTAAAGTTCGGACGACGAGAGGAGGCCTTAACTATTATCATAAAGTGCTGCAAATCCCAGATTTTGAGAGAGTAAACAGCGGACATGAGCAATTGCGCTGGTCCCTTCGTAGCTCTTAGTGGCGTCGCTGCCACATAAACTTCGTCTTTGCCGGTACCCACCGCCAATTTGGTCCGGCTGCTAGTGCTTAGCGGGCTGGCCATCGTGGAATTGTATCATTCAGGTTAGTTGCGAATGAACTCTATGATGCGGCCTGGTAGTGTATTATCAGTTTATCAATTTACATTCCAAGACGTGACGTGTGGTCGTTAGAGGCGGACGGTGGCAAGTGGCACCAGTGATTTAAAAACGGTCCGACCGGGTACGTGAGTTCCACCTGTATAAAACAATTTATTTAGTTTTAAAACCCATGTAGAGCCGCAAAAGTTGACCCGACCCGAAAAATTCGACGAAAACCGACTCGATCTGCCCGAAATTCGATCCGATTTTATCCGAGTAATTAAAAGCCCGAAACCTATCCGACCCGATCCGATACATATCCGATATCCGATATAACCCGAGAAATCATAAGCCCGAAATAAACCCGACCCGACCCGCTATTCACCCGAAACCCGATATAATCCGAAAACTATAAATCCGAAATGACCCGACCCGATCCATTATTTATCCGAAATCTGATATTATCTGAAAAATTATAAATCTATAAAGATTCAACTTGGTACCACCCAAAAATTAACATTAACCCATAACTCAAAATTTTTAAAACTTCATAAAACATGAAATAATATAGATGTGCAACTAATCCATACTAGCACTTACATCAAAATCTAGAAACAATATACTTTCATAAAATTTATATCACTTATGTATATACAAATACAATATCCATTGATACCAATAGAAATAAAAGTAGAGAAAAAAAAAAGAATAACACTACTATGCCATTTAAATATTAGTTCACTTCCATTATTCCATCTAGTACCATAAGATAATAACAGTGCAGCCTTGAACACTATATGTTAGTATCTATACGGCCATACCTTGCAATATAGCACCTACAACATCATAGGAAAGTAAGAAAAATCTAGAGTGAGAATGTTAGTTATTCATTATAAAAATTGAAGATTAATATTTTTTATTACATCAACAGTGTTAAATAGTAAGAAGTCAATATTAGTTGGTCTTTTGTCAATAATAGTCATTATTACTTACTTTATTTAATTTTTATCTTATTTAGCTTGATATGATCTAATCAAAATATATAATAAAAAAACTGATATGTTGTTATTATTATTTTTGCCATAATTGATATTCATTGATTACTATTATTATTGTTATCATTATTTTTGTATAATTATTATTATTATTATTATTATTATTATTATTATATTTATTAAAATTATGTTGATATGATGTGATCAATCTCTTTTAAAAATAATATGAGAAGTACAACCTTAGAAGTCTTCATTTGTTATCAATTATCAATGACTATTATAAGTTAATATCATGTAAGGAGCGTATAAGATATAAATATAATATAAACATAAAATAATACTAGAACTCAATATGACCAAGCTAATAATGGAATTGAATTATAAGTTATACCTTAACATAAAAAGAAAAGTGATACGATTTGAAAACTTTTAAATTTGAAACGTCAAATACATCTCCAAAGATGAAATAATGATAAAAAAATTCTAAGGCCCCAAAACAATTAATATAATAATTTAATTTTGATTGAATAAGATAAATTAAAATAAATGATCTCAAAATCATTAACTTTTAATAATATCTTGGAATAAAAAGAAAGAAAGAAAATGACACAAGCATGGCTCAAATATGAAATAACCTAAATTCAATCTAAATTCAATCCGAAAATATAATAATTGAAACTCAACCGAGCCCGATCCGAACCCGAACCGAAATTAGAACAACCCAAATTTACCCGAATCCGAGTCCATCCGATCTCAACTAGACCCGACCCGAGAGCTTAGAATGACCCGAGATTATCCGATACTGAGTTGATCCGAATCAAACCCGACCCAGCCCGACCGGACAAAATAATCCGAAATTATCGATGTGACTCGATTATTATGTTACCCGATCCGATAATGACCCGACCCGTCCGATTGCCAGCTCTAAACCCATGTATCGATAGCAAAAAATAACCTTATACGCCGTTCTTTTTTTCTTTTCTTTTTTTTTATTGGGAGGGAAAAAATTTAAGGCCACGAGAACGGGTGGAAATTAGATTATATCAAGTTATATCGGATATTTTTTTTTAAATAAAAACATTTTTTTAATTAAACTGTAAATTAATGATTGGATTATGTACCAAAAGATCGGTCTTATTAATTTTTGATCCAATACGTAAAATATTATGATATATATATATATATATATATATATATATATATATATATATATATATATATATATATATATAATGTATGCAACACTTTATAAATGAACAACAATAAGAATCTATTTGACTTATGAATATTAAGAAAGAAATAAAAAAAATTAAAAGAAAAAAATAAGAGAAATTAATTTTTTTTATCTCGTTTAATTGTTGAAAAAAATTATGAAAAATATAATTGTTGAAAAATATTTTAGGTATTTGATTTTATAGAGAGAAAGTTCTAAAAAAAATTGATTAATATTATTTGAATAATCTTATATATTTAATCAAAATTAAAACATTATATTGATACATAAAAAAATTCATAAAGTTTCTAAAAAGTCACAAAAGCCGCATAAATTAAATACTAATGCTAAAAAAAATAAAAACATTCTAAAATATTGCATAAATAACTTACAATAATTTCCAATATATATGTATCTATTTCATTTCAAACATAATAAAACAAACATAAAAGGAAAAATAATTCCATAGCTTATTACAAATGTACTCGTTAGTTCTGTAAAATATCAATAACTATAGAAATGCTCTGACAATAAAAGATAGAGTAAATAAAAATAAAATAAACCACTTGCTTTACTTCACACCTCTAGGCACCAATGTAAAAATTTAGATATGAAGACTTATGTCAACCAACAAGGCTTCCAAATATTAGCATATCAATATCTCAAAATAAAAGAAAAAATAGAAAAGGAAACAAACAATTTATAGTTATTAATTAGAAACTAATTAAGTAGGTTAAAGTGATATATTAGGATTATCAAAAATGTATAAACCAAAATCCATGCACAACTATATAGCTTTGTCATCAGATAAAAGACCAATAACTGTTTGGGTGACATTCATATTTGCTGCAAGTTTGGTATAGATTTCCATCAAATGATTTTTCTTTAATCCTTCAACCTTCTTAAGCTCACAATACAGCTCAAATTTAGTGAAATTACATAGATTTCTTCTATCAAGACCTATTACAACTGCATTCATCTCTTATTTTAGAGCCTTTGTTTCTTCTAATTTGTAAAATCTTACTTTTTTGGTTATTGATCCAGATGCACAGGCCAAAGAAGATGTTACTTCAGCATGTTGCTCTTGCTCAGTGATTTGATCATCACTATTGTTTATTCATGCTCTTTTTTCTTTAGGCGTAGACACCTTTCTTTCAGACCAACGACTAATTTTCCAATTGCTCACTCCTTACCAAACAAAATATCTAACATGTGGTAATTTTGAATAGACTTGTACCAAATTTATTTGGTATCAAGATGAGCTTACAAAAAAGTATAGTAAGTATTTAGAAACACAATGACTTGTAAAAAATAATTTGGCATCACAAATTTAAAAATATGATGGCATATAATTTATCAAAGTGAGATCCATATGATGTTTATTATGATCCAAATTATTATACATAAAAAAACACTCATGACTGATTAGTTACTAAAAGGAACCATTAATAAGAAAAAAAATAATAGGTGTTAGAAATGATAATAAAGGAAGAACATTCCACAAAAGTGAAGGAAAAATAACACAAATTCATTATCGATGATATACAATGTTGAGAGGGTCCAAGGCTCAAATTTTTGGTGGATTGATTAAAACCATACTCACTTGTAAGATCGTAGATACCAAGGCATAATTCTTCTTTAGGGTCTTGTATTGGTTCTTTATATGGCTACCGAGCAATCAAGCTCAAATTGAGCACCAACAACTTAAGCAACATTAGTATGTGCCCTTTTGAAAAAAATGAACCACCTATTTTTTGAGCCAGATGCATCTAATCAATCAAGATATCTATTAGAAATGTGTCCATATCTTCATTCCGAGATAGATTTTTCTTTTCGTTTAGTGGTGCATCACCACCAATTTGTTCATGCACAAACAATTGTTAACCATCCTAAAATTAGTTCTTTATTTTCATTCATTTGTGTTGAAAATAGCCTATTATATAATCAATAATATTAAAACTAATATAATGATTCAAAAAGTAAAAATAAACTACTAATGGTTACAATATAGAGGAAACTACTAAATAGCTATCATAAACATAGGTTGAGATGAGTCTGCATTGTTCTCAATAATCAAACAAGATCCATAATCAAATTTCACAAAAATAGATCATAAGCCAAGTACATTTTTATTCAGTGCACTTGTCAAACACAAAATTTCTCCTATGTGAATTTAACAATAATAATATCTCTACTATTTAGCTACTTAAACTATCTCTCCACATTAAATTTACAATTCCATCTCTTGGTTGATCATCTTCTTGACACTCTAAATTAATGTGATCTCACTATCAACCTCCAAAATTAATATTTCATCTGGAGCTACTCCCATGAGATAGTTATGTAAAATGCATTTGGTTAAAACCATGTTTGACTAAGCTTCAATAGGATAGAATGGTTCATTTCTGCTTCTTAATACTGGAAAATATTTCTATAGAACACCCAATACCCCCTCAATTGCATTCTCTTAAGGAAGCATGCCTTATATTGAAAAGATCTCGGTCATTCTAAAGACATTTAATGCTATAGTCCTTGAGATGATATCGAGTACCGTGATATGGTGTAACAAATCCATTCTTTAACCGAAAACCTACATTGTGTGAGTAAATTTTACTAATGGTGGCATAACACCCCTATTTTACTAGCTAAATTTTTTTAATTTTTTGTGGAAGCATTAATTAATAAATTACTGGATGTTACCACTGCACTTAGCATAGGTGTGGCTCCCCACCTTTCTAATGCTAAGTCCTAAGGCTAAAATAAAACTCAACCAATGTAATTAAGCGGAAATAGAAATAATACATAATAGTAACATGTATGAGCCTTCATGAGGCATATACCATGAGATTTGAATCATAACATGATAATAATGGAGACTGTAATAAAATCTGAGACATGCAGATGTAAAACACTTGACATATTTCATGTATACAACTTAATTATCAATAATCATGTACTTCATCCCTTGAACATATTATCATTACGTCATGCATGATAAAATCCTCAAAAAGTGTAAAGCCTAGCATGATTATAGGTCTAAAAGTTCCTAGCATGCTCGCATAATTTCTACCGTCGAACTATGAGTGATTAGATTTACCTAAATCTAAGCTTATACAAAAGAGGTCGTCTCCAAAGCTCTCAAGGATTGCCTAGGAATTTAACATCCACACACACACACACACACACACACACATATATATATTAGCATATAACACTAAAAAAACAATAATCCCAAATTACTAAAATAATTAAGGCTAATAATAGATGGATTAACCAGGAGGAAAATCAACAAAAATCGAGCAAACAAGAGGGGGAAGCTTGAGGATAATGGTGCAGCAAGGAGGAAGGCTTCGGTAAACTTAGCTGAAGTTGGAGGCACTAGGCTTCGGTGGTTATGGACAGATGGAAGGGGAAGGGAACGACAGCAAGGGTGCAGCAGAAGGAGGAAGAAAGGTGCAACACAAGGTTGAAGAAGAGGAGGAGGGAATTAGTGATAATAGGTGTAAGGTGTGGTGGAGCTTCAACCAAAATGGTTGAAGGTGGGATGTTAATTGTAGGGGTTAATGTTGCAGGATGGGGGTGGCTATGGGTTAAGAATGGTAGAAAATGCCAAAGGTGGAGGAGGAGGAACTGAAGAAATGGCTGGTGATAGTGTGGTTGTATTATTGGGGGATGTCGAAGGTAAAGGAAGAAAGGAGAAGGTGTAGAGTAGCTCAAGGGGTTTTGCTGCAAGATGGAGGGGAGCTACAGTAGGGGCTTCCAGTGCAGGGTGTGGAGCTTCGATGGGAGTTGGTGTTGCAATAATAAAATGGTGGTGGAATGGGAAAACGACAGGGAAGAAATAAAGGAAGAATTATGTGTAGGGGAGCTCGGGAGAAGGAGGAGAATTTTGCATTGCTTGAGGGTTATCTTGCGACACAAAAATGCGAGGGAGGAAGGAGTTAAATGGAAGGTGTCATGTAGTGAAATGAAGAAGAAAACCAGGAGAGAAAAACAAGAGGGAGAGGGAAGGTATGGTGTAGATAGTGTAGGGTAATGGTGTGCAAAAGTAAGGTTCAGGTGGGGAAGATTAGGGTGATGGTATTGGTTAGGGAATTATTGCACATATTAGGGGATATGTTGGGGTAAAATATCTAGGTAAATATTTAGGATAAAAATATCTACTAGAATTTAGGGTTACTGAACTAGGTTTATTTGATGAAATGGATACCGGTTATGAACTAATGTTAAATTTAATGACCTAAAATCTATCAAATTTTAACCTAATTAAATTTATATTCAATAAGCTATAATAATATACATATTAAAAATATTTTTAGTACAAACACCCTATAATATTTATTATAACTAATTACACATAATTATCAGTTTATAATTAGGGTTTTCTAGAAACCAGACATTACAGGCAGTATCACTTTATCTATGTCTATAAATAAAGCATTGTTTAGTATCCTTAAATCATATGCCAACCCTTCCCTTCCTTGAGGCACAAATAAAACCTTCGCAAGTAGCTAACACATTATGGTTAGGAAATCCTTTCTGTTATGCTATCTTTGTACTACATTATTTGGTACTTTATGTAATACCTAATGTGATATGACCATACAAGGACTACCCTGAAGTGCTTTCGGATTGATTGATTGGCCCCACAGATCAACACGAGTTCTTTCAACATGATTTTCCCTACTCAAGAACTTCCTAATGATTTTTTAGAAAATTTTTAGAACTTTCCAAGATGGTCACTCATCATAAAAATTACTCCACGACCAGCACACTTAATAATAGAGTTCTTAGGACGGAATCACCAAAATAATTGTATATGTAACACCCCCATTTTTACTAATAATTTTTTTTTCGTTTTGCGGAAGTGTTAATTACAAAAATACCAGGTGTTACCGCCATACTCAGTATAAGTCTAGCATCATCTACCGTTCTTATACTAAGTGCTAAGGATAAAACATTTCTTTACTCAAATAACATGATGACAAAATTCAAGATACAGAGAGTAATAGATGAGTACAATACTAGTTAGAAGCAACATCAATAGTCTATCAAAACTCAGGAGAGAAATTACAGGAGGACATAAAAGTCCAAAATAATTGGAAACCAAATAACAGAAGGGACATCGGATATTCCTACGATCTTAGAACCGACTGATAGCTTTCAACTGGACTCAAGAACTGACCTGCAAAGTCCATAGCCCATTGAATAGGCAGGGGCCCATGAAAATAAACCCTTAAGTACTACAGTACTGAGTAACCCTTTATACCAAACTAATATGATAAATAACATGGAACACATGTAAGGCATACCATTAACATTGTATAAGACATATACATATACATACAAGGATTGAGATACAACAGCTATTCAAATAATCAAATTCCATCTTGGTCACAGACTACTCATATTCAGTCTTTTGAAACAGCCGAACTTACCAAATGGACAACCCAGAGATACTATATGAAGTATGATTAGAAGAAACCCCTAATACAATAACCATAAGGCATCATGACAATGCATGGTATAAACATTAAGATATAAATGAACTGGTCCAACATAATAATCATAACAGGTAAGTAATAGTCACTAGCTACATACTATTCATGCACACTTATTTAGAGTATAATAACATTTATCAACTAAGCATCCCAAGATGCTTTCTGAAACAATAATCAAAACCCACTCTACACCACAATTATAACATTTACAGTGTAATTCATGTCTCAACATTAACCCCAACCAATTACAGAACGTCACATATATACTTACAGGTATAGTATAATAAAATCCATACATCACAAGTGTACTTACAGGTACAACATCATAACCAAATACATAATGTCACAGGCATACTTACATGTACAGTATAATAACATCCATAACCTCATAGGTATACTTATAGATACAGGATAACTATATACATAACGTCATAGGTATACTTACAGATATAGTATAATAACTAAATACATAACGCCACATGTATATAACCTCATAGGTATACTTACAGATATAAGATAACAATAATACATAACGTCACAGGTATACTTATAGGTACACATAATAACCAAATACTTAACATCACAAGTATACTTACAGGTATAGTATAATAAAATGCATAACACCACAGGCTTACTTATAGGTGCGGTATAACAAAATCCATCACATCACATGTATGCCCACAGAATAATACCAACACAGGTAGGTACAACGGCTGCTACCTCAAAACCAAAGGTAAGCACAATGGCTACTACCGAAAACCACTGGTAGGCACAACGACTACTACCAAACCAATCCAATATCCAATAATAATCATTCCAATCAAATCATATTATTTCCGTCTTTTTTACTCAAGAGGGATACAATAATAACCTGGAGACATAACAGTACACTGGTCATACCGGCGCATAAGGCAACACGATACCCTCCAACCATCCAACCCAAAGGCATAATAGCACTCTGGTCATACTGATGCACAAGGCATACAATACCCTCCTCACCTCGGATACCTCATCCTTAAGTATCGATACCCCCTATAGGGCCCGTAGGTCACCTATAGAGTAGACTAGGGCCTTATTGGGGCACAACCGGCACACCAGAAAACCAAAAAAATCGAAGACTCCTACCTTGTCTCTATGGTAGCTACCCCTACAGAGAAACCATCCCCAAACTTGAGATCTTCCACTTTACGTATTAGTATTTTTATAAAGTGATCACAGATAACACACATTACATATTTATTCTCATTTCCATACTTATTCATTTTTCCTTTATTTTCAATTATCCAAGTCAACCCTACGATCAACGGTATAAAACAAAGTCAAGGTCAATACTAAGGTCAACCTACCAAAAGTCTAAGGCCATCCTATATCCAATTATTCACATTTGGACGTACTAGGCCAAAATGACCAAAATGCCCCTGAGGCCAATAATTATCAGATTAGCATCCATTTAAATACCAAATCTATCTTATTTATTAATTTTTCATGAAAAGGCTAAACCAAAATAATCTAATTGTTTATTATATAATTTAAATCATCAATCATGTCAAAAGACCATTTTGCCCCTACATAGATTTCTACATACCAAACCCTATCATATACTTTTAACACGTACAAAACACACGATCGTATAATCCACAATAGTTAATACATATTAAACATATTTTTCAAGATAGATATAATAATGCACAAAAATGACTAAATTGCCCCTAGGGCACACGTCCATAATAATTATCCCATAATTATATCTAAGCATGCTCAACCTATTATTTTACACATAATTAACATAAAAATTATTTTCCTATCATTAGAATCATTTTTAATCATACTTTCATATCCAAAATATTTTATATCGGATAATATGCTCGTTTTTATCCGTTTTCATAACAATAATAATAATTAACACACAATTATATCGAAATAAATCATGCTAAACATATTTCATACACCAAAAACCATAATGTACTATCACGCAATTTTTATCATTTTAGTAGAGTATAATGGTTACCTAAATTCTAGCAAAAACATAAAATTAGCGGTACCCACTAAAATTTATTAGGTCCTGCTAATCAAACTCTCGTACCTAAAAATAATACCACAAATACCAAATTAATATCTATCAGATAAAATTATAATTATAGCATAAAAATATTTATTTTTCTAAAATTACCAAAATACCCTTACATTTAATATTGGTACCCAATTTTACTAGCATAACATACACAACTCACGCTGCACAGCAGTGTGAGCCATGCATGCGCAGGAGGCTCAACTGTTGGCTGGGCGAGGGTTGGCCAAGCAAGGCAGGGAAAGGGAGAAGGTAGCAGAGATAGTGGTTGGCAAAGCTTGTGGCTAGCCAGCAGTTGCTGGGGTGGTGCTGCTGGGTGACGGTGGTGGTTGGCGCTACAGGGAAGCTACGCTGGTTGTGGCTGCAGGAAGACAGGGCTACAGGATAACGAGAAAGAAAAGGAGGGAGGGTGGAGATGGTGGGATGGCTCGGTGGTGGATGCAGGGCTGGTAGAAGCGTAGAGGGATGATGGTGGAGGTCTATGGTGGTGTTTGGGTGGGAGGAAAATCAAAAAAAAAGAGGGGGAGTGATGGGGGCTGGTGCTACGAGGTGGTCGGGGGTTAGTGCATGGGAAACAAATGAGACAGGGTGAATTGTATGAAGTAGAGGAAGGGAAGGGCTAGGGAGTTGCTGGGTTTGGTGGCTGGAGTGGTGTACTAGTTGGTCGGGAAGTGGTGGTGCAGGTTAAGAACGAGGCTGCACGATGGAAGGGGAGGCTGGGAAGGCAACAAAATAGAGGGAAAGACAGATGGAATAGAGGGGGAAGGGTTGGGAAATGGACTTAGGGGAGAAGGGAGCTGGTAGGATGGTGACGGGATGGGTACTACTCAGGGGGAAAGGGTGATGGTGGTCGGCAGTATGCGATGGTGCTGGGGTGGTCGGGGAGCTGGTGCGCTGGAAACGAATAGGGCAAGGAGGGTAGTAAGGGCTATTTGGTGTGGGAAGGCTAAAGAAATAGAGGGGGTTGTTTTCTTGGGGTGGTGTGAGTTGAAAGAAATCAGAGGGAGCTGGGAGGAACCAGTGGGTTGGGGCTGTGTGTAAGTGTGCATCGTGTATATGTATATCAGGGCTTGTTTGGTTGGCCGACGGGGAAGGTGTCGTGTGCAGTAGGGGGAAGCTGGGATGAATAGTGGGTTGGGGTTGTTTGTAAGTGTGCGGAGATGTGTCGTGTGTGGCATGTATATATGTGTATACATGCAGAGATGAGGGGATGGTTAAGTAAAGTAAGAAAGTGAGGGAGACAAGGAAATTATTTATGGGGAAGAGATAGCAAAATGACTGAAGGAGAGAGGGAGAAGAAAAATATATTTTAAATTTAATTTGGATATATTAGGGTATTGGGTATAAATATAATTCATAAAAAATAATCTGATTTAAGATAGGTTTAAATAAAACGGAAAAGATAAAAATAATTTGGAATAAATTTTAGGAATTTATTTTGGGTTACAAGTCGCGGTTATTAATAAAATAATTCAGATAAGATTTACGGATAAAAACTAAGATTAGAATAAATAGTCGATTTCTATTAATTTTTTAACCTGATTATTTTTATATCTAAACCTTCATAATAATACGAATAATAATAGCACTTATAATATTTAACCTCATAAAATAATAATTATAACTAATCATACGATTATTAATTTATAATTAATGTTTCTAAAAATGGGGTATTACAGTATACCATGTTGATATAAGTAAAAACAATAAATCCTTATAGAACTCCACTCAATTTGGGGTATTACATTTACCTCCACTTAAAGAATGCAACGTCCTTGTTGCACCTCAACCACTAATTATCTTAATAAATTTTTTATCCCAAGAATTGTCCTACTAGGTGACTGAATGGCTCTTCCAAGTTTAGATCACGATCATAGTTTCGTTCTGATACCATTTGTAACATCCTGAGTTATACGACCACATGGAAAATATCTTGGAGTGCTTTTTGAATAATCGGTTAGCCCCACGAATAGACGAGAGTGAATTCAGTACACTTTCCCCCTTACGCGCTTACTGAGAAACTTTTAGAAAAATTTTAAAACTTCTAGTGGGTCACCCATTCTAAAAATTACTCCGTGGCTAGCACACTTAATTATAGAGTTTGTAGGATAGAATCACCAAAAGGATGGTATACCATGTTGATATAAGTAGCTAGATCAATCATTATGATACTCTACTCAATTTGGGGTATTACACTTTCATATAAAAGTGTGATCCCTCAATTGCTCTAATACAATCCTATGTCAAAATGCCATAAATTTTTATGAAAAAAATCAAGTTGTAATATGTACTTATTCATTTGTTTTATAATATTATGGAATTTACCTTAAAATATGGCCAAAATTTTGAGTTCTTTGATATTTCAAGATGATTGTGAGATCTATCAAGCTGTTGCAAAAAGATGTCCTCTAAGGAAATGATGGCATTCAACACTTAGCGGAAATGTCATCTCACTATATATTTTTGCCAGATCACAAAAAGTCTAATTTTACCAACTAGTTTATCCTATTATGCCCTGTAAGATTGAGAAACATGACCACACTCTCCTATACGCAAATGGAATACTTGTCTTTCTTCAATTTAAGTCAGTCTAAAAAAAGCATGTCATGTATGATCTCCCAATTGAGAAATATCTCTATCAACATAATCATGAGGACAAACGAAAGATAATAAACTAGCAGCATATGCTTCATACTTGACTATACATATTGCTACCTGTCTTCTTAATTTGTTCCACTAGTATAACATGATCAAGAAAAAAAAATTATTTATGCATGCCCATTATGACAAATTGTGTGTCCAAGTAATATAAAAAATGAAGGGCACTTATGAAACCCAAAATCCTAATTTATAAAATTATGTCAAAATAGGAATTTATTAGGGAAATTAATTAAATAAATTATTTTATTAAAATAAGGGGAATTATTTAAGGTAAAATCAAGAGGAAAATAATAAATAATTTAATTAGAAAAAATAAGGGTGTCTTGCTAATTAAAATGGAATTAAGGAAAAATCATTCAAAATATCCTAAATTAATCTAAAAAGGAAATTTATTTATTATTTTAATAAATATTATTATTTTAAATATTCAAAAATACCAAAATATCCTAAATACCCTAACCCATATATTTTTCCTTTTTCTCTTTTTTCATTTTTCATTTTTCGTTTTTCTCTTCTTTTTCCTTTTTCTTTCCTTTCTCTCATTTTTCCCCTTCTTCCCCCGATTTGGGCTAGCCCCACGCGGCCCAAAACCTCCCTCTCTTTTCCTTCGATGCGGCCTAGCCCGTCATTCCTTTTTTTTCCCGGACCACGTGGCCACCGATCCCTTTCTTTTTCTTCTTTTCTTTCTTCCAAACTGGCCAGCCAACCTGACCCTCCTTCTTCTTCTTCCTCTCCCGCTCCTCTCCCATGCGGACCTACAACTCTACACCCTTGTATGTGGGCCAACCACCACTACAGGACAGCCTGCCAACTCCCATCTCTCCCCATCCCTTTCCTTTCCTCTTTTGACCTCAACCACCCTCGTACCTCCTCACGTGTGCCCTCCCTTCTTTTCTTTTCTTCTTCCCCAACCAAACGGGCCCTGCAACTTTGCCCAATTTTAAAAAGCCTATAATTTAATAAATAACTTTTATTTGAGATAAATTAGCTTTCAAATTTATTTAATCTGATTATTTTATAGATTTTTGAGTATATAAAATTGGATATAAATATTTATTAAATTAAAATAAATATTTTTTTATTTTATCATACTCTTTTTATTTAAATAAATTTCCAAACCATTATTTTACTAAAATTATCCTTTCAAACCCATATATTTAGTTATATTAAATTAAATTATTAAATAAATTTATTACCCAAAAATATTGCATTTTATTATTTTATAAATTAAATTATTTTATTTTATCCCATTTTCCCTTTTTTTTTCCATTTTTCCTTTTCCTTCTCCTTTTTCTCCTTTCTTTCTTTTTCCTTTTTCCTTCCCTTAGGTCGCCGGCCTTGGCCTGCCTTCCCCCTACACGTTGGGCCCCTGGCCCATCTCTCCCTTCTCCCCTCGGACCCCTCTTTTCCTTTTCTTTCCCTCGGCCCGACTCCCTTTTCTTTTCTTCCTTCCTCCCCGCGCGAGCCTGGCCCATCCTCCCTTCCTTTCTTTCCTCCCTTCTCCCCCGATCGGCCCGACCCACTCCCCTCTTCCCCTTCGCTAGCCTGCACGCAGTAGCACCCCCTTCTTCTTTCTTTCTTCTTCTTCTTTTCCCTGATGCTCGCCCGACCATCTCTGCCATCTTCGCTGCCCCACCTGCAACCCTCCTCCCCCTACTAATCTCCCTATCTCTCTCCCCCCCATTTTTTCCTACCCCATCTATCCCCACCATCTCTCTCTCCCCTCGCCCATGCCCTGCCATTCCCCTCATTTCCCTTCCCTCTCCTTGCAATTCCCATGCCCCTACCACCCTACCGGCGCCTACCGAGCCCCCTATCCCTTCCTTTCTCTTCCTCTTCTTTTTCTCCTTCCCTCCCTGCCTCATTCTACCATTTTTGAGCCTCTTATGCCCTTCCCCGACCTTCCTTCTCTCCTTTCTTCTCCTTCCATCGTCCTCCCTATTTTTGCACCGCCGCCACATTCTGCCGCTTCCACCACCGCACCAGCCACCTACACCACCCCTGCCACCCTCTACCTCATCCCAAAACCATCACACCACCTCTCAAGCCACCCTGAAGCCTCCTTCTTCCTCCCCTCTTCTTTTTCTTCCTTCTTAGTAGTCACCCTACACCGCCTCATTCCACTGTCATTCCGCCGCCTCTTCCTCCACCTAAGCCACCAAACCAATCCCTGCAACCCCCTCTACCACCCCCACACCCCATTTAGCCGAAACCACCGCTTATATGCCTTCATTTTCTCCCTCCCTTTTCCTTCCTTCTCAGCCCCCTCCATCTCGACAGCCACCTTCGCAGCCTCGTTGCCACCGCCGCCCTTAGCCACCTTCAACCCATCCCCGACCACCACCTACACCCCCTCTCCACCTCTGCACCCTTCCTTTGCCTTAAACCCTCCCCTACATGACTCCTTTCGTAGCCCGAAATCCCTAACCTAAAGACACCACTCCCTCCTCCTATTCTTGCCATTTTAAGCCTTTCCCCCTCATTTCTTTGCATACAGCTCATGCTGCATGAGAAGAATGAGTTGCTGCAATTCTTAGTTTATTTGGTTAATAATTTTAAGGTATAATAATAATTTAAGTTAATTATTTGATCAATTAAGTGTTATAAAGTCTTATGCTTGGTTTTTCTTATTTCTAATATAATAAATATTGATATCATTTTTATGTATTGGTTTCGCTAATCAAAGCTTGAACCTTTAACCGGAATACTGGTAAGGTTCATTTTTGTAGGAATTAAGGTAATCGTTAAACCCCACTTAAACACATGGATAAACGTATGTTAGCACATTAGGCTTTTTAATATGTCATTATGCTTGATATATGTTGTTTGATATGATATATGTAGTTTCTTTGTGTTGATTGATAAAAAGAAAGCATGTTAGGTTCTATGCCATGTATGAAAATATTGCTTACAGTAAGTGTTTGGTTATTAATGAAAATGTTAAATATTCATCCATGCTGTATTATGCTATTGTGATATTTAATGCATGGTTAATATTATTGACAGCCCTAGGCGTATTTTAGTAATATGTCTTGTACAAGAATGTGGCCTAATATGTGTGGGTGCTAATGAGTATTATATTAAATATAATAGTTGTGGAGTTGGATAATGAGAATAGGGTATTAATACTAATATTTCATGTGGCGATGATAATTTAATATAATTGGAGTAATAAGGGGAAAAATGGTAATTTATAAGCGAAAAGGGTAAATTGGTAATTTTAGATGTAAGGGGTAAAATAGTAATTTTGGAGGCAAGGGCAATATGGTAATTTGCAAGTAAAAAGGGTAAATTGGTAATTTTGTAATTAAAGGGCAAAATGGTAATTTTGGAATTAAAGGGTAAAATGGTTATTTTGTATTAAAGGGCAAAATGGTAATTTTAGAATTAAAGTGTAAAATGGTAATTTTGTAATTAAAGGGCAAAATGGTAATCTTGATATTAAAGTGTAAAATCGTAATTTTGTAATGAAAGGGTAAAATGGTAATTTTGTAATTAAAGGGTAAAATGGTAATTTTATTATTAAAGGGTGAAATGGTAATTTTTTAATGAGAGGAAAAATGGTAATTTCATAATTAAAGGACAAAATGGTAATTTTGTATGCAAAGGGCAAAACGGTAATCTTATATGTAAAAGGATAAAATGGTAATTTTGTGAGTAAAGGGTAGAATGGTAATTTTGTAAGCAAAGGGTAAAATGGTAATTCTATAAGTAAATGGGTAAATTTGTAATTTTGTAAGTAAATGGATAAAATGGTAATTTGTAAGTAAAAGGGGCATTATGGTAAAATTTAGAAGATAAGGGCAATTTGGTAATTTAACCATCTAAAGGGTAATTTGATAATTATGATAATAGATAATTTGGTAATTATGATAATAGAGAAGGGTAATTTGGTAATTTATCCAAGTAAAGGGTAATTTGGTGATTTTGATAATGGAGAAGGGTAATTTGGTAATTTCACCAACAAAGGGCAATTTGTTAATTATAATAAAGGAAAAGGGCAAATGGGTGATTTATCCAATCAAATGGTAAATATATTAAGTGTAACAATTATGAAGGGTAGTCGGTGACCTAATAAGTATGGAAGATAACTTGGTAACCTAAACCGAGCAAGGGGTAATTTTGTAAGTATGCAACAAGGAAGGTAATATGGTAATTTGTCAAGTAAGGAAGGGATGACTTAGCAATTATATAAGGGGTAAATGAGTAATGTGTATCTAACATGTCGTTGTGATAGTAGAATTTTGTAATATGACTCAAATAACACTAAATAGCAAGATAAGAGTATTTGATAATTAGTAAGTATCACGAGAACGAATCCTAATTCGGAATTAGATGAGGTTATGATGGCCTTAATGATTCCTCAGTGTTACCTTGGATAACCGTTTGAATAAGAAATATCTAACGATATCAGAATGATTGAAAGTGAATAAGTATCTAATTGTTGTGCTTTTGTGATCACCTTAATTAAGACACTAATACTTAAAGTGAAAGATCTCGAGATCGGGAATTGTGGCTCTTTAGGGGTCGCTACCCTAAAGACGTGGTTTAGCCCATGGTTATTCTGGTATTTGTTGGTGTGCCTTTGTGCCCCATCCAAGCCCTATATCTTACTCTATCTAGCTCCACGTAGGGCTGTTGACAAATCAAGCCCGCTTGGCTCGACTCGTTAATGGCTCGACTCGGCTCGCTTGATTAGATAAACAAATCAAATCCAAGCCTCGATCTTAGGCTCGTTTATTTAACGAGCCAAACTCAAGCCTAGGTTGACTCTGCTCGTTAGCTCGCAAACCGGCTTGATTCGAACCCGACTCGAATTCGGCTCGTTTGCTTGTTTATCAAATAAGTTTTGAAAATATATACAAATATAAAATAAAGTAAAAAAGAACTAATTATTTTTTTTTACAAATAATTCTCATAATTTAAGTCTTTTTTTAACAAAAATAATTTTTATAAGTTTTTTTTTACTAAAAATAATCTTCATAATTTTTGAAGTGTAAATACGGTTGAACCGGGGCGGCCCGGGCTCGTCTCGTCGAGCGGTCGAGGGACACAGGTCACACAGCCAGTCAGCCCACACAGGCTTTTTTTTTGAACTCTTCCCGACGTTCCCGTCCTGTGCTGTGTGTGTTACTTTCCTTCCTGTCATCCTGTGTGTTTTACTTTGGAGTCCAGACTCCAGAGACTCCAGACGGGCGCCGCCGACTCCCCACTCCCCAGTCCCCTCGAGGCCTCGACGGCTCGACCCTCGACCCCGTGACGGTCTGCCCTCCTCACCGACTGCCCAATCCCCGTCCCGAGTCTCCCGACCAGTCGACCACTACCAGCCACCAGGAGAAAAATCGAAGACGACGCACGGCACGTCGGCACCTATCACGCACAGCCACAAGCACAGCGGCACAGGCTTGGCACGAGTAGGAGCAGCACAGTCGAGCACTCAGCCGCAGGTCCCGCTCCCGTAGGCGTAGCGAGCCAGGCCAGCGACGCCCTCCAGATCTGCACATCTTGAGCGGCTCAAGCCCTCTGCTGGTCTGCCCTCTCCCTCTCCCTCGCGGCATCGCCCCTCCACCAAGACCACCACGGCACCACTACAGTGCAGTCTTCTCCGGTCGCGAGTCCCGTCCCGAATCCCGCTTGAAAACCGACCGTATACTACAGACTTAACCTAACTCTGTTTTACTGTGTATTGTGAGGTATATTGCATTAAATTTTTTTGATGGCTTGAGTTATCGATAATAAACATAGATGCCTTGAGTTTGCGAGGGAATAAATCAAATCCCGTCCTCGATAGTTTATTGTTGATGTTTATTATTAAATTTGTTGAATAAATCTATGCTTTATTCATTTTTGATCTGAATCTGCAATGGTATTAGTGGTTGGCATGTAGCTTGTTGTATTAAATTTTATGGACCATTGGCTTGTAACCTGCTGAGGTGCTGAATTATAAACAAATTGAACTTGCACAAATTTTCTAATAAACGAGCCGAACAAATCGAGCCAACCAAACCGAGCTCGAATCGAGCCGACCAAACCGAGCCGGTTTGGCTTGTTTAAAATTAAAACGAACCGAGCCAAACCGAGCCACAAATCGAACCACGAGCCAAGCCTAACGAACCGAGCCGATTTGGTTCGTTTTCATTAAATAGAACCGAGTCGAATAGCTCGCGAGCTTTTTTCGAGCCGAACTCAAGCCTCAAATACTTGACTCGATTCGAGCTCGAGCCGAACTCGAGCCTTACAAAAATTTAACGAGCCGAATCGAGCCAGAGAAGGTTCGGCTTGATTCGGTTCGTCAACAACCCTAGCTCCACGGACCTATTTAGGGGGTATGCATACTTAAAGATTAGGTGTCCTTGTCGGTAGGGTACTGAGTTAGCTTTATGCACAAGTATGACCAGGGTACTTTTGCATCCCTAGGTTGATAGTCGAAGGGTATTATGTATCTTTTATGCATCAGTGCGACCCATGTACCTTTGTGTCCCGGGATCTTGACCTCCCTATCAAGGCAAATAAATGGAATTATTGTGCTGATTAAAAAAGGAAAATACTAATCGTGAAAGTGAAAGATTAATGAGCCGGGCCTAGTTGAATTATATTATGAGTACCGATCCACCGTATATAATAGTGGCCTAGGAGCGTTCTAATCTGTATGTATTCCTGTCCACAGGTTATAATAGTGGGGTTCCCACACTCACACGTATATTTATAATATGATATGATTGATAATAATGGACTAAGGGCAAGGCCCAGAAATATCGATTGTTCTTTATGGGCTACTATTATCTAATTGACTTGTTAAGTATGTGAATTTATGAATGTGGATATTAAGTATTTACCTTTCATTATGTATGTATGTAGTATCATGTGTTGCATTATGGACCTGCTGTTAAGTGAGTTTTAAGGGGTTACTTAGTACCATAGTTCTGAAGATTTCCATTTGTGGGACCCCTGCCTATTCAATGGACAGTGTCCCTTGCAGGACCTTTTCAGGTATTATTTAAGTGGGCTCTCGGGAAAGAGCGTAAGGTACTATCAGGAATATCCTGGGATTATACTCTTTCTCCTTTAAAATTTATGGTTTCAGTGTATTTGTTGATTTGTAACCACCACTAGTGGATTTTATTATTGTAAAGTGTTGTGTACGCTATGTTGATTTAAATATGTTTGAGTTTCTTGTAAGTTGTACTTTTCTCTGTTAGCCTTAGTAATTGGTACTGGAATGGTAGGAGTGAACCGGTCTAGTACTAAGTGTGGCGGTAATATCCCCAGAATTCACAGTTATGTTATTTTGCTTCCACTAATTATTTTACTAAAACGAAAATTTTTAATAGTGAATTTTGGGGGTGTTACAGTATCGGCCTGCCACCGCCGGCCGGCGACCTACCACACCTGTCTTCCTCTTGTCTTCTTCCCTTTCTGTCCTTTCCATCCCTCAATTGCCTATATATTCCCCCAACCAACCCCTTAATCAGATTTCTTTCCTTGCCTAGAAAAATTGCCTCCCTTACGCCGCCGCCTGTTCAGATGCTCCCTTTGCCACTATCGCCCAACGCCACCGCCCCTACCAAACTACTCCCTGCAGTACCCTCCACCAAACCACACCACTCATCACCCTCGATTCCTCTTGCACTAGCTGCCACAGCCATGCAAAGTTGGCCCCTCAATCTGCCAATTCTCACCCACCGCTGCCCTTCCCGCCGCCATGCACCGCCGTTTCTACCGCAACCACCACTCCCCTTAGCTTCCAAAACACCCACCTAAGCTGCCTCTACCTTCCTTTCCCCTGCCTCCCCCTACCTTCCTTTCCCCTACCTCTATCTCCTTCTCCCTTCCTCTCTCTCCACCACCATCGGCCACCACACCAATTGTTGCCTGCACCACCACTTTTGGTTACGCCACCGCCACCACTCCAACCATCTCAACCCAGAGCACCCACCACGACCACGAATACCCTCTCACTCCCCCTCTTCTAACCTAGAAAACTGTTTCTCCACCTTCTCATCCTCCTCCACCACTGCCGCCGCCTGGTCACCACCATCCCTAGGTTGTGCCCTAGCCTCCCTAACCTTTAAAAATATTTTATTGGGTTGTTAATTATTTTATTTGTGTTAATATCATCATCATCATCATCATCATCATCATCATCATCATCATCATCATCACTACTACTACTACTACTATGGTTATTATTATTATTATTACTAACTTCAGAATATTACTACTAATATCATTATTAATAATAGTTGAACCATTATTATTATTATTATTATTATTATTATTATTATTATTATTAACTTGGGAGCTATTATTACTAATGCTAATATTAACATGATATTTCAAACCCTATCATTACTATTACTAAGATTTAAAGTATTATTATCATTATTATTATTATCATGTTATTATTATTATTATTATTATTGACCTTGACCCTATTATTACTAATGTTACTATTATTATGATTATTAGGACCCTTATTATTATTATTATTATTATTATTATTATTATTATTACTACTACTACTACTACTACTACTACTACTACTTTATCATTATTGTTAATATTACTTATATCACTAATATTACTATCACTACTAGTATTAATAATAATAATATTATTATTATTAGTATCATTATTATCACTATTTTAGTATTACTAATGCTACTATTATTATTATTAAGATTTGGGTTGTTATTAGTATTATCTAGAGTTGGAAAAAGTTGACTCAACCCACCCGACCCGACCCGATGCCAACCCATGACCCGATAGCGACCCGACCCGACATTGACCCGATCCAACATTGACCCAACTAGACATCAAAATTTATTATAATAATAATAAATTACACATATTTTATTATTCAATTAAAGCTTTTAAAAATATAGTAGTTTATAAATTGTACTTATTTTTCATACTTTTACCCTAGACATTCTATACAATATCATTTAGAATAAAAAAGATCTCATAGCTCCAACTTTTAATGCATACTTTTAAAACAACAAATATTATATTAATTTACACATAGTATAAAGATTATAAGTTTATAATAAATAGAAAATTAAACTTAGACTCTGAAAATGTAATTATAGTGGTTACTGGTTACCTTATAAAATTGTAATTATAATCGTTACCAACTGTAAATTAATAACTTTTAACACCATCGTGCTATAAATCCGGTCTATTTTATAATATATTCTATACTCAATTGATTAAAAACTATTAAGGAATTGTCCAATTTAACACACTTAGGGTTTTTGAGCCCAAACAACAAATCCGATCAAATCTTATTCAAATATTTAAATCGACGATTCGAAATTGAAATTAGACATATTCTAAAACATATTGTATACTCAATTGATTAAAAACTATTAAGGAATTACACGATTTAACATAACTAGGGTTTTTTAGTCTGAGCTACAAATTCGGTCAAATCTTATTCAAATATTTAAATTGACGATTCAAAATTGAAATTAGATATACTCTAAAACATATCATATTCTCAATTGATTAAAAACTATTAAGGAATTACCCAGTTTAACATAATTAAGGTTTTTGAGCTCGAACTGCAAATCCAGTCAAATATTATTCAAATATTTAAAGTGATAGTCCAAAATTGAAATTAGACATATTATAAAACATATTGTATACTCAATAGATTAAAAACTATTCAAAAATTACCCAATTTAACATAATTAAGGTTTTTGAGCCCGAATTGTAAATCCGGTCAAATCGTATTCAAATATTTAAAATAACATTTCAAAATTCAAATTAGACATATTCTAAAACATATTGTATACTAAATTGATTAAAAACTATTAAGGAATTACCCAATTTAACATAATTAAGGTTTTTGAGCCTGAACAACAAATCCGATAAATATTATTTGAATATTTAAATTGATGGTTTAAAATTGAAATTAGACATATTCTAAAATATATTGTATACTTAATTAATTAAAAACTATTGAGAAACTGCCGAATTTAATATAATTAGGGTTTTTGAGCCCGAACTGTAAGTTCGGTCAAATCTTATTCAAATATTTAAAGTAACTGATGTGGTTTTTATCAAAGTAATGGAAGGTTGGATCAAAATTTGTATTAGAAGCTGTCGCCCACGATCTAATACAAAAAGAATGAAGTGATTTGGTGGATTATAGACGAAGAAATTGATGTTACAAGATGAAGGTGTTTCAGCAGATTTGAAGGTGTTCAAATCTGTCGTGTGAAGATAGATTTGAGGAAGGATTAATCTCGGATTTTCCTTTCTCAATACAGACCCAAAAGGGAGGATTAGAATTTAGATCTATTGCTCAAAGTTTTATCAAAATTCTTATTATTCATTCTATTCAATTCTCTCTCCACAAAGTTGTGCACAACATGGTTTATATAGGAGAATGAATAAGCTTGGTGGTGACTAGCTTAAACCATCCGAGTTTAGTCCCTTAAATTCAGCCCATTAATCATGGTTGAATTAAGCCCATATTAATTTTAATCCAAAGCATAATATCATTGGTTAAATGATACAAAGGATTAATATTACAAAGCTATACAATATACTAAGATACATACATGAAATTATAGCCATACCCTAACTTACATAAAATATACTTAGGGTTAGGGTTTACAACAAGTTTATAAAAATAATGAATATCATCACTCTATCTCTTGTTGTAATGTATCATCCCATGTATGTCATAGTCTTGCATGCCTTGGAATACTTGTACACATCAATGTGTATGAACATCATCTTCTTGCAAATATGTAACATACCTACAAGAATAACTTGGATGGTTTTTAATGTCAAGCATATTAGAATTATCAAGAATATTTAACATGATAGGCTCCAATATTATGAAAGCTAAATCATCTTCCTTACCTTGAGGATTAGAATGAATATGACAATCATTATGTTCAATGGATGCTCCTGCATCAGTAACAGTTCAAAATTGAAATTAGACATATTCTAAAACATATTGTGTACTCAATTGATTAAAAACTATTCATAAATTACCCAATTTAACATGATTAAATTTTTTGAGCCCAAACTTCAAATCAGGTCAAATCTTATTCAAATATTTAAATTGACATTTCAAAATTTAAATTAGACATATTTTAAAACATATTGTATACTCAGTTGATTAAAAACTATCAAGAAATTACCCAATTTAACATAGTTAAGGTTTTTGAGCCCGAACAACAAATCCGATCAAATCTTATTCAAATATTTAAATTGACGATTTGAAATTGAAATTAGACATATTCTAAAACATAGTGTATACTCAATTGATTAAAAACTATTAATGAATTATGCAATTTAACATAATTAGAGTTTTTGAGCCTGAACTGCGAATTTGATCAAATCTTATTCAAATATTTAAATTGATGGTTCAAAATTAAAAGTAGACATACTCTAAAACATATTGTATACTCAATTGATTAAAAACACTTAAGGAATTACACAATTTAACATAACTAGGGTTTTTTAGTCTGAACTGCAAAACCGGTCATATCTTATTCAAATATTTAAATTGATAATTCAAAATTGAACTTAGACATATTCTAAAACATATCATATCCTCAATTGATTAAAAACTATTAAAGAATTACCCAATTTAACATAATTAAGGTTTTTGAGCCCGAATTGCAAATGTGGTCAAATCTTATTCAAATATTGAAAGTGACGGTCCAAAATTGAAATTAGACATATTATAAAACATATTGTATACTCAATAGATTAAAAACTATTTAGAAATTACCCAATTTAACATAATTAAGGTTTTTGAGCCCGAACTGCAAATCCGGTCAAACCTTATTCAAATATTAAATTGGCGGAATGGAAATTAGACATATTCTAAAATACATTGTATACTCAATTTATTAAAAACTATTAAGGAATTACCCAATTTAACATAATTAGGGTTTTTAACCCGAATTACAAATCCGGTCAAATCTTATTCAAATATTTAAATTGACGGTTCAAAATTGAAATTAGACATATTCTAAAACATATTGTGTAAGCAATTTAATAAAATAACTCAATTATACAATCCAATTTAAATATGTAAGAGTTATAACCTAACAATCCAATTCCGATATATTTCATTACTATTTTCCCAATTTAACAATAGCAACATGAAATTAAGTACATTTCAAAGTATATTGCATAATCAATTTATCCAAAATAGCTTAATCGGACAAACTCGATAAATGCGATTATAGCCGGGTAAGATATCTTTATTATTTACTTGTAAAAATAAAGCACATATAATATTATTATTTTATTTATCTGTGCTAGTAATCTTATGATTGACTCTACTATTTACATTATAATAAATGATAATTATACATTATACAGTCATGCTTATGCCCACTTGTATTTTATAAAAGTATCTTTTTTTAAGTAATCAAATAAATATAATATATGAGAAATATCTAATATTTTTACATGTAAAATTTATAAATAGTTTAAGTAAACAAATATAATATTGTTAAAACTTATAAATATCTTTATTATTTACTTATAAAAATAAAGCACATATAATATACTTATTTCATTTATCTTTACTGGTAATCTTATGATTGTCTCTAATATTTACAATGTAATAAATGATAATTATACATTGTATAGTCATATTTATGATCACCTTTATTTTATAAAATTATATTTTTTAAGTAATCAAGTAAATATAATAAATGATAAATATCTAATATTTTTACTTGTAAAATTTATAAATATTTTAAGTAATCAAATATAATATTGTGAAAACTTATAAATATATTTATTATTTACTTGTAAAAATAAAGCACATATAATATTCTTATTTCATTTATCTATACTAGTAATCTTATGATTCTTTCTAATATTTAACATGTAATAAATGATAATTATACATTGTATAGTCATATTTATAATTACATTTATTTTATAAATTTATCTTTTCTCAAGTAATCAAATATTTTAAGTACTCAAATAAATATAATACATGATAAATATCTAATATTTTTACTTGTAAAATTTATAAATATTTTAAGTATTGAAATATAATATTGTTAAAACTTATAAATATCTTCATTATTTACTTGTAAAAATAAAACACATATAATATTCTTATTTCATTTATCTGTATTAGTAATCTTATGACTGTCTCTAATATTTACAATATAATAAATGATAATTATACATTGTATAGTCATGTTTATGTTCACCTTTATTTTATAAAATTATCTTTTTTAAGCAATCAAATATTTTAAGTAATCAAATAAATATAATATATGATTAATATCTAATATTTTTACTTGTAAAATTTATAAATATTTTAAGTAATCAAATATAATATTGTTAAAACTTATAAATGTCTTTATTATTTACTTGTAAAAATAAATCACATATAATATTCTTATTTCATTTATCTGTACTAGTAATCTTATGATTGTCTCTAATATTTACAATGTAATAAATGATAATTATACATTGTATAGTTATGTTATGATCACCTTTATTTTTTAAAATTATGTTTTTTAAGTAATTGAATATTTTAAGTAATCAAATAAATTAGAATAAATGATAAATATCTTTGTTAGATTCAATCAAGAAATATTTTTTATTATTAAAATTTATAAATATCTTTACTATTTACTTGTGAAAATAAAGTGTATCTAATATTCTTAATTCATTTATCTGTAATAGTAATCTTATAATTGTTTCTAATATTTACAATATAATAAATGATAATTACTTGGAACCGAATTTGACTCAATCTGTCAAAACTCGACCTGACCCGACCCATCAAGTTAACCCGTAACTACTCAAATCCAACCTATCAAATTACATGAAACGACTCGACCCATTAAGTTAGTCGGAAACAACTCAGACCCAATGGGACCAACCCATCATATTGCATGAAATGACCCGAACGGACCGAAGCCACCTATTCATGTGAACTAGAAAATGGCCCGAAACCAACCTGACCATACTAGTCAAGTTAACCCGAAATGACTCGAACCTGACCCGACTCGACAAATTAACCCAAAATGACTCGGAACTGAAATGACTCGACTTGGAACCAACCCAATCCAAACAAAACAATGACCCAAAATGACCCGACCCGACCCACAATCGACCCACAAAATTCAAATGACCCGCATTGACCCGACCTGATAATGACCCAACCCACTATGACCCAAACTGAACCCGACCCACCCGACCCAATTGCCACCTCTAGACTATTATCACTACTACTACTACTACTACTACTACTACTACTATTAAAGCCATTATCTTTAGTAATATAAATATTGCTATTAATACTTTAACGTGAACTAATATAACTACTAAGATCTACTTTGGCTAGTAGTAGCATGATTAGGTACTTTAAGAATAATAACCCTACTTTACTCATAAAACAATTATTATTATTATTAGCTCTAATAGTAAGCTATGATAAGGGTAAGGTAGGAAATGATGGTAATTTTGGTAAGAGGAAAGTTAACCATTAGTATTTCCCTCTTATAGGTAAATTAAGTCAAAACCTTGAGGAGGTGTAGGAGCATGTGAAATAATCCAAAATCCTAATTGTAACACCCCCAAATTTACTACTGAAAAATTTCATTTTAATAAAAAGTTTTCATGGAAGTGAAATGACAAAACTGTAAACTCGGGGGCATTACCGCCACACTTAGTACTAGATCGGTTCACTTCTACCGTTCTAGTGCTAAGTACTAAGGCTAAACAAGGATAACATTAAATACAAGTCATTAACAAAAACAGAAGGCATCATTAAAACACAAGTCATACGAAAATTGGAGTGCGCTTTAGGATTATAATCCAAGAGTAAGGGACTAGAGTTTTTCAAAACATAAAGCACCGTACGACATCACATAACTGAAATAAAATAATACATAGTCTAATAAGAGAAAACAGAGTCCAGCCGAGTCGCTCTCGAATCCCAAGTCAGGTCTAGGCTCAACGCTCAGCCCCACCCAATGCCTCGTAAGTGTCGTAGGCATCGAAGACGTCATCTCCTACCTGCACAAGCTCAGATGGGTCTTCTACTCATGGAAATGAGCAACACCCATGAAACAGGTGATCAGTACTCTATGTACTGAGTAAGGTAACATATGCGCTAAGGCCAAACATACAAAACGTACAACATAGCACACATAGCACAATCACATAGGTGGCATGTAATAATACAGATGATGAAGGGCAGCTACGGTCCGGATAGCCCTATTCTTTAGATCTCTAGTAATTATAGTCGATTCACGTCATAGTCTTTATCAATCCATGCGAGTGTAGGAACCCCAATATTATAGCCGGTGGATTGGTCACTTATAGGGTAAAACACACCTAACCACTATTTTTGCTAGTGGATCGGTCTTGCCCCGACTCTCATGGTGTTTTACTAAAATTACCTAGTATCTTTCCCATGATTCATTAGCAATTTAATGTTTGGTTTGTTGAGCTCGAGATTGATCCCCCACTATTATAGCCGGTGGATTGGTCACTTATAGGGTAGAATATATCTAACCACTATTATATGTCGGTGGATCAGTCTCCAGGGCACCCTGACACCTGACCACTATTATGTCGGTGGATCAGTCTGGGCCCAGCTCAACAATCATACTCTTTAAGTGATTAGTACCATCTTCGTGTCTTATTAGATAAAGCTTTTCACCTTTGACATGCATGTCAACTACCTCCTACTTCTATTCTCCCAAGGGGGCCCGTCCCATATCTTCAGACTCTTGTACCCCTTATCACACCCCGACATCCATTTCCCTTTACACTTACCCTTTAATGAAAAACCTAACTCCTATGGGTGTGGGTTAGGCCCAACACCTTATGACATCAACTCCACCTACGATCACCCCTAGAATTTTCCCTTGAAAACCCTAATTGGACTGATGTGGCCCAACTCTCTCACTCACTTACACTACCATTAAATCGTTTATCGCTCCATACCTTAACTCATTAGATCCAATCCCAACTCATATCATCTTACTTTTCGATTTCACATGTGACGGAAAAAACCCTAGTTGGCCACTTCAAACCCTAGTACCTTTCTTCTCCCACAAGTAACATATATGTTTTTCACCTAATATCTCTTCTCCCCCACAACACCCATAATCACCCCTTATATAATAAAATCTTAATATGAACCCGTACTCTACTCTTCCTTAATCATTTTTATTTCCACATTTTCCAGATTACTACTCCCCCCACACCCTAATCGGGTCCTTTATACACCCTTACACCAACTTACATAATATTTTTCATCCCAAATCTCCAATCTTTCCACAACTCTCCCCTTAGCTTATTTACACCCTAATACAACTTTTCTCACATAAAAATCATCCCCATGCAAGATTTATCCACCCCATGCAAACTCTCAAAGTCCCCATGCAAATTTTAAGACTCTCGTGCATGGTTCCCATCTCTTATTCATTTTGGGTCATTCCTTCCTCTTTAATTTCCTCTCATAGATCTTGAGGTATTTTGGTCAACCTCATATCCCTCATTAGTGAACTCACTTCCCATTTTCTTTCTTTTAGTCCTTTCATTTCCATATCATATTATCAATGGTCCTATCATGCATGTTCTAAAGGGCCATAACATATCATATCATAATCACCATATATACATATAACACCCATTTCATAAGAAAACATATACAAACATAAATCAAATCCAAGCTGCACTACACATAAGACAAGTTCATGACAATCATGTAATACATGACGTAGTATGATATAAAGCATACAAGGCATACAAGTCACACAACACACATAGGCCTTAGCTACATCCTTACCTAAAACGACGCCGGGCTTGGAGCACGCTCTTACGACTCCTTAGGGTTTTGGGTCGATTCACCTATAAGAGGGAAAATACTAAGGATTAGTTTCCCTCCTACCAAAAGTACCATTACTCCTTATTTTAGTATAATATTAGGGTTATTATTATTAAAGGGAGAATTATACATGAAAACTAGAGTTTTAATCTTTAAGTTAGCCTACTAGATATTACTAGTCAAAATATGTTTATTTTAATATTTATTGCTATACTTATATTATTAAACCTAATAGATTTATTCTTCTAATAATAGTACTAATACTAATTGTAGCAAAATAGTGATAATAATAATAATAGTAATACTAATGCTTATAGTGATAGAAACCCTAGCATTTTTAAGGCTAAGGCCAATAATAGTGTTAGGGTTAAAATAATAATATAATAATTGCAATACCAACAAAGTACTAATATTCCTAAAGATAATAATGATAACAATTATATTTTGAATAATAATAATATAAGGGTTCAAATATTTTTGTCACAATACTAGTAACAAAATAATAACAATAATAATATTAATAACTAATAATAATAATATAGTGATAATGCTGGTAATAAAAGAATTTGGAATAATATTAGCAATGTTCGAATATTAATTAATAAAAATATTACAGCTTAAGTAATCTTCTTCTGTAATAACAAAATGATAATATGTCAACTTCGTTTTCAATAACACTAATAATAATAATAATAATAACCAAAATGGTAATAATAATATAAGGGTCCAAATATTTATGTTAATAATAACAAGTGATAATGGATAAAGTTAGTATTAACCATATTAGCAAGGAAATAATGATAATGATAATGGTAATAATAATAGTAATAATAACAATAATAATAATAAAGTTAGGTTAAGTAGTAGTAGTAGTAGTAGTAGTAGTAGTAGTAGTAGTAGTAGTAGTAGTAGTAGTAGTAGTAGTAGTAATAATAATAATAATAATAATAATAATAATAATAATAATAATAATAATAATAATAATAATAATAATAATAATAATAATAATAATAATAATAATAATAATAATAATTAAGAATAATACTAATAGTAATGATAATAAAAATGGTGTTAGTAGTATAAGGGTTTAAATATTTACCATAATAGTAAAGATAATGATAATAGGCCATAGCTGGCATTAGTAATAATAGTAGGAATAATAGTAAGGGTAATAATAATAATAATAATAGTAACAATGAGGGAAAGTCCTAGTCATAATAACACTAAAGTTGTAGGCCATTATTAATGATAATATTATTATTATTACTGGTTAGGAAAATCATAAAGTTAGGTTAAATAGTAAGGATAATAGTAATAATAATAATAATAATAATAATAATAATAATAATAATAATGTTAAGTATAATAGAGGATAACAATCGAAAAGGGTAATAGTAATATAAGAATCCCAACATTTACACTAATAATAAAAGTGATAAAGACCAAGTTAGATTTAGTAGGAAAATAATAATAATAATAATAATAATAATAATAATAATAATAATAATAATAATAGTGGTAGTAGTAATATTAATAAAGATCACTTTATTAGTACTAGAGTTGTAACCCTTTTAAATAACATGTCATAGTTATAAATATTTCTGAAATTAGGTTAGATAATAAAGGTGAGACATACTAATAATATTAATAATGGTAATAGTAATAGCAATAATAATACAACACTAATAATAATAATACGAATAATAATAATAATAGTAATATTAAGGATAATATTATTAATATTACTAAAAATTATTAACACTTATAGAAAATAGTTTAGGGGCTCGGGAAGTTGGAGTACCACCTAAGGAACATTACTATTCCATCCATATCCAACAACCCATGTGAAGAAACATCCCAGATTGTGAGCATTATAAAAGATGGTGGGGGAAACCTAAGAGTCTTCATCAGCTAAATTACAGGTAAAATGATATAGTAGTAGTAAATTAAGTTACTTGAGTTTATCAAATCTTAATCAATATTAAGCACCCAAATTCAAAATTCATGGAAATTTATAGATGTTTAGATTTAAGATGAAAAATTCTTTCTCCCATCAAAAGTTTTAATTAAAAACTGTCAAGAATTTAGACCGCATCTCTATACTCAGAGAAAAACCAAGCATGATTAATTATATAATTCCACATGAATACCATAATCACATTTAAACTAGATCATCAATGCAAAACAACACAGATTGATCTATACAGAAGCAACATTGCAATAAAACTAGCATTTAGAACATAAATTTCAAATTGATCTAGTAAGTTATAACTTGGTTGAGATGTAGGCCTGCTAACAGGGAGATTGGAGATGGAATTATATTGTTGACTCCTATGAATGTTTCACCCTAGAGGATATATGGTAGAAGGAAGCTTGAGGGGAAGGAATGTTGATGGAGTTGGAAGACGGGTTTGATGGATGAAGACTGGACTAAAATGATGATGATCAATAGGTAGCAAAGACCTTATCAAAGAATGAATCACATGACTAATAGTATTTCACATAAATTACTTTTGCCGGTGTGCCTTAGTGTTGTAGCAAGGCCCTATATCTTACTCTATTTAGCTTTGCTGCCTTATAGAGGGTATGCATATTTATAGATTAGGTACCCTTATCGGTAGGATATTATGCCTCCTTGATGTGTCAGTATGATCAGGGTAACTTAGTGTCCTTAGATTAATAGTTGGTAAGATATTGTGTTGCCCTAGATGTCGGTATAACCGGAGTACCTTAGTGTCTCTAGGTAGATATGATCTCCCCTTGATTAAAATAAAACTAAAAATAATTATTATTGGATTATTGGTTTGGTCGGTAGTAACATTTATGCCTACCTATTATTCGATAGTGTAACACCCCGAGTCGATACGACTATGCGGGAGCTACCTTGAAGCGCTTTCGGATTGATCGGTTGACCCCACAGATCAACACGAGTCCTTTTCAGCACACTATGTCCTCACTCATGTGCTTCCTGAGAAAATTTCAAAAAATTTCTAAAACTTCCCAGAAGGTCACTCATCCTAAAATTGCTCCACGACCAGCATGCTTAACTATGGAGTTCTTAGGATAGAATCACCAAAAAGATGGCATACCATGTTGATATAAGTAGCCATATCAAACCTTATAGCACTCCGCTCAATTTGGGGTATTACAGATAGTATCATTTGTGCCTACCTATGGATTAGTAGCAACCTTTGTACCTACTTGTGATGTTATGGATTTTTATTAGTTTTGTGTCGGTGAACCTTACTTGTGATGTTATGGGATTTATTGGTATTGATAATGAGATATGTGACACGTTTCTATTGTTATGGTTTTAGTCTGATGTTGGCCCTAATAATTAATTTAGAGAACGTTCATTGGATGTTTAGTTGATAAGCATCAATATGTTCTAGATGAACGAGTATGAGTAGTGTATGGCCTCGGGGGTATTTAGTTATCAAATATGATAATTTTATTTTGATTATCACATGTATATTTTGATGTTTTATACCATGTATTGTTGTGATGTCTTTTATGTATTCCATGCATGGTTTTTATATTAGTTGTGTATAATGTATTACTCACTACCATTGTAATAAAGAGTTCCTTTTTGTGGGCCCCTAGCTATTCAATGTGCAGTAGTCTTTGCAGTTAGCTTGTAAGTTTAGTCAAATGCTAGTGTTTTTGTAACACCCCCAAATTTACTACTGAAAAATTTTGTTTAAAATCAAAAGGCTTAGTGGAAGCGAAAGAATTAAAACCGTAAACTTGGGGGTATTACCGCCACACTTAGTACCAGACCGGCTCACTCCTACCGTTCCGATACTAAGTGCTAAGTGCTAAGGCTAAACTAAACAATCGTTAAGTAAAAATCCTCAAAACATAGGTACATAGTTAACATAGATCATTCACGAAAACACGAGCCAACAACAATTAGAATATCGTTTAGGAATACAACTTAAGAGTACAGTTTCAAAACAAGAAGCGTAGTACACAATATAGCTAAATAAAACAGATGCCAAGGGACCAATATCCGGACCGCCTACTCACTCAAGTCAAGCCTTCCACCCTAGATTAGTAATCGATCAAACCTGCATAGAAGGTCTGCTCCCCACCATTGGTGGATCATCACAGGACCCATTCAATCAAGGTAGTATCAGTACGGGTCCAATACGGAGTAAGGGCGCAGGTGCGCTAAGGCCGAGCATACAATCATACCCCATAGCCCACATAGCACAATCATATAAGTAACATGAGATAACACACGAGATAAGGCCTGAGTACTTTCTGGTGACTTATTATTTATCCTCGTTAATAATATGTCAATTTCACACATACTCTTTAATAACCCATGTGAGCGCGGGAGCCCCACTATTATAGCCGGTGGACCGGAAGATATACGCACAGGGCAGAACGCCTCTGATCCACTATTATAGCCGGTGGACCGGAAAATAAACGCACAGGGCAAAATGCCTCTGATCCACTATTATAGCCGGTGGACCGGATCATGGCCCCGACTCACATGGTGTTTTGCTTTAAGTACTTAGTATCTTTCCCATGGATTAACTTATTCGTTTGGTTTGTTGAGCACGAGATCCCCCACTATTATAGCCGGTGGACCGGAAGATAACGCACAGGGCAGAACGCCTCTGATCCACTATTATAACCGGTGGACCGAAAAATAAACGCACAGGGCAGAACGCCTCTGATCCACTATTATAGCCTGTGGACCGGATCACGGGCTCAGCTCAACATCTTTCGCTTTACGTAATTAATGTCTTATCCGTATCTTATTGAATCACATCACACCCTTGACATGCATGCGTTTGATAATCTACTTCTTCCCCTCCAGAGGGACCGTGTAACACCCCCAAAATTTACAAGGTTTTTTTTTAAACGGAAGCATTTACAATAGAAACATTTTAAACCGTAAATTTTAGGAATGTTACCTCCACACTTAATACCAGACCGGTTCACTCCTACCGTTCTAGCATTAAGTGCTAAGGCTAAAAGAAACAACTTCAAAACCTTAAAACATAATCCAAATTCATAATAATGGAAACCGAATACCACAAGTCCTTACACCATCCAAAATACGAGAATTTGTTTTCCAGGAAAGAAGATAACGACAATAATAAAATTATTTTCAAAGTACTAATCATAAATAAAAGATAGGGTAATAAAAATTGTAAAGAGAGCCGGCCACGTCACTATTGGAACGGATCCCGCCCCATCATCACTCGACCCCTCTTGATGCCCCATAGACATCAATGTCATCATAAAAGACATCTCCTACCTGCAGGAAATCAGATGGGCCTTCTACTCGTTGGAATGAGCAGCACCCATGAAACGGATGATCAGTACGCTACGTACTGAGTAAGGTAACCGAGCACTAAGGCCAACACATAGCATACAAAATCATAAAGGCAATGCTCAACTTATACTTTCAAACCACGTATATGATTCATAAAGACATACAGATAATTACACAACTTAATAAAGATTAAACCCACACATGAAGGCCTAAACAGTTCGGATTAATTATTTAATTAATCTTTTTACTGGAAGTCAATACACACCATAACTTTTATCAAATCCATGTAATCACAGGAACACCCCACTATTTTAGCCGGTGGGCCGGTCACTTGCGGGACAAGGTCCACACCACTATTATTTGCCGGTGGACCGGTCACTTGCGGGACAAAGTCCACACCACTATTATTTGCCGGTGGACCCGGTCTAGTTCCTGCTCACATGGGGTTCCACTGTAAGTAATTAATATCTTTTAAGTGTCTTTAACAAACTCGGGTTCATTTTTATTGAGCTCGAGTCCCCCACTATTATTCGCCGGTGGACCGGACACTTGCGGGACAAAGTCCACACCACTATTATTTGCCGGTGGATCGGTCTCACATAGGGTAATAACCCTAACCACTATTCCTAACCGGTGGATCGGTTGGACCTGGCTCAATAATCTTTCGCTTTAAGTGATTAATGTCTTAAATATTTTATTCAAAGATTTTTTCCCAGACCCGCATGACTATCTCCATACCAATCCTAGTTCTCGTACATATCCCTAGCTCCACATGACCACTCTCCCATGCAAACCCTAACTCCACGTAAACCTCTCCCATGTAAACTCTAACTTTCATGCAAAACCCTACCTCCACATAATCACACTCCCATGCACCCTAACTCCACGTAAAACATATTTCCATGACAACCCATAATTCTCATGCAAAACCCTAGTCATCATGCAACTCCACGCAAAAACCCTCACCCCATACAACTTCATACAGAAACCCTATCACCATGCAGTTATGTAGAAACCCTAATACAATGAAATTATGTGGAAACCCTAAAACCATGCAATTATGCAGAAACTCTAACACCATGAAATTATATAGAAACCCTAAAACCATGCAATTATGTAGAAACCCTAACACCATGAAATTATGTAGAAACCCTAACACCATGCAGTTATTCCCCATCATGATTTTAAAACCTCTTCATGCATGTCTAGGGCCACGCCACATCGTACTAACAACATATTTATACACATCATTCTCATGCCACAATCATTTAACGAAACACACCTCAACTTCCTTACATGCTGCATTTATAACAATTACATAATAGTTACATAAAATACACGACATTTCACATCACAAGGCATGCATGGCATATAAAGCATATATAACACCAATGGCCTTATCACCCCTTACCTGAAATATCACCGGTCTTGGAGCAAGCTCCTATACCACTTGAGGGCTTTGAAATGGCTCACCTACTTTGGGAAAAGTACTAGGATTAGGTTTTTCTTAAGAATGCTATTACTTCTAACTTATCCCAAGACCTTATTTTTAATTAAAGTACTACTATACTAGAATTAACTATACAAAAATACTAGTAGAAAAATTAATAGTAAAACTAATGTAATTCAAAACAAAAAGGTGATACAAGGGTGTCTTCCCTTCACCAAAATAAAATTAGTAAAGATAATAATAATAATAATAATAATAATAATAATAATAATAACTATTATTAATAATAGTAATATTAATAGAAACCTTAATAATAATAATAATCAAGCCTTAAAAATTATGAGGTAGGTTTCGACCCTATCCCTTACTAATAAAATACCATTCAATAATATTAATAACATATATTATTTATAATAATATTAAAATAATAAGGATAATAATAAGGTTAGTATTATTATTAAATAAAATAGTAATAATAATATTTTAAAGCATAGGTGCGAATGTCAACAAAATAATAAAGTCTCTGCCCTTCTAGAATAATTAAAGATAACAATAAAAATAATTATACTTATAATAGTGATAATGATAATAAAACATACAATAATTCAAATAATACCTAAAATTCAACACTAACAACCCTAATTATTTTATTCCTGCTCTCTATCCTGCAAGGAAAATTTAGCCTCAATATTTCATCAAATAATAATAAATAATAATAATAATAATAATAATAATAATAATAACAATAATCGATTAACCATAAATTAATTTGAATAAAACGAAATAAAGGTAAATAAATATAAAGGAAGGTCTAAGAAGGTCTAGGGTTTCACCTTGAGTCGTCGGAAGCGGCGGCACCGGCGGTGGTGCACGGCGGTGGCCGGAAAATAGGTCTAAGAGGGAAAAAGATGAAGAAATAAAGAGAAGGAGCATGGGAGAAATTAAAATAAGGTTATGGTTCGATGGATAAGGATTAGAGGGAGTTTTTGGGCGGTTCAGAGGGCAATAGAAGTGGCGGAAAGACGGCGGACGGCGGCTTAAGGGTTTCGGGGGTGAAATTTCTGGTGAGACGAGCAGCAAACTTGGCACAGCTATGGAGGCCCGTGCAAGAAGAATCGAAGGTTTAAAATGGTTTAGTTAACTAAAGGGAGTTGCAGGGAAGAGTTTGGGATATGGCGGTGGCGTTGAGGTTGGCTAACGGCGGTGGAATACGTATCTGAAGTTGCGGTGGCCGGCAACTCGGGCTTAGGGTCTCGAGGAAGAAGAAGCTCTAAAAACTCCTATAACAAGACTATTTATAGATGTTGGAATGGATAATGAGGAGCTGGAGGTCGACATGGAAGTGTTAAATGCAAGAATTTGGGTGGCCGGTGGCAGTAATGGCTCGACTTCCGTTTTGGGATGGTTCGAATTTCGCACACCGGTAGAAAAAAAATGGGCAAGATTTAACGTCCAATAATTATGCCAATTTACTCCTGGAGTTAAGAGGAAGACAATGAGGCAAGAAACGGCCGGTATTAATCACCGTAGACGAAGAGGCCATTGATGGGGTCGAAGGTTTCGTTGCAGAGACGGGGAAAGACGGAGGGAGAAGGAAGAAGAAGGAAGGTGGGTCGGTCGACCGAGGAAGGAAAAGAAAAAGGGGAGAACCGTGCGGTTCGCGCGCCGGTTAGGCCCTCACTTAACGAGACGCAGCGTCTCGACATAAAATCGACCAAAACGCCGCGTCGGGGCGCAGGCAGGAAGAACGCCAGCGACGCTAGGCCGCGGGAGAAGAAAGGAAGAAAAAGGAAAGAGGATTGGGCCGCGCCAGGCCCAATCGACGGAAGAAGGAAAAAGAAAAGAAAGAAAAGAAAAGAAAAAAAAGAGGAAAAAGGAAAAAGAAAGAAAATAAGGTTTTGGCTTTAAATAAATTAATTAGAATATTTTGGGTATTTTAAATAAAATAATTTATTTAGTAAAAATATATTAAATTTCCTTTTTAGGCTAGTTTAGGGTTTTTTAAATAGTTTCCATAAATTCTATTTTAATTAGTAAAACACCCTAATTTCCTTCAATTAGATTATTTATAAAAATTATTAATTTAAAATTATTTTCTCCTTCTTATTTTAAATAAAATAATTTATTTAAATAAATTCCCAAATTAAAATCTTTAAAAGTTAAAATACCCAAATTTCTCCCAATTAAAATACTTATAAATTTATTCTTGGTCTGCCCTAATTAATTCTCTTTTTTTTAAATAAAATAATATATTTAATTAACTATTATAATAAACTTCATTTAAATATACTATTTTAAAATTAGAAATTTTCGGGGCATTTCAGACCGTCCCATATTTTGAGACTCATACCTCTTCTCACACCCGACCTCCATCCCCCGTAGGACTTAGGTAAAGTAGCATATAGTAAGACACAAACTCCAAGGATATAGGCCATCCCAACACATATGATATCGAATCCGCATGTCCTCATCCCTCTAGGTATCCTCCTCGGAGACCCTAATCGGACCTATGTGGCCTAACTCTTTCTCACTTACCCAACCATTACTTTGTTCTCTATCTCGCACCTCATTTTTATTAGGAATTTCCCCAAATGTATTACTTTATCTCCCAAGTTCATGCATGACAGACGAAAGCCTAGTTGGCCACCCAAAACCCTAGTTGACCACGCCAACCCTAGTTGGCCGCGCCAAAACCCTAGTACTTTACTTTCTCGACAAGTAACCTTCCTCTTCCATCCCAAAATCTCTTCTCTCATTTAGAAGCCCATACTCATCCTTTGTATAGGTGAATTCTCACTCTCAACCCCATACTCCATCCTTCCTTGATCATTTCTCCTCTTGTACCCTTCCAATTCCTCATTGTCTTCCAAAACCCTAATTGAATCCCCTTAGACACCCTTATATCGACCCACGTAATATTTTGCACCCAAGTTTCCAATGGACCCATAACTTTGACATTATCTTATTTACTTCCTAAATCAATTTCCTCACGTAAGATTCCTCCCCATGCAGAATTCAAATACTCTATGCAAACTCCCCAACACCCATTTACTCACCAAACCCTAATCAAGTCTCTTATGCACCAACTCACATACTACTTTTCACACCAAGTCTCCAATCACTCTAAGACTCTCCAAAACTCTTACTTACAACCCAAATCAACTTTTCCCACGTAGGGATCACGCCCATGCAAGATCTAGTTCCCCCATGCAACTTCCCAAACGTCCACTTCCCCGTTGTTCCTTTATTATCATTTCATGCTACCCAAAACCCTAGCATGCATGTCCTAGAGGGCCCTAACAAGTCACATCATCAACATCAACATTAAACATGGAACATGGCATACATGTATAACATAAGGCACACACATCATACCTCATGATCCACGCTGCGCTACACAAAGCAGGTTATTCATAACACATGCAGAATACACATCAACATGGCATGCTCATCATTCATCAACACATTACATCACACATAGCACAAGGCCATAGCTTCGTCCTTACCTAATACGACACCGGTCTTGGAGCACGCTCCTACGCCTCCTCCGGATGTCGACTTGACTCGCCTATAAAAGGGAAACCTAGAGATTACTTTTCCTCCGACCAAAACACTATTCTTTCTACCTTACCCTTATCTTTAACTTACCATTAGGGCTAAAAATAATAATATTACTTTTATAAGTAAAATTATGGTCATTATTCTTAAGGTAGCTAATCATGCTACTACTAATAAGAGTAGGTATTAATAGCTACAATAATTTAAAGTAATTTTAATAATATTTATTATTAACGGTAGTAGTTCAATGTTACTAATAATGGTGATAGTAGTAGTGATAGTATGGTTAGTGCTATATAATATATTACTAGTAGTGATAAGGAACCAAGATGGTAATAATAACATTAACCATGATAATAATGGTAACAGTAACATTATTAAGAATAACAATAAGGATGTTAAAATTAATAATACTAAAGTCATAGGTCACTCATAATATTAGTCCTAGCAATTATAAATAACTCAAGGTTAGGTTGAATAATAATAATAAGGATGAGGGTAATAATAATAATAATAACAATAACATTAATAATAATACTAATAATACTTCTAAAATAATTAATATTTGTACAACAGGGGATCAGAGGTTGGGGAGTTTAGAGGACCACCTAGGGGTGTTGGTGGCATAGGTGGCGGTGCATGGCGCACGGCTGTGGCGTTGGGGGGAGGAGGAAGGTGGAGAAGTGGTGGAGGGGAAAGGAAGGGAAAGGAGGGTTTGGTAGGGGAAACAGAAGGTCTAGGGAGGTTGGGGAAGCTCCCTTGGTGGTTTTAGGAGGTAGAGGGAGTGCTGGGAGTGGCGGCACAGCGGTGGGCGGCGGTGCGAAGGGTGGCGGGGTTTGGGGGTTAGCTTGGTCGGGAAGGGTGCTTTGCACGCCTGGGGCGGCGCGTGCAGAGCAAACCGAGGGGTGAGGGAGGCTTGGGTAGGTGGAGGGTGATGCAAGGAAGAGTTTCGGGGGTGGATCGAGCGGCGGAGATGGGCGGCAGCGACGGGGTGGCGATCTGAAGAAAGGGCTGCGCAAGGGGTGACTTCTAGGTTTTTGATTCGAAAACCCCCGAAGCTGGGTCCTTGGGGGTTATTTATAGGCTCGAAATGGGGAAAATCGAGAGAGGGGACAAGGGAGGATAGGTCAGGCGGCGGTTTGGGGCACGCCGGCCGGCGGTGGCAGGCCGACGCAAGTCTGCCATAGCAGACCTGTGGGCTGGTCGGGAAAAGAAGAGAAAAGGTGCGAGGCGACCTAGGAGTGATGAGGGGTGTCAACTGGTCGAGGAAGGGTGGCTAGCATGACAGAAAAGGGGAAGGCGGCGACGCAGGCGGCGCAGACAAGCGATCGGCGCAGGCGGCGTGTTGCAGGGCTGGCGCGGGAGGAAGAAGAAAAGGAAAAGGGGCTGGACCGGTTGGTCCAGGGGAGAAAAGAAACAGAACCGGCCGGGCGGTTCGGCAAAGGAGAAGCAGGCCAGGCCTGCGTGCGAGACGGGGGAAAGGGGAGAGAACCGACCTGGGCCGGTGGGCTGGCCCAGTTGGGGAAATGGGGGAGAGAAGGGAGGAAGGAGAGGGGGGAAGAGAAAAGAGAAAAGGAAAATAAGGGAGAAAAGGGGATTAAGGAAAATAATTAATATGACTTATGGGGTGAGTTATAGTATTTTTGGTAGATAATTAAAATTTTAGTAATTTATCTTAATATATCTAATTATATTAGTTTAAAAAGGTAGCTTTTAGAAAAAATATTGGTTTAAACCTTATTTAAATAAAATGAGTATGATAAAATAGTAATTTATTTATTTTAATTTATTAAACACTCACATCTAATTTGGTATACTTAAAACCCACAAAATAATTAAGTTAAATAAATTTAAAAGGCAAAATCCTCAACGTAATTAAATTAAATAAGTTTAAGAGTTAAATTATCCCTAATAAAAGTAATTTATTAAATTATAGGCTTTTAAAATTTTCGGGGGATTACAGTTTTGGGTTAAGAGTAGGGATATCTAGTGTCCTTTTTGGTATCTTGATTCAGGTTGTGCTTGGACACTTATATCCTTAAGTACCTTCTCTCATTTGATTTTGTAAACCGCCAACATTGTTTTCATTGAGGACAATATTAATATGTTTGGCCTCTCTATTGTGATTTTGTAATTGTGTTATTAATTTAACCAAAGTAATGATTTTAGCCTTAGCACTTAGCATGAAATATAGTAGACACTACCCCAAAAAGTAGTTGTAATAACGGTTATTTTACAGTTTTAATAACGGTTTTCAACCGTTATTAAAACGCCCGTTATTAAATCTTTAATAATGGTTCATAACCGTTATCAAAAATATAAAAAAAACCCGCCAATATGAGCATAAAATGCATGTTTAATAACAGTTTTTAAGAAAAACCGTTGTTAAACAAGAGGGTTTTAATAACGGTTCTGATGAAAACCGTTATTAAAAGATAGGTTTTAATAACTGTTCAAGTATCAAACCGTTATTAAAAACTGGAGTTTTAATAACGGTTTTCATCAGAACCGTTATTAAAACTTATCTTTTAATAACGGTTTTCATCAGAACCGTTATTAAAACGAGGTTTTAATAACGGTTTTAGTAAGAACCGTTATTAAAACTCCAGTTTTTTTTTTTTAGTTTTTGCAGTTTTGTTCCTGCCCACATACACAGTTGTATGTTCAAATAATTACCAAATATGCATTGTAAAACATCATCAATTGATAACAAATCTGCAGTCACACCATAATTTCAATCAATCCCGGCCTTGTTAATACACCCGACATATATACTCAAGAATCAAAATCAGTAGGCATACCACAACTTGGTAGCTCTACACGCCAAAGCAAAATGTTTATAAATCTAGCTTAGAAGACTTAAAGACATAGCTAGACAAAATACAAACCTGAACATGCATGTAGAATATATAGATCTCTACCTAATACCGAATGAATGAGTGCACATGCTTGGCCCATTGCTCTCTCACTTCATCAATTTCTTCAACATTGTATTGCTGGCCTTGTGCATAATCATCGGTGAAAAACTACAAATCCCAAGTTTTGATTGATATACAGTTAGCACTTACGTCAAGTATCAAACATATATGTCATGATTCATTAATGGAAAAATATCGAAAAGAAAACATACATGGCTTGGATCTATGTTGACCGATCTATTTTGGACTATCAGATCCATTGCTCTACATACATAGTATCCACAATCTTTGTCGTTTTGCTGTTGTGGACACTGTCATATAAATTCAGTTAGCTCTCTAACTATTAGATATTAATTTTAATTAAAATAAAATACGAAATAGTTGCCTTCCTACTTACTATGACAGGCTCGTATTGAACATTCTTTGGGTCTGGGACACCATTCCCACCTCTCCTTTGATACGCTGTCCGTAGTGCCTTAATAAATAGAGTTGGATACACAATATTGTAAGTACGCATATATACCTCAAATAATGAAAGCTAGCTAAGCGAATATATGTATAAATAAGATAATGAAGTAAGAAGTGAAAAGTATACTAACATGTCGATAAATTCCTTCCCATAACGACGAGCGACTTCAAAAGGCACGTCATAGGTTCGAAGGGAATCAAACACATAGACTTTATTAAGATAAGGTCGGACGGCGTACAAAACCCAATGTTCAGTTGCGAGGTGAGGAATGAGATAGAGCTTGTTGTGTCCCTCAATCAAAATGCGATCCGCTAAATAGTTTATGTGCCTACCCTCTCTTATTGTACTACCGTCAGCTATGTAGTATGGGCACACAAACACAATAGAGGACAGTATTCCCTCCATCGCAGCTCGAGTAGCTACCAACCTATGGACAACAAAAACAATGCATATTTGTTAATAAATAATAACTCATATAAGAGGTCATAAAAATTCCAATTGTATAAGTTAAGAGTACTAAAATCTCAAAATGAAATAATACTTACGTGACATAGACGGCGACACTTATGGTTGACATCCATTCTTGATTATAAATGTCACTTATGTCAGCCATCGATACCATGTAAGTAGCATCGTCCCTCCCAACATACTCAGGACGACAATAAATGAAAATATAATTGTCCCTGAGGTAGTTTTGGGCATAAAAATATAATATAGCTAATGCTGGTGGAGGTTGGCTTTGCTGATCTGAAGAAGGAATCTTTTGTGGGGCAACTGATTTTTCAGATTTAGCTCTCTTTCCTTTAGCAGCGCCCTGTTTTGTGTTGCTCGTTCTGCTAGTACCTCTCTTGGTTTTACTAGCAGAAGCAGTCTTCTTTTTTGATTCCTTTTTTGATTCCTTAATTGATAATATTAAACAAAATATATATTGAGCATATAAATATATATATATATATGAAAAAGGTATATATAGTGTAACTAATAAACAAGGTCTAATGAAGATGTCAAATTAAATGTCAATACCTCTTCAGTAGTGAGACGTATTTGATCCGCAGGCCAAGCCACGAAGCTTCCATGAGCTTCTAGTACTGTGGTTGCCTCATCGCCCTCTTTATAACAAGGCAAGTGTGCACTGCCAATGATTGGAGTGTCAATACTCACCTGCCTTGTATTTAGGGCTAAATTGTACCCGTGGATTGTCTGCATTTCAATACTGTGACTGATGCGGACCCTTCCTTTCGCCAAAATTGTTGAAAGGTCATTCGCTAATAAGTCACATTTATGCAAACCCTAAACAAAAATATTACACATTATTAATAATTTATAACACTGAATACATTTAATAACAATTCATAGTTTGTAATGCTTACCTCGGGAAGAGTAGAAAGAAATGCATCAGCTTCACAACTATCTCTGACGCTATTTACATTAGGTATGTGAAGCTGATCATGGTCTACTGAATCGGATGGCTTATACCCTTGAGATTTAATAAATGACAGCTCTTGCTCCATTGTTGCCATCCGTTCAAATGTCACGTTCAATTTTTGGGTGAGGATGGCGACTTGTTCATTAGTGCTACGAGAACCACGAGATCGACCACATATGCTCGTTCTCGTAACACCCAATCCAATGCCCCTGTGTCTTCCAGGGTGTTCTACAATTCCTGTAGCCTGGGCCACAATGCTATATTGGTCCACCTCCTCACCTTCTGACGTTTCAAGTTCGTCCTGTAAATTTAACTTATAGGAATAAGCATAATATAATAGTTTTCTAAAAGAAAAGTAAGTAGGGTTCTAGATATCTACAAACTTACAATTTTTTTGGCTGCAACATCAACATATTCATTAATATATCCATCTCTTGTTGCTCTAGCCTTCTTCCATAATGTACCGATATTGATGGACGAGGTACATGGGTCCAAGTCTTGGGCTAGAAGCTACAAATCAAAAAATATTCTTAATTAAGAATATTATTATAAAATTCAACATTTACATGTAAATAGATAATCACAAAATGCATACCAACTCCTCTTCAAGGCCCGCATAGCCTTTGCGAGCCATATTATGCCGGTATTTATTTTGCTTGGCAATCTCTTTATTTTGGGTACTTTTTTCCTATGTGACAAGCCAAAACATAATGACATGGTTATTTCAATATTAAGCATAATACTGGGATTGATACAAAAAGTTTAATTGTTATCTAACAAGTACCTTAAAATCCACCGTAAGACGATAAGCAATGAATTGGTTCCAACTTTCTTGATCGATGAAACCGTATCGTTTTGGTGGGTTCTGTCGTACAGAACCATCCTTCTTTCTATACATTTTTCTACGAGCTAAATATGATCTAAAGGTTCTTAGACACTCCCCACAATGTCTAAGAAGCCATTTCTTCCTACTCTCTGGGACATTGAACACTCTCTGCAAAATAAGACATGTAGATGTATACCGATGTTAATGTAATAAAATTAATAACATTTGACATACAAAAATGATTACATAAAGTAGCATATTTACCGTGATTTCCTGCCAAATATGCTCCTTATGACCCTGTGGAACCTGCTTCCAATTATTATAGGAGATAGGAACACGGTTACGGGTCACAAGTGAAATGTAGGTCAAGAACATATCTGCGTAAGGGCCGATGGGAAGATTGTAAGTATTCCATCCCAACTCGACTACTTCTCCTCTATTCCTCATGTCTATGATAATTCTCATAATCGTAGGTCCTCTCTTCCCTTCTTCATCACTACTATCCCTATCAATGTTTTTGTTGGCCATATCTCTACAAAAAATAAATAAATAAATTATGTTAGAATGTTATGTATTGAGCATAATAATGTACTATTATATTATCGATACGAATCATGCTTAGAAAGAATTAATCTCAAATGCATGTATCATGCTATTCTATATATATATATATATACGAATCATGCTAACACGTTTCCAAAAAGATATTAATACTAACCCTAACCCTAACCCTAACCCTAATTAACCATAATTAACCATAATAAACGATAAACCCTAACCCTAACCCTAGATAATTAACCATAATTTATTATAATAAAACCTAACCCTAAACCACAAAAAAAAACCTAATCCCTAAACCTAGCTAAATGTAATTAAAGCATAATATATAAATCATATTATTAATTATTATTATTATATATTATTATTATCATACACAATTATTTCTCTCTATTTAATTATTCACTTTTATATATTCCTTATTCTCTATATCTATTTAATCCTCATCAAACAGCAATCATTAACATATGCATATGTAAAATATATTTGCATTTCATTATATGACATTTCCTATATCTTATTGCTAGCTAGTCTCCTATACTTATTAATGAAAATGTGTGTGTGTGTGTATATATATATATATATATATATATAGTTTTTATGAGTGAAAATGTATATAATTCTACACTCACATTCATATTATATATATATATATATATATATATATATATATATATATATATATGTAAAGGTCTCGGCCAACACATGCATTTGTTAATATATAACAATAACGCAACAAATTCAACAACAAACAGCAAAATTTTCAGCCAATACATACAACAACGTACACATTTTCGAACGACAAACCACAATCTTTCAATAACAAACAAACGAAACCCTGTAGCAACATGCATGCATTTATATATATATACATATATAAGTAGCTAGATAAAAAGTTACGAGAGGAAGAACAAACACATACATAAAGTGAGCTAGCTACAAACACGACGGTGATCGAGAATGTTGAGAGAGGCAAGGGCTTCAAACACGTCGACAGAGGATGAAGGTGCAAGTGCTAGCTAGCTTCGGAACAATGACAGCACGCACATGCAGAGCCGGTAATGGCAGAGGCGTGGTGGAGAGTTGGCGGTGCGAGGGTTTCCTTTACTTGAGAGGAGCCGGTGTGGTGGTGCGAGGGTTTGCAAGGAGAAGGAGCGCAAGAGAACGAAGGTGCAGAGAGTCTGAAAATTTTGGCACGAAACAGAACTGAACGAAATATAAGTTTGATTTTGGAGTTTTAATAACGGTTCCTAAGAGAACCGTTATTAAAAAGAGGATTTAATAACGGTTTCTGAGAGAACCGTTATTAAAACACCTTTTAATAACGTTTCTTCTAAAAACCGTTATTAAAAGCTTCTGACTTTTGACAACGGTTCTAATATGAACCGTTATTAAATCCTCTTTTAATAACGGTTTTCCTGAAACCGTTATTAAAACATCCGTGCAAATTTTAACGTTGCCCTTTTAATAACGGTTTTTAGCTAGAACCGTTATCAAAACTCTCCCGCCCATTAATTTTCACGCGTTTGACAACGGTTGTCGAACTACCGTTATTAATGTCCCGTTATTATTTCCCGTTTTCCTAGTAGTGAGAGGAAACCAAACTTGTACCAAGTGTGGAGGTAACACCCTACACTTTTATTATTATAGTTTCCATGATTAACTCTTTAGAATGAACTTTTCAAGTCATAAAAATTAGGGTGTTGTTAATTTAAGATAACTAAAGAAAGATGGGATGGACTCAGAGGAGAGGAGGTGGAGGAGGTCAATGATGTTGAAGGGGGGTGATGGTGAGAAATGTTAAGCATGTTAGTTTTTTTCCTTGTTACTCTCATTTTTTCCATATCTTTAGGTCAATAAAGTGAGGCAGTATACTTTCCCTCGATATTTTTTTCCCTTATTGTATTTCTTTAGAATTTTCCAAGTAGCCAAGTAGGGGAAAAGTAGCTTCCCTCTAATTTTATTTTATTTTCTTATATTTTTACATAGACCAAACAGAGCCTAATATAAACGGAGATAGAGGGACTAGGATTTGAACCTCCGCCTATAATATCCAGAAACTAGCTCACAAACATTGATTTTGTTTTTACACATTCATATTTTTTGATTTTGAAGAATTAAAATCATCAACTAATGATAATGGCTTTATATTGATAATGTGAGGGTTAAATTATATTTGACCCAATCAATTTATATTATACTTTGTTGATTAAGGAATGAATATTTAGGGTTTGTTTCAATTGATGAATAAAAGTTTAAAGTTTATTTTAATTAAAAAATTATATTAAGATAATATTATTTGTATATAAATACTTTATTTTACATATTATACACGTGCATAAACAATTAATGTGTATATCTATGTACAGCACTAATAACTTATGTAATACGGTTATCTAAAATTAGTTTACCATTTACATAATATCTAAATAAAGAATATTTTTTTCTTTATGCTAAATATGAACCAATATATACTTAGAAAATTACTTTTATTTTAACTTTTGATAAATAAAAATTTCAATAATTCAAAATTTTATAATTTTTAAAAATAAAAATATGGAAATTAAAAATTTACAAAGCAATTATAAAAATTAATAAATTAAAAAATTAATATTGAATTTTATAAAGAAAAAATAATTTTCATTTTCTTTTAGAGTTTTATTTTCAAATTTTTGTTTTATAATTTTTTTTTTCCAATTTTGTAAAATTTTTAAATTAAAAATTTTGAATAATATATTATTTACATATTAATTATAAAGAAATTTTTTTTTATTAAAATGTTATATAAATTTATTTTAGAAAAATTAAGTCTTAGTTTCTACTTCTATGCTTACTTTTTATCTTTTATTATCTATACTTTAATTTCGTTGGCTTATTCTTTATAAAATAATTATTATTTTCTTTTAGAGTTTTATTATCAATTTTTTTAAATTTTCAAAATTTGCAATTTTGTAAAAATTTTAAATTAAAACAAATTGCATAATATATTATTTACATATTAATTATAAAGAAAAAATAATTTTTATTGAAATGTTATATAAGTAATAATACAATTTATGTTACATTACCATATACTCCCTTTATTCAAAAACAAAACTTATCTAGGTCTTATTTTTTGTTTAATAAATAAAGTTATTTTAGAAAATTTAATTATTAATTTCTACATTAATCCTTAATTTCCTCTTTTATTATCTATACTTTAATTTTTTTTAATAAATGTAATATTATGGTTAGTTTTATTAACTCTTTAATGTTGTATGTAAATTTATATTCATTCAACTATTTATTCACATATATAATATGTAAATAAAGTATATTTATATACAATTAATATCATTTTAATAGATAACTTCCTTTATTAGAAAAAAAAAACTTAAAATGTTTATTCCTATATTATAAACTCAAAAATAATTCTTCATTAACCTAAACAAATCCCAAACATTTATTCCTTCATTGTTAATTATCTCACACTTAAATAATTTAACCTCAAAATACTTATATTTTTATAGTCAACATGTCTGTAAGTAGTAGATATTGGTCTTGTTGATATTCCATATTCTAAAAAAAAATGAGCTACATTTTAATTTAAGCTACTTACTCTAGCAATTAGGGATATCAATTAGTTGAAGTGTACTTGCGATCATTCATCTAATAGGTTGGTTACTCTCTGCAAGATCATGAATCCTTTCGCTACTATAACTATTCCCTTTATTTGTATAAGTATTAAACTAAATTTTAATATGTCTTTAATTTACATGTAAGATAGAGTAGAGAGGAAGATCAACTGTAAATGAATTTTTGGTCTTGGCATTCTACATGTGTGATGACGATTTTCTAAATTTTTTCATCTTCTATTTCGAGTGTCTCATATATCGTGTGTGTAATGTATCTATATATACTCACAATATATAAGGTGCTCCTTTTTTCCTTGTTGTGTAGGTCATGTATGACCACTAAGATTTTAGCCCTTGTTTTTAGTGAAGCGGGTATCGAGGTGTAGACCGGTAAGAAATTATCGATTGGGGAAAATTGGGGTTGGACTGGTTAAAATAGTTTGACTCGATATGCACTAAATGTTGTTGTTTTAGTTAAATAGGGAAAACAATTCAAGGGTGAATGACCCTATTTGACCCGGTTGGAACTAGTTATACCGGGATCATACTGAATATTTTTTTGAATAAAAATAATTTTAGATGAAATCACTACTGGCCCAATTGAATTGGTCGGACCATGTACTAGGAGGTCAAGTGGATCGATTCTCGATCCGATTTTTAATACACTTTTTGCTTTAGTATCTTTGGTAACTAATTTGCTGCTATCTTACTTTTGTTGGCTTTTTCCTTTTGTTTTTGTTTTTCATCTTAGGGCTAGCATGTCATGATAGTATATGATGGGTTGATGACTTCACATCTGCGAAAAAGAAAAAGAAAATTATAAATGTCATCCTTATTTTAGAGAATTTTTTTATTTGTGCTTTAAACTCAGTTTAGTTCATAATATAATCAGATTTAGTAAACTTTTATAGAAATAATATTTGTAGATATTATCTTTATCTTTTCATAGCATTTTGAATCACCCAAATCCCAATTTTAATGTAAAAGTTATATTCAAAATATAACAAGTTGTCAAAAAGCCTGTAAATATAATCTTAAATTCATTTTTTAACAACATGATTAAGATTATTATCATTTAAAAATATAATTATAAATCATATAAATAACCTCAAATATTACTTAAATAAATATAAAAAAAACTTATATTAAAAGGATATAAAATAAATAAAAATATGTATTCATTAATTTGTCACCGATTCTTAAATTTATATTACGTTGGAAATAAAATCAAATATTTATCATAATCCTTGGAGCTATAGTTAGCAGCCCCCATCCCCCGAAAGTATAGCACCTAGATGGCAGGGCCATATCTTAGGTATTTAAACTTCACTTTAGTCAACTATTCTTCATCAATTACTCTCTCATTCATCCGTGTGAGCCAGGAAGATGAATCTCTTTTTTTTTCTTCTTTTTTTTTGTGTGGCTCTTAGAATCCCATGGAAGAGGGCAACTTTAAATGATGGTCCATAATCCTACAAGTCTAATGGTCTAAAAGAATAATAATATAAGTAGGGAAAAATATTTAGCATTTTATGTGGAAAAGTTATTGAAGTTAGTTGTTTATTATTGCGGTTTATTATTTTATTATATTTACTATATAAATTTATGATAATATATATATATATATTAAAAAAAATTGTTCAGGATCAAATTATTTTTCCAAATACATGTTTAATCATAGTCAAACAATACTTACATTTATTATATATATTTCCTATTTAATATTATTTTAAAAAATGGTTATATGCTTCACCATTTTTCAAAGGATAATGATTCACCCCAGAATAATAGTATATAGCACAAGCAAAACTAGAGCACCTTTTCTGATTTTCTTCGTTTCCCCTATCACATAGTTATTATATAATGTCCCGCCCTGTCAAAGTATGTTTCATTCGAAACATGGCTCCTAAGGCTTTCACATTCCTAAACCTTCTATCTATCGCGTTTCTCATTTCCTCATTGATGGCGGCAACAGCAGTAGCAAGGAACATATTTCCAACTCCCACCTGTAAGTTCTGATTTTCATCTCCTTCTTCTACCAAATCAACTCTTAATCCATGTATGCACACGCGCATGGAGTATATATTTTGTTCATGATATGGAAATGAAAGGAATGACATGTAAATGTTGAACTCGTAAACAAGTGCAGCGGACGAGGAAATTCAAAGAGCCGAAGAGTTGGGCGATGCAAAGTTTGGTTCGTGGCCATTTTGGTACCAAGTATTACCTGCAGGAAAAGGGGCTCAGTTTTGTTGCTATAACTCAGGTCCCTTTGGATCTTATTATTACTGCGTAAGGTGCTACGGCTACTCCCAAACTATGAGCAATGACCATATTGCTGCTCAGGGAGTTACAAAACCTTGGAATTAAGGTCGTATACTATTGTTGATCAGAACAGAAATGGTTTCGGGTAACAGATCTAGTTTTGTGTTTTGCCTCTGTTTCAATTAGTCGGTAGCTAATAATAGTCATGGATTTTAGGTTCCTAGGATACGTGATCTCTGATTTTCTTATCTTTTCTTTTGTTTCTTTAAGTTTTTTTTTCTTAATTTTTATTTTAGTTGAGTTGCAATTCATTTGATTAACTGCATGTGGTGTTAAAGTAAAATAATACTATAGAACATAACCAACCAATTGGACCAAATCTAGCTATCTTTTTAAACTTTTTAATGATCTATTATGGTCTACGAAACTGATAGTTTACTGTTTGAGTTCCAACTCCCCCCCCCCTACTCTATAAGCTCAAAAGGCATAAATGCCAAACTCATGAAGATAGACATTTTTTTTAATCACAAACAAGCCCCCATTTGCACTACCTTTTCCTTTTTATAAAAAAAAAACAACTTCATTGGGTGACAAACATTATGAAACATAAATCCTTATTCGATCCTATTAGGAACAATTCACCAACATATCCGAAACCATGTTGCCTTCCCATGATATGTGTGCTCTACGAGGATTCCTTTAAAATTGACCTCCAGCAATCCATGATAATACCAACACGAGGGTGACGCATCATACATTGAGAGATAATAATAATAGCAACACATAAGGCATCATAATTAATCTCTAAGTATTTATTCCTTCTCCGGAAACGTTCAGCCTTCTATTAATTTATTTTGTGTCAGAATTTATATTAAAATTATTTAATTAATTTTATTTATTAAAAAAATTTATTAATGATTAAAATTAACTAATATAGGTAATACTTTTTTTTTTCTCTCTTAATTTTAGTAGATTTGATATATTTTTAATATATATATATATAATGTATATTTATATAATTTTTTATGTTTCTTGTCTCCTCTGTTTTTTAAATTTTTAAGAAATGATATTTTTATATTTCTCCCCGTCCCCGTGTAACGTTGGGTGTTGACGGTGCCAGTTTATGACACCTTTATTTTTAAATCCTAAAATATTTAGAAAACAATGCTGAAGTCGGATATGAATGGGAGCATTAACACCATACTTAATACAAGTAGACTTTATTATCACACTTATACTGCTTATAAGGTTAGCTAGGCTTAAAATAAGAAAAATCTAAAATTTTATTATATCTCTAAGCAAATAGTAATATAGTCTCATGACTCAAATAAACTCTAAACGTAGAAACAACTTATTGTTGACATCTATTCATTAAATATGTGATTGCGACATGGATAGTCAGCCTAATTTTGGGACAATTCAATAAATAGTTTTGAGATTATTTGGGACTTAAAAATTAATCTAGTATTTTTAAGCCTTGTTCATGTTTTATTAAATTGGGTTTAAATTATTTAAATATAGCCTAGCTTAATTTTTATAAAGGACAAGAAGTCCAAAAGTAAGCCAAATGGAGTTTGACTCTCAAGTGTGCAAGGCAACCAATAGGCTCAAGCTCGATAGCAAATATAGCTTCTCTTTTATAAATAAAGGGATCTCATCCTCATTTTATACATTGAAGTCCATAGATCAAGAGATCCTAGAGAGAAAACTACCACATACTTTAAAACTAAGGGTCAAGAATCGAATAGTGAAGAATAAAGACCAAACAAACAAGGTCGGAGCATCAAACAAGTTGAGTTCAAATTAAGTTCAATACCATAAATTACAACAATTACTAAAAACATCATTGGTTGGTTAAGAGATTGAATAAGAGGATATTAAATCTTGTTACAGGTTTAAAATAAGTCTATTGTTAACTTAGTAGATTATTTCTTGACCATATCCTAGATAACTTGAAGGTCATAGATTTGACATAGGCACAAAATTTAGACATATCCCTATGTTTCACATTAACAATACAACACAGGTTATTATTTCATCAATCTATAGGCACACTAATTAATGGATCATCAGTAATAGCAAATGGTGGTATTGCTAGGAATAATTTGGGGCAAATAATATCAAGCTTCGCGAAATATCGAAACAATTAATAGTCTAAAGTTGTGGGCTACATAACAAAACGGATTTCCATAGCAACAACTTTGGGCATTCACAATAGCACCATATTATTGAATGCAATGCTTCTTCAATTGTACATCTTCCTCCATTCCTCCTTTTATAATATAAGGTTATTAGGTTTCTGATTTTATTTTATAATAAAACTTATTTTATATAAAACATAAATAGTTAAACAGTTTATTTTCAGTTTTAATCTTATATTATTTTCAGTTTAATAATTGAATAGTAAATATTCAATTTAATATAAAAATATATTAGTAAAAAATAGAGTATTTTTTTAATCTAAAATTTGGTAATTTTTAATATACGTATAAAAATATAACAACCCTTTTATTATATAATAAATGTCGTATATATTATCTCAGATTGTAGGAACTATATGAAGACATTCTCTCTGAATTAACGACACCACATGTTGGAAAGTGAAGAAGGCAACAGATTGATTGACCAATTCAGTTGTAAAATGGACAAGGATTTTTTTTTTTTGAATTTTTTAACTTTTTAATGTATGCCCCACTTTCCTCATCCGTGTACTATAAGATTCCATGGCACCCGAATTGTAAACTATATGGTGATACGCACTTTTATTTTACCCAAAAGATCATTTCACCAATATATTATAGATTAAAAAAAACTAACAACTAAATAATGAATAAAACTCTTTGCATAAAGCTAAACATAGTCCACTACAATTAGCATTTTTTTTCCATCATTATTATAATTCATCTGGTTTCACTATTTGAAATCCCTTCGTAATTAAATTATTGAATCAAATCATATATACACTTAAATAAAGCTATTTGCTTCCACTTCTGCACCCAATTCTCACTCATCATTACTTTCTTAAAATAGATGTGTCCATTAATTTCTAAATTGTTCGTATATGCACTTAAAATGAATATTTTCAAGTATATATGAAATACTAAATATGCAAACATATGACATGATAATGATAAATTTACTAGTTGTTATTCCTAATCTACTAGTGTAGATTCAAATAGATTAAATGAAAATTAAGATGTAATAAATATAAGGATAAATTTTGTTGAAGTACCATGACATTTGACATAATTCCACTTAAGTACCATATGTTTTAAATAATCCTTACTAGGTACCATGTGTTTTAATTTTTTATTTCATTTTTGTATCATCTTATTAATAATTTTAGTTTATATTATTAAAATAATAAATATTCTAATATTGAATACTTTTCTAAATATGATTTTTGAAATTTTATATTTTTTATAAAAAAAATATAGATTTATTTTTAAATTTTATAATGTTCTCATGTTGTTTGTTTAAAAAAAAAACTAGAAAAATACAAATATTATATATATAATACTCTATTTTTTCATGTAATATTTTAAAAATACTTGATATTTAAGATCTTATCATTTGAGTCAAATAAAACTGAAAACGTTAATAATATGGCATTAAAGTGAAACAAAAAAAAATTAAAACCCATGATATCTAAATGAGATTTTTTAAAACACATTGTACCTAAGTGAAATTTATCCTTAATAATTGACAATTGATTAAGCTATGTTCTTCTTGTCTTATTTTTAGTGATATAATATGATTTGAACTAATCAAATCTGAATTGTTGTTATTTTACCAATTGTTAGTGAAAATGATTATATATAATTATTATCATTAATTTTATATTATTTTTGGTTTAAATTTTTGCCAATATGATTTGATCTAAATCGATTTGATTTAATCTGATCTCATTTGATCTAACATCATAGAACCTGAAAATAAATCAAGAAGAACATGGCCTTACACAACCTAAAAATATTAAAGTATGTATTAATATAGCGGTGAGTATTCCCGCCTGTCATGCAGGTAACCTGGGTTCAATTCCAGACAACGGTGCCAAAAATTGGTATAACTGAAGCTGACACGTAATTTAAACCCTCTTGTTGACAATTATAGTACTAGTAAATAAGGGTATCATTCTATACCAGGGATTGAGATGACTCATCTCTATTTAACTAGCTCAAAAATAACAAAAATTAAAACCCTAAATCACAAAAAATAAATGAATACAAAAAAAATACTAATGGGGTTATAAAATTAGAAAAATAATAAAATAACAAATAAAATAAAATAGAATAAAAATAATGGATAACCGTAGATATGATAAATATGCTAGGAAAGTCGAAATCCACCACTCGATTTGTAATACCCCGTATTTTTGAAATCTAATTTTATTAAGCTCAATTATTTTATTAGCATAATTTGATGTAAACATTTAATTATTTTAATTTTATTTCATTTTAAGGATTTATCGACGATTTTGACTTCATATTTAAATTTAATTAATCATTTTTGTTACGGATTATGATTTTATTATATTCATATGATTTTGATTTTCGGTTAAAAATATGTATTTTTGTTCTTTCTTGTATTTCAAATTTTAATATTTTAGATTTGCTTTCGATTATAACTTCGTCGTGCGATTACGAATTTATTTTAGAGTTATATTTTGTTAACAATATATATTATTTAAATTATAAAATTGCTGTTTAAAATAGTCAAATTTATTTTAATAATTTTATCCATAGAAAATATTTCCGACTTTGAATTTATTCATTTCCGAGGTTGCTAAAATCTTCGAAAAGTTATATATTAAAAAGATCTTCGGAGCTTATTTATGGATTTCTTTCCAAAACTAATTTTTTTTTCTGTTTTACTCTTTTTGGTTGCGGAAAACCCGTTTCAGAAATTATTTAAATTAGTCTCGGTTTATTAGAATTTAATTTAAATATTTTCTTTTATGCTTTTAAATATTATTTCGGGGTCTTATAATGTATTTTCATAAATAATATAAATTTTTACGTTCATTGGTAAATTCTTCCGAAAATACTTTCAAAATTCTTTATATAGCTCTTATATCGATTTTAAGCCTTTGGATCCTTACGAAATGATTTTTTTTGTAAAATAAATTTTAGATAAAATTTTACAATAATATCTTTGGATGTTTAGTATTTATTTATATTTTTGTATTTGCAAAAAAAGAAAAAATAAATAAATCCGGACTAGTTCCCCCGACCCCCTCTTCTTTTTCTTTTCTCTGTTCTTCTCTCCATTCTCTCCTCTTTCCCTTTCCCAACCTATCCCTGCCCTCTGCACCCAAAACCCCAGCTTGCCTCCTCCTCCCTGCTCCTCCGTCATCGACCGCCGGCTACCACCACTTCTACCACACACCACCATTGACGACGCACAACACCCAGTCACTGCAGTCGTAGCAAATGTCACAGCAGTGCAACAACAACGAATAGAAGCAGAAGAAGCGAACAGGAGTGACGGCGCCATCGTCTGGTCACCACCGATGTCTCTCGACCACCGGCGAGTGGTCTTTGCCTTCCGAAGAAGTTCCTCTAATGTCCAACTGCTCCAATTTGTTTTATTTCGTCTGGTATAAATTTTTAAAAACCCTAATCCTTGTTTTGATTAATTGAGTGTGAATTAGCTTATGATAAGCTAAATTGACTGTGTAATTATGCATATATATGTTGTATGATTGATTTAGAGTGGTTAATTGTAGTCTATTTAGTTGATTTGTGAAAATTGAATTTTTGGCTGGGTTATGCCCAAATTTTTTTTGGATTCATTCGATTACGGTATTTTGAGAAAATTGATTTTTATGCCCAAATCCTTGTTTTTATGCTTTATGTGGAATTAATCGGAATCAGATTTGTAGATCAAAATCATTGTGTAATGAAATTGGGTTGCATAATTGATTTGTTTCACTCAATTGATTTTATAATATCATTTGAAATGTATTTAATTTTATATCAGAAGTGTTGATTTGGGAAAATTGTGTGAAATTGATCGGGATTGGATTTTTAGGTCAAAACTCTTGCGGGTCTAAATTGGAGTGTAATCGGGTTATTTTATTCAATTGATTATATATTTTACATTAGAATACATTTAATTTCAATTCCAAACCATTAATTTAAATATTTTAGCAATATTTGACCGAATTTGTGTTTCGGGCTCAAAAATCCTAGTTATGCTAAATTGGGTATTTCTTTTATTCGTTTTAAGCAATTAATTATATGATATGTTATAAAATATGTCTAATTGTATTTCTATATATTCAATTTAATTAAATTAATAGAATTCAACCAAATTGCATGTTTTGGCCTAAAACCTTAGATTTTAAGTGAAATTATAAAATTGGTCATTTGTATAGTTGTTTTTCTAAATTTGAATATATAGAAATAGTTGAAATGGTATTAATTGCATTATAACACCTTCAATTGGAATTAATTGATTTGAATTATCTGAGTTGTGTCTTGGGCTTTGAAACCCTAGTTTCGAAAACCGATAGTCTTGAATTGGCTACTCGGAAGATTATTTTTGTTGAAATTGATTATCTAGATTTATCTAAAATTAGTTTAATTGAGTTTTAAAGCTATCAATTTGGAGTAATCGAAGTGAATTAGTCGGTTCATAGTTTGGGCATTAAAAATCCTACTTTTCGGAGATGGTTTTATAAAAAATGACTTTCTTATGTTTCTCTCACCTAGTTGATTACTAGTTTTGATTTAAATTCATTTGAATTTTATTATTACATTATCAGGTTGAATTGGTATTCTAAAAATGGTTGGTTTGCCTCTTTAGTTGTAAAACCTAATGTGTAAGTCATTTTCGATAAAATTAACTTATAATCTATATTCTTTCCTTGACTTTCCAAATCAAATTGAAATGTCCCAAGTGATATGTGTTTAATCTGATTTGATTAATATCAAATCTTAAATCTTAATAGAGCTATGCTTATGAGTCCTAGGTTTTGGTCACATTTTCCAAGAAAGATCGTTTGTGTCCAATTATGTTGATTTTATTATAATATTTGAATTATTAATTGATAAGATAGTTTCAAACCTAGTTCCAATTTCCATCGGTGATCTAGGAAAACTTTCTCGTGGATTTTTGAGCTCTTGATAGCTCTCTCTCTTTCTCAATTTGCTTAGCTAGCTTCGTATTTAGGTAAGTAATTACTTGCCTTTACTTATGATGGAATCTCAGTGTATGTCTGCTTGGAGTGGAAGGTGATAATGATGCTTATCAATTATTTAAGTATGTCAAGCATATGTAATGTTCTATGTGGTAATTGTATGAATGTATGAATTTATAACCTCAATGCAACGCGTGTTAATATGACGCTTGAATATTGTATGTGTGTAAATGTGTGAAGGGTTTAGTATGGATTGAAATTGCAAGATGCCTTATGTTGTATTTTATGCCATGGACTTATTCGGCTTTAATGCCCCTAAAATTTTCCGGCTTTAATGCCACATGAATTGGATCGGCTTTAATGCCTCTGGAATCGATCGACTTTAATGCCACTTGAATTGGTTCGGCTTTAATGTCATTTGGGTTGGTTTAGCTTTAATCCCGCTTGAAATTTATCGGCTTTGATGCCGCTTGGAAATTCATTGTGTTGATGGATGTAAGCTAAGTGTTGTTATGTGGGCCTGATTTATGATTGGTTAAATCCTTAAATAAAATTTTAATCACTTAAAGTGAAAGATCTTGAGTTGGAACTTGTATCACTTGGGGTAGCTATCCGAGTTAGGTTTGGTATTCACTTGGTACCATTCCAGTGCTTTTCTATTTTGTGATTTCGGGTGCTTTACGAGGTCTGGAGAGGCCCTCTTCTACTCTATAGGTGTCTCAATTTATTTTGGCCCTATAGGGGGTATGCATACTCAAGTGATTATGTGTCCTATTTATTGGTGGTCAGGTTACGTGTCTGAGCGGGCCAGCTAGGGCTGGTACTGTTCGAGTACTAGATTAGTTTTTACAATCTCTTTGAGTCTCTGTCCTTAAGATAATACAAATAAATGGTGGTGATCATAATAAAGGAATATAATAATGAATTGTTTCTCGCTCACTCATGAGCTTTATATTTATCTTTCATATGCATGTCTCTTGGTTGTCTCTCTTATAATAGTGTTGCCATATAACTTATGTCCATATTCATTTATCACATGATCTATTGTTTAAAATCGCATGTGGGCCTTATGTGTAGGATGATACCTTCTAGGGTAGTGTGTGTTACTTAGCATGTGATCATGGTTTTCTTGTACTCTTATACCTTATGTATTCTCATATCTAGTTATGTATCATGAGCATGAGTCTGTGACCCCATGTTCTATTGTATGCATCATATGTATAATCAAGCATGAGTTATTATATAAGTAAAATGGTATATGTATCACGTGTATAAATCGAGCATGAGTTACTATACGAGTAGAATGGTGTATGTATCGCATGTGTAATTGACCATGAATTATTGTATGAGTGGAATTGAATATGTATCACATGTATAATTAAGCATGAGTATTTTAAGCTAAAGATTGTCATATCTTATGTGTGTCCTGTTTCTTTCCATGAGTTAGGTAGTCGTGATTTACTTAGTACTAGACACGTACTGATGCTACCTTGGTTGAGTGGGTCATGTGATGATCCACTGATGGTGGGGAGCAGACCTCTTGTGCAGGTTTGTGATCGGATATTGTTGTTAGATTGAAGTCTTAGCTTGAGAGGGTAAGCAATCTGGAGTTTGATCCCTCAGAATTTGTCCTTATTTATCTGTATTCATTTTTGGAAGTTTTCAAGTGCTGTATTAAATTTTCAAGGGAGTTGTAATTGAATTTTAATTTCCCATTACTTTGATAAGCTTTTAAAATCCAAAATTATTTCACAGGTTTCCACTGATTTATCTAGCGATGATTTTATTTAGTGAAATTGTTCACTTGCCATCTACATGTGAATATCTCCTTGTGGGAGTTTATCCTTAGTGCATAGATGTTGGTTGAATTTTATTGGACAGGTTTTAGCCTTGCATCTATCATGAGATAGATGGTAGACATTTATCTTGCGTTAGGTTTGGCGGTAACATTCCCCAAATTATATTTTAGCTTCCGCATTATTCTTTTAAACGAAAATTTTTAGGAGTGAAATTCAGGGGTGTTACAAGATTAGGTCAAAATATAATAATAATTTCTAAGTCATCTTTTAATCATGAGAAAGAAATTGACCAAGTTATACACGAAAATAAGGTCCATACATCTTATGGTACTTTTCTTAATTAATTAATATGACAAAGCGTCAATATTAAACCTATTAAATACTAGTAGTATAGCAACAACAAACGGTTTCTATATTTAAATAGATTTAATTCATTAAGTATAGTTGGAAGGATGTCAATCTAAGTACTCAGACTAGTACACTAAGTATGTCTAGTTATATTTCTAAAATACCCCAAAACCATAATTTAGATAAATATGGAAAAATAAGGATTTATTAAGGAAATTAATTAAATAAATTATTTTTATTAAAATAAGAGGGAATTAATTAAGGCAAATCTAGGAGAAATTAATACATAATTTAAATAAGAAAATTTGAGTATTTTGCTAAATGAAATTTAGGAAAAATCTTTCAAAAACCCTAAATTAACCTAAAAAGAGAATTTAATTATTATTTTAAATATCCCAAAATACCCAAAATATGTTAATTAAACCCAACCCACCTTTTTCCTTTTTTCTTTTTTTCCCTCTCTTCTTCCTTTTCTCTCCTTTTTCTTCTCTTCATTCTTCCTTTCTTTTTCTCCTTTCCCCTGACCTAGGCCAACCTGTCTTTGGCCCCTTTTTTCCCCTTCTTCCTGCGAGGCCCAGACCCGCGTCACCCCTTCTTCTTTTTTTCCTCCCGATCTAGCTTCTTTTCTTTCCTTTCTTTCTTCTTTTCGCCTAGACCGCCGATCCAGCCCCCCTTCTTCTTCTTCTTCTTCTTCTTCTTCCTCGCGCCACCTGCAACTTCCCCAATCAGCGTCGAAATTTCCACCACCGATCACACCAGTTGACCAACCATTCTTCCCCTCTCTTCCCAGCCGTCTTCCCTATCATTTCAACCTAGCCGACCATTCCCTCTCCTGCATGTGCCATCCTCTCTTCCCCGTCGAAAATGGCCTACGAAGGTAGACCTGCGCCGACCTACCCTTGCCGACCGGTGCACCCATGCCCCTTTCCCCCTATTTTCCCATTCTCCTCTATCGTTTTCCCTTCCAATCGACCTACATATACCCCCGAAGGCAGCCATAATCGGGTTTCGATTTTGCATCCCATAAAATTGATCGAGTGCCACTGCCCAAATAGACCGTCGTTTCTCCGTCGTCGAGCATCACCACTGCCAATGCCGACCACTAAAACCTTCCCTGCACCACCCTCTATAGAACTGAGCCTCCCCCTTCCTTGCCTTGCCCTGCACAAGCCACCCCGGCCGTGTAAAGTTCCCCTCCCGAACAACCCACTTCGACCCTTCTCCGCCCTTCGTGCCACCATCCGCCACCAATGTCACCACCAATAACACCACCTCTACCCCCCAAAACAACTAGGGGACCTTACTCTACCTCCCCATACCTCCATCTTTCCCTACCTTCCTCTCCTTCTCCCTCCTCTACCTTCCACCACCACCTCCATTCCACCCCTATCCACTTGAGACACCTTCCACCACCTCAAACACCCCCTCATTCCCTCTCCTCTAGCTTATACCCCTTATCTCTCCACCTCTCTTCCTCCTTCACCACTACCGCCCCTGCCACCGGCTCCACCACCAAGCCTAGGTGGTATTCTAATTTTCCTAACTTTTAAACCTTTTTATATAAGTGTTACTGATTTTTGATGTTAATAGTATTATTATTATTAATTATTATTATTATTATTATTATTATTATTATTATTAATTATTATTATGTTATAACTCTTATTTCATAAATATTTCTAACTAATGGTGTTATTATTTAAAAGGCTACAGCTTTAGTATTATTATTATTATTATTATTATCCTTATTATTATTACTGCTACTACTACTACTACTATCATTATTATTATCATTATTTTGTTACTAATACTATTAATACTAACTTTGGCCATTATCACATTTATTATTAGTATAAAGGTTGGAACTCTTATAGTACTATTACCCTTTTCAATTATTATCCTTATTATGTTTATTATTACTATAACAATTCTAAAGTGATTGGAACTAGATATGATGGTACTTTAGATTGACGTTCATGAACTTTTTATAAATATTACAGAAAGAAAAAAAAGGAGTACAAATTTATGTAAAACATATATACCAAACATCAATTAAAATGAAATTAATCCCACCTAACGATGCCTAAAGAGCATTAGTTAAGAGGCGGTGCATGCTACTAAATTTATCGAAAATAAATTTTTTATACACTTTGTAAAAATATACACATCATTTGCCAAGCAATAATTTATCTATTTGAGATAGTATTGAGTAACAATATGTAATTGCAATAAAGATTAGTAATTAACATGAGATAAGGAGGAAGGGAAATATTAGTGTTGACAAATACTACTAGAAATAAGCGCTAATATTTGATGACTACATTGATGCCAATAATATCATGCGAAAAAAAATGAAGAGAAACAACCCTAATACAGATGATATATGAATATTTTACTACATAAATATTATAAACCCGGCCATTCTGCTTGCCTGCCTGCCGGAAGCTAGAAGATGAAGAAAGTAATTAATGAACGTCAACGATAGTTGAAACGACCGGATGGATCTAGTTGCTTACACAACTCAAGATAAGTGAGATAGAGAACTCGATCCTTGGCCCCGGTGCGGTGGTTCTCGGTATGCTTGCAGAAGTACTTCAGTTGTTCCAGGGTGCAACACCCTATAAATTGACCCAGTAGCAAGAACAACCAATTAATCGACTTCTTGCTTCCCGAAATCACAGGGCTTACGCACTTCTCTTGCCCACAGTACTCGCAGCCGGGTAATACCGGATGCAGCCACTCACTAGGCGCACGCTCGTGCATGGCTGAGATATTGCTCATCAAAAAATGAGACACTTCGTTGAATTTTTCTTCAAGATCAAAGTCCATTCGACATCCTCTTTCGCATTTCTTGCAAAATACTTCATCTGATACGGTACAGATCCCCAACGCTTTCAGTTTGTCCATGCTTAGGATTCTAGCCCTGCGATCCGTGGCCCAAGGGTATGGAATAGGGATTGTTTCGACTTTTTTGGGGCCTCGTGATTGGAAAGGGTTGCGCCGTTTCTTGGAAGGTGGTGCTCGTCGTATTGACGGCCGGTTATGAGAAGTACTACTAGTAGCATTACTACTAGCACTAGACTCTACTCCAATTGCGGCATGACCACTATAGTTACCATCGCTAATAGTATTCATGGATAACGAAACCTGCGGAGTATCTATAAGAAAGTACGAGAAGGCCGGTTGGGAAGGTAACTGCACCGGTCCTAGTTGTAGTGGCGACCGCAGCAACTGACTCATTGAAGATACTTCCCCCGATGCCCTGATCATTGGTACCGCCGGTGCTGCTGCTTGCTGATGTGGAGACAACCCGTCGTTTGATTCATGCCTGCGGGATGGCGATGGAATATTTGAAATTGTTTGCAAACGACGCGGCGGTGATGGTGATGATCGACGAAGACTCAGGCCCAAGCCAAGGTTATCTGCACAACCTTCTTCATTACTAGGGGGTCTGTGGATCATCGTTAGAGGAAGATAATTATTACTGCTTTGTTGCATGTGGTCCCGTTGTGGTTGTTGTGGTGGCGGACTTGCTGCAAATTCAAATACTACTAGCTTTGTCTGTTTCTCTCCACCTTCTTCTAACCGATAAATGTCAATGAAACAGCCCACCTGATCTGCGAAACACGTATGAAAGTTAAGTTAAATTTACTTAAATAAAATAGAAATTTTAAAATTGTTAATAATCTACTATAGTCAAAATTATTTTATCATTTTATCTCACTCCTGCCATTATTATATGCAAGAGTTTATTTTTATCAAATATTACTCTAAAATAATAATTAATTATTAGATCGATCGATCGATCGGCTTTATATAAGAGTTTATTTTATTATATAAGGTATCTCATACACACGCACTCAGATACAATTTTATCTTTAAATCCAAAACCTACAAAATTAAATTTCTTTTTAGCTATCCCAATTTATTAGACCGTATAAAGTTCAATTAACTTCCAATATTTTTGGAAAGATAAGTAGCTTAAATCATGATTGTCTATATATGTGGTGTGTCCCCAGCAACGACACCAAAAATTAGTGTGGCCGAAGCCGGCAAGCAATTTAAACTATTTTGTTGTCAATTGTAGCACTGGTAAATAAGGGTATCGTTCTAGGCCGGGTATTAAGAGGGCTCACCTCTATCTAACTAGCTCAAACTATAAATAAAAATAAAAATCCTAAATAATTATAAAAAAAACTAAATAAACAAGAAAAATACTAATGGGGGTTATAAAAATAATAATAAAAGGAGTAAATAAAATAAAGTAAACTAATAACAATAAAAATAATAGGAAACCCGCATATATGATAAAGATGTTAGGGAAATCAAAATCCACCACTAAATTAGATCGAAATATAATATTAATTTCTAAGTCAATATTTAATCGTGAGAATGAGATTGACCAAGTTGTACACCAAACATAGGTCCATACACCTTATATTACTTTCCTTAATTAATTAATACGACAACGTGCCAATATTAACCCTATTAAATACTAGCAGTATAGCAGTAACAAGCGGATCCTATATTTAACTAGATTTAATACATTAAGTGTAATTGGAAGACTGTCAATCTAAGTATCCAAACTAGTACACAACGCATGTCTAGCAGTATTTCCTTTCCTTGACCCACACGTATCGAAACTTTTTACTACTTCGATTTATAATCATAAAACTATTAGGTGAATTGTTATCTAATCTAGCTGCAATTTATACATATAAATTCTAGTATATTTAGATGGCCACCTAGCAGGCAAATAATCCTACATACTATCACTTATGAGGAAACCAGAACAAGGCGTGCACCAAATATATTACTTGACAGAATTATACATATAAACGATAGTAATTAAAATAGAGTCAAGAAACAATCTCACGAAATAAAGAATATAAATTATAGCTTAAACCATAGTCTAGGGTTTCAATTTATTCCCTAACAATAAATAATCAGTCAGCCATAATAAAAAAATTAATTACACAAAAATATATATCTAAAATATAAATAAAAAAAATAATCGTAATTAATTTTAAATAAAAGATTAAGAATTTATTCAGATAAAAATTAATTTTATATAAAATAAATTATACCGATATCAAATTTTCTTTATTATCTCTCGTCGTTGCCTTTATTTCCGTGCACTATTTCTTTTTCCGGCTGACGGAGGCTGCTCTGCCTCGAATTCCGTGCGGCGCTGATATGTCTCGCGGCTGCTACTCGTACTGCCGCTGTGCCTCGGTCGAGCTTGTTAAGGCTCTCCTCCAGACGCTCCCTCCTCTGCTTCTGACGTGCGGCTGCCTTTTTATTTTCTTTCTTTTTGACCGCTGACGTCTCCTCTTCGCGTGACGAGCCCTGCCGCACTCCCTCTTCCTTCTGCGGCTTCGTCCTTTAATTTATTAATGCTGCTCCTTTTATTTTCGTCAGAGGGCTTTTCCACGTCAGCCCTCACATACCCTTCGTGCGCCTCACTGTTTCGTGCCTGGCGGCTAGTTTGATTTGCCTCCCCGCTGCGTCGTTCCTTCCGTTCTTGTTTCGGGCCTTTGGGCCTTCGGCTTTTGGGCCGTTGGTCCAAAGGTCCAAATCTTTTTTTTATTTTTTTCTTTTATTTAAAAACAATACCTGCAAAATAAAATTAAATAAATATTAATAAATAATAATTTATTCTAAATTTACTTAATTTATATCATTTTAGCTTAAATAATAATATTTATACAATTTTTACCACTTAAGCATAAAACCATAATTATTCACCTATATTAGTTAAATAAAATACTAAAAACTAAGATTATAAGGGTATAAAATGTGTCAAAATATGAACTTATCAATATATACCAAAAAAAAAAAAATACAAATCTACAATCAACATACACTACAAGAAAAAGACCTAACACCGATGGAGACTAATCGTCGGTGTTACAGCTAAATACCGACTATAAATCATCGGTATTAGAATAGACAACGAAATAATTTTTAACTTAAAAAAAAGGTTGGAAAATTATTAGTACTGACAATATGTGTTGTCGGTGTTTAGTGGCACCAAATTTCACTCAAAAAAATAATATTAAAATGTCAAAAATATAAAACCGATGATTTATTTCTTATTACCGACGATAAGTGTAGTCGGTAATAAGAAATATATTTCATTAAAATTTTATGGATGAAAAGTTTCTGCCCAAAATTTTTTATTAAAGTAAGAATCTTATTACCGACGACAGGATCTTTAATATTGACGATATATTGTAGGTAATACAAAATTTAGTTAGCTAGAATAGGAGGAAAATATATCATTAAGGAATGAATAATAATAAAATATTTATTGCCGATGATAAATCGTCGATATTAAAGGTAAAAAAAATTCTCCGTCCTAAGCCAACGACATCGTTTAAAATTTTATTTTCATAATACCGATGATTTATTGTCGGTATTAAGATGATCAATTTTTTTGGCTGGGGAAAATGATGTTGTCTATTTAATTCTACCTTAATAACAACGATAAATCACTTAATGCCAACAATTAAAACCATTGGTATTAAGCATTAGATATAAACCAAATACAAGTCCTAATTCTTCATTTTCGATTGTCTTCTTTAGCGTTCTTATTCTTCTCTTTATTATAATAGTGCACATTCCGCCGTATTTCCTTTAAATTTTCATCATTTTTATATTTTTTTTATTTTTTAAGTTTGAAGGTTTGTATGCTTCTAATACATTATCCTTAAGTATAATTTGGTTTAAAATTGACTCTTCATGGTTTGTTATATGTATTTGTAGCCCAACCGTTGTAGCACCACCACGCTGCCACCTCGTCGTAGCCATGCCATTGTCGTCTCCTACCAAGCAACCTTACAACATTAATTTGGTATATTTATTAATTTTGTATTTTAATTTATGGTAATACTTTCCATATTAATTAAATTGAAATAATTTTTGAATTATGTTATTGTAGTTAAGGTTTGATTGGTTTAATAGATTATTGTGTTTTGGGTTTATAGAATTGATTTAATAGATTTTGTATAATTGGGGTATTAGATTATTATAGTTATATTATGTGTATAATTAAATTATATATTGTATATAGTTATTATTATGCATGCTATATTAGAAAAATATTAGTATGTTTTAGTTGATCGTTGGTAATTAATATATACTTTAAAATCTTACTATGAGTATATATTTATAGAAGCAACACGTTAGTAGACTTTTAAATTGATGATATATAATTTGTATGTTTTTGGTGAGCTTGTTAGATTTAATAAATATTTGTTACTATAAATAAGATTAGAGACAAATAGTTAAAATTTTATTTTTTTTAATTTTTTTGTATGATAATAATAATTAATGGTAAGCTTCAACCTAGTTATTAAAAGAATAATCGAAGAGAATAATTAATAATTAATTAAAAAATAAAAATTTAGAGATAAATACTTCAACAAAATATGAAAATTAAAAAAGGTTGTTGACCTTATATGATAATTAATAATTAATAATCTCTTGTAATTTTAAACAAAAAAACATTCTTGAGTAAAATGAACACAAATCTTTGATACTTTTTTAAAAAATTTTTTTATATAGTTGAACCCTTGTGAAATCAAAATAAATGAAATAAAGGCAATGTTAACTTAAAATAAGGGTCTAAGGTTTATTTTGATTTCGTGCTATTTTTGCATGTGCTAAATTTAATTATTGATAAGATAACTAAAAGTTATTTATTTGAAAAAAATTTAACAGATAAGATGACCATTGATAAGAGCTGAAAGAGGTTATGGAATTATAAGTTTGATGAGTTTTGGAATGAACTTCTAGCGTTTATTGAAATGGTAAAAAACTGTCTAAATTCATACGGGTCCATTTGTTGTCGTTGTAAGAATTGTAATAATTATATTTGGCTCCATCTTAGTGTAATTAAAAGTCACATACTATTCTTTGGATTTTATCCAACGTATGATAAATGGGTATACCATGGTGAAATAGAGTCAATGTCAGTTAAGGAGGAGAGAGGAGATGAGATGATGTATATTTTAGGTGATTTATTAGGTAGTACTAATGAGCCTTATGCAGATGACATCGACAATAATGAATCCTTAGGTGGTAACAAATTTATTAATAGAGATGTTAATAGGACTTTAGTGGTGATGTGAGGTATGATGGGGATCAATATTATAAAGAATTATTTAAGGAGATAGAGACATAATTATCTTCTGGATGCAAGAATTTCTCTTCTCTCAACTTTTTAGTAAAGGCGATGCATCTTAAGGTGTTGAACAAATGGAGTAATAAATCATTTGATGGACTATTCAAGTTGTTGAAAGAAGCTCTTCCAGAGGAAAATAATTTTCCTAAATTGCATTACAATACTAAGAAGATGATGAATAAGCTAGGTTTAGGGTATGAATTGGTTCACGTGTGTAAGTTTGTGTAACACCCCAAAATTCACTAAATCTTTTTTTTAAAAGTGGAAGAATTTAAAATTTAAAACCTGTGACACTATAGAAAACTAGGATTTTAACAACCAACAACTTTCATCGTTAATGACCAAATTTTGGTTGCTAATATCAATAACAACCAAATAAATTGTTGGTCGTCCGTGGTCATTATTACTCCCTCGCTAAAGGCTTTAACGACCAACCAAAATTTTTTGGTCGCTAAAACAATAGCAACAGCATAAAATGTTGGTCGCTATAAGTAATAGCAACAACGTATAATGTTGGTCGCTATAAGCAATAGTGAGGAACAAAATACAGTGTCGTAAATAATATTACCAACCATTTTTTTATAATTAAATAAATACCAAATTATTACATCGATAACGACCAATTTTTTCTTCACTACTAAAATCCATTTATTATTAGCGACATAATTTATTGGTCGCAAATGCCATAATTATATGTTCAAAAATATAGCATTTCAACATTCTTCTCAAGCCATGCACCGGTCTATATATATATATCCATTTCAATCTTCTCAATCTCTATACCTGTATACATACATACATACATACATATATATATTAACACGTGGATATGATTTTCTAAATACTTGCCTATAAATATTCATACATATAGTTTGTATCAAATGTCTAGTACAACAAAATTTATGACTCACATGTTAGAAATGGACGTAACGATACTACCATTAAATAACATAAGATTTTACCTGCATAAAAAAATAGAAAAACAATGAGTTACAATGTGATTAATGTAGCACGATCCCAACCTTCACTTAACTTTACATTAATGGGAGAAGCGTACCAATTTAACATGTTATAGCATAGGAACTCAAAAGATGAGACCAAATTATTTATTGAGATCAAAGATTGTAAAAACGGTTCATAAAAACCAATGATACATTATTTGTAAAACCTTTTATTAAAAATAAACACCAATGACTCATTGATGAAAAAATATTATAGGAAAATAACTACTCATTAATAGAAAATTGATGATCATATATAATGTTTAACCACTCTAAAACATAGTTAACTGTTCTATACTATATCATATATATGCTTAATGAAACATATTTCATGATCACTTACAAACTAATTTTCAATTACAGCTGAAACCTACGTGTGAGAATATATGTTATACCTAAAGCTTACTTTAAGATAATAACCAAACAATAGTTAAGTATAAATATTTTATTTAATAAATTAGTAATTTTATTAAAAATAGGAAAAGATTTGTCGTTTTCACCACAAACCATTTCCACCACATTCTTGGAAGATTTTAGAAATCATGGTTAATCATTTCCCTAGGCAAATCACTATAAAAATTTCATCCACCTTTGCTTTTACCTTCTCTTCCCCAATATGCTTGCTATGTTGTCATCTTGAAGCTTCGCAAATTTTACATTTCTCTAGATGACTATCTTCTTTCCAAAAAAAAAGCATAAAGAAAACAATTAGAAAACAAATACCAATTAGATAAAACATGCACACTATCATTTTGAAGAATACACAACAAGGATTACAAAGATATAACACCAAACATCATTAATAAAGTATTAATGAAAGAAATAGAAAGCACAAAAGCACACCAATTATATCATATTTTGTTTCTTGTTAAAAAGATAATGTCAATGTTGATCATCATCATATTATTTATCTAATTTTATTAACTTGAATGATTATGAAATTCTAAAATGAATTAAAATAGAAAATAATCTAAGGACATCAAAAATATATTATACAACAATATAAAGAAATGAAGAAAACCTTGAACACCACCATCCACCAAAACCCTTCCTAATTTTTTACTTTCAAGATAACATATGTTGTATACTTAATTGATTAAAATAAGAAAAGAAAGACCCAATTTAACATAATTAGGGTTTTTGAGCCCAGACTATAATTTCGATCAAATGTTTCTAAAATATTTAAATTGACGGATTGGAAATGAAATTAAACATAATCTAATGCAAATTATATAATCAATTGAATATAATAACTCCATTATATAATCTAATTTAAATCCGCAAGAATTTTGACCTAATAATTCAATTCCAATTGATTTCGCACAAATTTTTCAAATTGATAGTTCTAACATGAAATTAGACACATTTTAAAGCATATTATAAATTTAATTTATCTAAAATGGCTTAATCGGATAAAACCGACAAATTCAGATATAACCAGGTCACAAATCCAATTTTCACAAATCAACCACAACTAATAGAATTAACCATTCCAAATCACTCATACAACGCATACATATATATAATAAAACAACTAATTTATCTTATCATAAGCTAATTCATTCAAAATTAATCAAAACAAAAGTTAGGGTTTGGGTATTTATACCAAATGAATTGCTGTAAAATTGGAGGGGATAAGGGCTGCTGGAGCTTCACCGGTGGTCAAGGACAACTCGCTGGTGCTGAGCAACCCTGGAGGCGAACGGGCGGTGTCGCATCGCTGCTGTCTTCATGTGTTGCTGGCGGCTGCTGCTGCGCTAGAGGATGATGACAATGAGAGGAGGGGTAGTGGCGTGCTCGAGCGGCGGTGGCTAGTGTGGTGGTGTGGCCTAGGTCGAAGGAGGAGAGGAGGATGATGCAAGGCTCGGGGGTCAGGGCTAAGGTCGATGTTTAGGGCAAAAAATGAAAGGCATAAGACAAAAGGAAATAGTGGCCAGGACTGGGCGCATATAATTTTTGTTTTTTTTTTAATTTATGGAATTAAGAGGCTTAAGTGTTTTTTCTTTCAATACAATTTTTTTTTTGGATTTTAGATATTTGAAAAAAAATTCATTATAAAACATATATATATATATATATATATATGTATATATAAAAGACTTAAACTTTTTTAGTGACCAAGAAATTAATTATTAACGACCAAAAAATATATTGGTCATTAAGCATTTTTAGTGACTAAGAAATTAATTATTAACGACCAAAAAATATATTATTCGTTAAACATTTTTAGCAACTAAGAAATTAATTATTAACGACCAAAAAAATATATTGGTCATAATAGATATACCAATAACAACGAATTTTGATGGTGGTCATTAATAATATATCAGTAGAGACAAACAAAACTGGTCACTAAATTGGTCGTTAATGCACCAGTTTGTTGTAGTGTGAATTCTGGGGATGTTACCGCCACACTTAGTACTAGACCGGTTCTCTCTGACCGTTCTAATACCAAGTGCTAAGGCTAAAAGATTAATATTAAACTCAAACCAAGAATTCATAAAAGAACTAGAAAGATCATAATATCAAAAATCAGAGTACGCATGAAAGCTTACAAACTAATAGAGTAAAATTAGTCATAAGATAAAAATCAGAGTGCGAAGTCAAAATTCCTCGAAGGGAATAATCTTACAATTGATAAAAGGTTTATTTAAAATATTCAATACAAGTAAAGATTAAAAAGGGGTAAATCCGATACAAAAGAAATAACACACGGACATAAATTGCATAAAGAGTGAATACAGCCACGACACTCTCGAACTTGAGCCAAACATAAGCTTAACACTTAGCCTCGACTGATGTCTCGCCCACCTGCACAAAGTCAGAAGGGCCAACTACTCGTGGGAATGAGCAACACCCATGAAAAGGGTGATCAGTATGCTACGTATTGAGTAAAGTAACCGTACACTGAGACCAACATACGAAATTCACATAAACCATGCAGGATAATAAAAAGAGCATAATCCAACATAATAACATAAAGGCATATGAGGTGAATACACCAAGATCCAATATGGTCTAGATTAATTACTTAATTAATCATTTATCAAATTATTTTTACACCATGCTCTTTGTCAAGTCCATGCAAGTACAGGAACCCCACTATTGTAGCAGGTGGATCAGTCTCTAGGGCACTTCGGCTCCTGGCCACTGTTTTAGCTGGTGGATCGGTCACTTAGGGTACATGCCCTACCACTATTATATGCCAGTGGATCGGTCTGGCCCCTTTCTCGTATGATGTTCCACTATAAGTACTTAGTGTCTTTCTCATATCTTAGCAAATAGTAGGGTTGGTTTATTGAGCTCAGGATCCCCCACTATTATTGGTCACTTAGGGTACATGCCCTACCACTATTATACGCCGGTGGATCCGTCTCTAGGATACCTTGGTACCTGGACACTATTATGCTAGTGGATCGGTCTGGGCCTAGCTCAATACTCTTTCGCTTTACATAATTAAAGTCTTAAGTATCTTATTCAAGAATTTTCACCCTAGACATGTATGAATCACTCCCTTTACACTTATCCTCCAACTGACCCGTATTATACCATGAGAACCCTACACCTCTTAACTTGCCCAATAACCTTTCCTCTATACTCAAATTCACATTAGAACTCCAACACCGAAACATGTGGGTCAAGACTCAAGGCCCACTAGTACACACCTCCAGGTCCACTCCACATCTCACTTTAGGGTTTTATCCCGGAACCTTAATTTAGGCTTAAGTGGCCCGTCCTACTCCATCTCACATAACCCAAATCATTTAAACACTCCACACATCACAACCTATAAAATCCATATTCATCATCATACTTTATTCACCAAGCACACACGTGCTACCATCGAGCCCTATTTAACCATATCAAAACCTTAGTTAACCACAACAACCCATAGTTAATCCCAACAAACCATAATAAGCCACTCAAACCCTAGTTAATCACAACAACCCATAGTTAATCACTCTAAACCCTAACTCAATCTCCTACGTACCCTTATAATACTTCACGTACTATTTTCCATCCAAAGTGTTCAAACACCCAAACAACGCTTACATTACCTTCATCACATCCCAAATCAACGTTCCATACATAAATTTCACTCCCATGCAGACTTTACACACCCCATGCAACCATTCGAATTTTTTCATGCAAACCCTAAAACTCCCTCATGAAACCCTAGATTCAACCATGAAAACCCTAGATCCATCCATATAAAACCCTAAATCCTTTTATACAGAACCCAAGATTCCTTCATAAAAAACCCTAAATTCAATCCATACAAACCATAGATTAGATTCTCCTATATTACACCATAGATTAGATTCTCCTATATTACACCATAGATTAGATTATCCCATGTTATACCTTAGATTAAATTCTCCCATATAAAACTACAAATTATATACTCCTATATAAAACCATAAATTAGATTCTCCTATGCAAAACCATAAATTAGATTCTTCCATAAAAAATCATAAATTAGATTCTCCCATACAGAACCATAGATTAGATTCTCCTATATAAACCATAAATTAGATTCTCCCATATAAAACCATAATTAAGATTCTTCCATACAAAACCATATATTAGATTCTCCTATATAAACCATAAATTAAATTCTCCCATATAAAACCATAAATTAGATTCTTCCATTTTACTCTTCCACTCATGGATCATTAAAATACTTAGGTCAACTCCCATCCTTTGGTCCACTTATTCCCCTCTTGTCAACTTACTCCCACTTGTCAACCTCTTTCCCTTTTGGTCAACTTCTTTTCTCATTCTCCTTTTTCATCCTTTCTCCCACACAAACTACATTAACACCCTTACATGCATGTCTTACAAGGTCATAACACATATCATCACATACCACAATATTTCATCACATACACATAGTACTCATGCCATATAACAACACATAAACACACTTTAACTCCACGTCATACCACACATGAAATCAATATAATGATAAACATAGGGTGCATAACATACAAAGCATATAATGCACATCAACACACGATAGGCCTTAGTAACACCCTTACCTAAAACGACACCGGTCTTGGGGCACGCTTCTATGCCTCCTTAGGAATTTGACTGGTCTCACCTATATGAGGTAAGAACTAAAATTAGATTCCCTCCTACCAAAAATGATATTAAATACTAACTTGTTCTGAAACTAGGCTTTTGATAAAATAATAAAATATTAATAATAATAACCATTAACTAAATACTAAATTTGGCTAAAAATATCAGAAATAATAGTAATATTATAAAAGTTGATAATATAAAGTTGAAGACTTTACCCTAATAATAAGAACAATAATGATACCAAAATAATAATAGCAAAGATACTAAAAATAATATCAATGTTAATATTAATAAGAATAATAATAATAGTAACAATAATAATAAAAATAGAAATAATATAAATGATAAAAACCATAATAATATTGAAAAATAATAATAATCATAATGGTAATACTAGTAATGATAATAATCGAAGATAAAATGAAGTAGGGTTTCGACCCTACATTGAATAATAATAAACTTATTAAATAATAATAATAATAACACTAATAAGAATAATAAATACTAATGGTAAAAATATTAATAATAATAAGACTCGATATTTATAATACTACTACTACAATTCAAAATAGGCACCATAGGGTTTCATCCCTATATAGAATAATAATACTAACATTGAAAATAATAATAATAATAGTGAAATATTTTTAATAATAATAATAATTTCGAAAGAGTAATAATAATAATAATAATAATAATAATAATAATAATAATAATAATAATAATAATAACAACAACAACAACAACAACAACAAAAACAACAATAACAAAAACAACAACATATTAATATTAACAATAAAGGTAATAGCAACAATAAGAATAATAATAATAATAAAATTGAAATAAAAAATATAATAGGGCTTCAGCCCTCAATAGAAATAATAATAAAATCATTAATAATAATAATAGTAATAACAATAATAATAATAATAATAATAATAGTATATTTTGAATAAATGAAATAAAATAGATTAAGGCTTGTAAAAATAGATTAAAAAGGTTGAGAGGGTCTATGGTTCAACTTTAGGTTGGTGGTGACAGCCGGCACTGGCGGTGGTGAACGGTGGCGGCGACGATGGCCGAAAAAAGGGAATAAAAAGGGAAAAGTTGAAGGCTGTGAACAAAATATGGAGAAAGAAGGTGGGAGTAGAGGTGATTATGATTGCCTAGAAGGAGAGGAACATAATGATGGTGGCGGCGCACAACAACAGTGGTGGTGGCAAAATGGGGAAGAAGAAGAAAAAGAGAGGAGGAGAGGGAGGAAGAGGAAAAGAAAGATGAGGGAGATAGGGGAGGGTCTGCAGATTAGTTTGGAAGGTGAAAGGAGCAGCGAGAGTGGCGAAAGTGGTGACTAATGGTGGTTCGAAGGGTGGCGGAGATAAAAAGGAAGGCTGATCGTGGAGGAAACTTTACATAGCCGGGGTGGCTTGTGCAGGAAGAATCGAGGGGTATGGGTGGTTTGGTTAGTTAGAGGGTGGTGCAGGGAGTACTCGGGTGGCCATAACGGGCAGTGTTGTTGGCTGAAGGCGGCGGAAATGGCGCCTAAAGTGGCGGTGGCGCATGTGAGGGTTTTTTCTAGGTAGAATTCAAATACTCGGTACAAGGCTATTATGGGGGTATTTATAGACTTTAGGAAAGAGGGTAGGGTTCTGTGGGTTGGCTAGGGAATAGGGAAGGTTGGTTCGGGCTCACTGGCGGCAAGGTTGGCCGATAGAATTTCAAAATGGGAGGGGTAAGTAGCCGGCTGGGGGAAAGGGAAATCGTGCGAGAAATAGGGGAGGGTTAGTTGGGTTGACGTGGCTGTTGAATCGGCAAGGGAGAGAGAAGAAAGTGGTCGATCAAATCGGGCGTGGACGGCGGCGGGAGCTTTGGAAGGTTGCAAGTCGAACGGTGGGAAGAAGAGGAAGAAGAAGAAGGAAGAAAGGGGGCGCATGGACCGGTCAGCTAGGAGAAAGAAAGAAAATAAAGGAAGGACGGGCGAATTGGGCCGGCGACGCAGGTTAAAATTTTTTAACCAAAATGCGGCATTTTGGGAAAATAAGGGAGGAGGCATGGAGTTTCAATACTGGGCCACGGGAAGGAAAGAAAAAGAAAGAGGAGGATTGGGCCGCAAACAGGCCCAATTGGGGAGGAGAAAGAGAAAAGAAAATGAAAGAAAAAGGAAGAAAGAAAAGGAAAAAGGGAAAAGGGAAAAAGGAGAAAATAATGGGTTAGGTTAATTAAATTAATTAGGATATTTGGGATATTTAAAAATAATAATATTTAGATAAAATAATATTTAAATTCCTTTTTAGGATAATTTAGGGTTTTTGAAAGATTTTTCATAAATTCCATTTTAATTAGCAAATCATTCTAATTTTCTCCTATTAAATTATTTATAAAATTACTATTAATTTGGAACTATTTTATCCTCCTTATTTTAAATAAAATAATTTATTTAATTAATTTCCAAAATAAAATACTTAATTAGCTAAAATACCCAAATTTCTCCTAATTAAAATACTTATAAATTTCTTCTTGATTTGTCCTAATTAATTTCCTCTTATTTTAATAAAAATAATTGTTTAATTAATTTTCCTAATAAAATATTATTTAACTATAATTTTTAAAATTTAGATTTTTGGGGCATTTCAGTTTGATTGTGTAATTTTTTGGAAAGAAAATGCTAAAGAAATAGTTATCCAGTATGTGGGACCTCTCGATGGGTTGATGAAGGTACGAAGGAAAAAGATACCTTATGAAGTATTGTGATAGTTCCTCTGACACTGAGATTGAAGAGGTTGTATGCTTGCTACATAAAGCTAAAGACATGAGATAACATTTGACTGAGCATTCTAGGGAGCTAAGGGTGCTATGATATCCTATTGATAAACAAGCATGGAAGGATTTTGATTTGAAGTTTTCAAATTTTGTTCCTGATCCTCGGAATGTTTGTTTGGAGTTAGCATATGATAGGTTTAATCCATTTGGTGTGGGAAAGAATTATAGCACGTGGGTGGTAATTATGACTACCTATAACTTACCACCATGATGATGCACGAAAGACCCATTATTTATGTTAACTTTGTTAATCCCCAGTCTTCATGGAACTTTGATGGATATTGATGTGTTTCCTAGACTGTTGATTGATGAATTGAAAGATTTGTGGGTGGCAGGAGTAGATGCACAATATGTTCTTGAGAATCAAGTTTTTAAAATATGTGCAACGTTGCAACAAACTATTAATCATTTTCCTGCTTAATTATGTCTCTCATGATGGACTGGGCAAGGATATCTTATGTGCCCTAATTTCTATAAAGACACTCCATTTGTTAGGTTAAGAGGTAAGATGGGATATATTGCACATAGATGATTTCTTCCAAAAAATCATCCAATGTAGAAAAGCAAATTATTTAATAGTAAAGTCGAGAAAAGAAGTCCTCCTCAATAGTTTTCGCCCATTGATATATTGATGCAGTTAAGTCAGGTACAAGATCACCCATTTGAAAAATATTGTTGTAAGAGAAAGAGAAACGTTGATGAATTGATTAGAAGAAGAAATGCATCTTCTATGATTTGCCATATTGGTATACGCTTATGCTACTACTTGCTGATGTGGAGATAACCCATTATCTAATTCATGTTGATGAGATGGTCGTGGAATATTTGAAATGATTTGCAAATGCAATGGCGATGATGGTGATGATAGATGAAGACTCAGCCCCAGGTCTAAGCCAAGGTTATCTACACCGCCTTCATCATTTTTAGGGGGTCCTTGGATCCTCGCTAGAGGAAGATATTTATTATTGCTTTGCTGCATGTGGTCATCGTTGTGGTGGTTGATAGGGTGGACATGCTACAAATTTAAATAGTATTCGCTCTACTCTTCCTTTTCTCTCCACTTTCTTCTCCCTTCTTCATCTTTTCTTCTCCTCTCTATGTTTTAATCAATATATGGTTGTTATAACAATGCCTATGAAACAACCTAATAGATAGGTGAAATATGTCGACGGCGTGTTAACTTTAGTTAAATAAAATAGAAAATTTTAAATTGTTAATAATCTACCGTGATTGACTATAGTAAAAATTAAGTTACCGTTTTATCTCACTCCATCTAATATTATATGTAAGAGTTTGTTTTTATCAAATATTACTCTAAAACAATAATTAATTGTTAGATCGATCAATCAGCTCTATATTAGAGTTTATTATAGCTAATAAGGTATCTTATACACTGTTTTACCATTTTTAATAACAAAATTACCAAATTACTTTCCTTTATGCCAATTTACAAAAATACCCGTTCTTTAAGCCAAATCACCAAAATACCCCTTTCTTTAAGCCAAAATACCAAGATACCATTCTCCTTTATTAAATCACCATTTTCCCCTTTACTTTACCAAATTACCAAAATACCCTTCCTTTTTATTAGTTTACTAAAATACCTTCTAACTCACAAAAATTACTAAGCTATCTCTTTTCCATGTAAAATTACTAAAACGCTCTCCTTACCTCTCCATTTACCATTTTACCCCTTTACTCTTATAAATTACCATTTTTCCCTTATTATGCAAATTTTACTAAAATACCCTCACTATATAAAATATTAATATACATGCTCCATACATATCATCCAACACCACCAACTCTTATTATTTATCATTAATACACATTAGCACCTACCACACATACTTATTTAGGCCACACCTTTTGCACAAGAAAATTTACTAAAATGCCCCTATACAACAAATGACCACACTAGCATATCATATCATGCATATGTATTTAACATTATCATTAACAACAAAGTTCTTTCCTTAAGCATTATTTCTACACATGACACATAAATTAACAAGATTTTCTTTTTATCAACCAATATATGCCACAAAATACATTATACTTAACAATATATGTCATGCATATAAACATATTAAAACCCTAATGTGATAGCATACGTATATCCACACATTTTAGTAGCATATAATGGTTATCTTATTTCCAGCAAAAAGTAAACCTTACTGGTACTCCGCTTAAAGGTTTGAACTTTGATTAGTAAAATCAATACCTAAAAATAATAACAACATTTATCATATTAAAAGATAGGAAATCAAGGAATAAATTTTATCAAAAAATTAATTAAATATAAACCAATATTAACCATTGTTATACCTCAAAATTATTAGCTAAATTTTCTAAGGGAGCCAGCAGACCCACGTTACATGAGCAGCGTGAGCCGCATGCAAGATAGTAAGGAAGAAGGGGGTCGAAGAGGGAGTTGGGAAAAGGAGAGTGTTTAGTTTGGGTTGGGGTTTTAGGGGTGAGGTGAAGGGATTGTGGAGGGGAGTTATAGTGGTGACTAGGTGCAGGGATGGAGTAGAGGTGTAGGTGGTGGTCTGGGGCTGATTCTTGGTGGCTCACGATGGTGGAGGCGGTGGTTGCAGGGCTGGAAAGTGGGGCGGAGGATGGGCGGAGAAGAAGAAGGAAAGGAAAAAAGACTAGAAATAAGGGGTTTTTGGGGAAAAGAGGATGTGGGGTGGTAGAGGAGGTGTTAGGGAGTAGATTGGTGGTTATGGAGGCGACGAAAGAGGAAGGAGGGTGGCAGACGGTGGTGGTACAGGGTGGAGGTTGAGAAGGAGAGGAAACAAAAGGAAGTAAGGGAAGGGGGATGTAGGGGTGAGTGGGGTGATGTGGCTGTGCAAGGAGGTTGAAGATTTGTCAGGGAAGTGGCTTAGGTGGTCAGATAAGTGGAAGCGGTGATGGTTGAGTGTGGCGGAGCAAAAATAGGGAAGGAGTAGAAGAGGGAAGAAGGAAGAATGGCAGATTGGTCGAGGGAGAAGGAGGGCTTGAGTAGAGCATAAATGAAGCAGTAGAGAAGAAGAAAAAGAGAGCGAGAGGAGGTAGGGGTGGGTGGGTTAGGTGGAGGGTGTATGGGGTTGCAGGCACATGGCCTATGGTGGTAGGGAGAAGAGGAAAAGGGGGGGAAGGAGGGCGTGTGGGGAAGGGTTGTAAGGTTGTGTTTGTTCTAAAAATGGAAGGAAAGGGATGGGAGAGAGAGGCAGAGAAGACAGGCTGAAAAATGGCTGGTTGCAGGGGAGGTAGGTGATGGTTGCAGGTAGCCATGACCTTGACGTTGAAAGAGAAGGATAAGGGAAGAAAAGAAGGGAGATTTGGTCTGGCCCAACTAGGGGGAAAGAAAGGAAAGGAAAGAAAGAAGGGGGATGGACCAAGCTGAGGCTGTCGTGTGAGAGATGGAGAAGGAGGGGAGAAAGGAAGTGAGCCGGTGGCCCAAGTCGCAAGGAAGGAGGTCGCAGGCTGGTGGCCTAAAGGAGAAGAAAAAGGGAAAAAAAAGAGGAAAAGAAGAAAAAGGAGAAAGAAAAAGGAAAAGGGGGAAGGGGAAAGGGGAAAGATAAATTACATATTATTTTTGGAATAATGACATCTAATATTTTTGATAAATAAATTAATTTAACAATTTAATATATTAGTTCAAAAAGGGTAATTTAGTAAAATATTGGTTTGGAAAAGTACTTAAATAAAACGAGTATGATAAAATAACAAAATATTTATTTTAAATTATCAAATATTTATATCCATTTTTATATACTCAAAATTCCACAAAATAATTAAATTAAATAAATTTAAAATTTAAATTATCCCAAATGAGGGTTGTTTATTAAATTATAGGTTTTAAAATTTTGGGGTATTAAAGGAAAGTCACTTTGTTTTATTTGAAAATAGAAGAAAGAGGAGGAGATTGAATCTTGATTGAATAAAACTTGAACATTGGTTGAAGGTCTTCATGAATTCAATGAAGATTTGAAGAATATTAATAAAGGTGTGGAGAAGATAAGTCACAACACAAGAGGGAGAAATTGTGATATGGACCCCTTCCAATGATTCGTACTCTACTTGCATGTGGATATGTCAAAGCCCTGGGTGATTACATCTCTACTTGAGTATGAATAATCTAAATGGGGTGAAACTAGAAATGATGCATCCCACATCGATTCTTGAGGAGATGTTCATATAATTCATAGAGGGTCAATCCTCTACTCTTGAGCAACTTTTTAGGTGGGGTTAGACCTTTGTTGGGCGAGTACGCTTGAAGTTTCTATTGCAAGTACACTTTGGGGGTCTATATGGTCCTAGGAGAGTACATGATGGGTCAAATCCTCAAGGGTAAGGACTTATTTTAGTACATCAAGATTGTCTCCATATGGACTTGTTTTTAATTTCTCTATTTTCACCAATGATGACTATCTAACCATATCAAATTTGGGAAGTAGAAAATATTCAACAAAATAAAATCAAATATTAAGGCTAACAACAGTAAAAATCTAATTAAAGCCCAGGATTAGGTTATCATCATAAATAGATAATTAATTAATAATCAATTTAATTGTGCTATAACTACTTAAATTTTAGAGGGTGAAATAACCTAAATTAACTAATAGACTCTCAAGATCTAATAGTCGTATCTAATCCAATTTAATAACTTATTTTCATAGTATTAAATCCATTACGTTCGATGCTAATTTAGTAAAATTCTCAAAAGAATATAGCCTACTTTTATAGTTTTATTCTCTTTTTCAATTGTTAGATTTTTTATTATAAATATTCACCTTTAAGTTCCTAGATTAAATAACTTTGTATAGTCAAATCAGTGATCAAGCAACTCAACCATACTTGAATAACTAATAACTGAATTCAAGAATTTAAGCAATCGAAATGGAAATGAAACTAATTTACCATTAATTTATAATTTAGACTAGATCCAATCCTCTAAATGAAATCTACTCAAGCATAATCATGAAAATGATAAATATGAATTAGTAAATAGAATGAACATTTTAAATTAAAATTAGAGAAGACAAGATAAAACCAAATTCTTCAAGAATATTCAAGAATTGGAATATCCAAAGTGAGTAATTTCATGAGAGATTAATGATTTAAACTAGGAATTAGATTAAAATTGAAGATAGTGTATTATACAATCATAAGGATTGAAAATGTGAGAGAAAGTGCCTCCCTCTAGCTGTCTAAAAGTGGGTAGAAAGCTACTACATAATGAAAAAGTTACAAAGGTAACAACTCTTGAAAAGGAAAAATTACACATGGTATAACCATGCCACATGATCCTAGCTAGGTGTGGTTTGGGAAAAGTTAGGAATGCACCCACAAGTTGAGCACATGTTGTGGCATAGACCACATCCAACTTGTGGTGGAGGTGAATTTCATGATTTTCTCATCTCTTAGTTCCAAATCCTCCAATTTATGTCCTAAGGCCTGGCATAGCCATATGACATATTATTCATCATTCCAAGCTTGATCTGGACTCTCATTTTGCATCGCTTTTGATCCATTCTTTGCAAAAATCTTGCACCTATATAAGTTTCCTAAAACAAAGTAGTATCTGAGACAAAAAGACTAATTCTATCATATATAATAATAGAAATACACACAATTCAATGATATAAATGATATAATATATGAATATTTTATCATTTATCAACACACATTCGGATGGGATCCGCTTGGCGTGACGAGTATAAATCATCAGGCGAACCCTATTTGGTGAGACGAGTGTGAAACACCCAATAGAGATCATTTCACGTAATGAGTAAGAATCATCAGACGGGGTCCATATCAAAGTGGACAAATATGATGCTTTTATAAAGCTTTTAATGGGTATATATAGGTTTAAGTAGAAAAATATAATGATCTAGAATCTTCTTTCATTTTTTAATAATTAAAATAAGAAAATAATAGCTAAAAATAACATGATGAGAGGGAAGGAGTTTGGCACCTTTTTGTGTTTAACGTAAGTTTTTAGGCATCCTAAAGCTTATTTTGGATCATATAAATAGGAAGAAGATAATACTAAATAGATAATTATAGAATTTATTAGATATTAAAAATAAAAATAAGATGAAACCTGATAGTTATCCCCTATGAAAATCAACACTCTTGTCCTTGGGGATCGAAGCAAAAATCTAGTTACTATATGGTAATAATAGATAAGGAAATATCCTACTATAAGATATTATATAATTTATAATTACCTAATAACAATTAGTAATTAAATTATAAGTAAAATAAAATATAAAGATCTTATTTGCACGTATATTATAAACTCAAAAATAATTATTCATTAACCTAAACAAGTCCCAAACATTTATTCCTTCATTGTTAAATATCTCACACTTAAATAATTTAACCTCAAAATACTTATATATTTATAGTCAACATGCCTGCAATTAGTAGATATTGGTCTTCTTTATATTCCATATTTTTGTTAAAATAAATGAGCTACATTTTAATTTAAACTACTTACTCTAGTAATTAGGGATATCAATTAGTTGAAGTGTACTTGAGATCATTCATCTAATCGGTTGGTTAATCTTTGCAAGATCACGAATCCTTTCGCTACTATAACTATTCCCTTTATTTGTATAAGTATTAAACTAAATTTTAATATGTCTCTAACTTACATGTAGGATAGAGTAGAGAGGAAGATCAACGGTAGATGAAGTTTTGGTCTTGGCCTTCTACAAGTGTGATGACAATTTTATAAATTTTTTTATCTTCTATTTCGTGTGTCTCATACTGTGTGTGTGTAATTTATCTATATATACTCACAATATATAAGGTGCTCTTTTTTTGCTTGTTGTGCAGGTCATGTATGACCTCTAAGATTTTAGCCCTTTGTCTTATCTTTTTCTTTCTATTTGATTTTAGTGAAACGGGTATCGAGGTGTACACTGGTAAGAAATTATCTATTGGGGAAAAATTGGGGTTGGACTGGTTAAAACGGTTTGACTCGATATGCACTAAATGTTGTTGCTTTAGTTAAATAAGGAAAACAATTCAAGGGTGAATGACCCTATTTGACCCGGTTGGAACTAGTTACACGGGGATCATACTGGATATTTTTTTGAATAAAAATAATTTTAGATGAAATCACTGTTGGCCCAATTGAATTGGTCGGACCATGTACTAGGAGGTCAAGTAGATCAATTCTCGATCCGAATTTTAATACACTTTTTGGATTCGTATCTTTGGTAACTAATTTCCTACTATCTTACTTTTGTTGACTTTTTCCTTTTGTTTTTGTTCATCATCTTGGGTATAGCATGTGATGATAATTTATGGTGGGTTGATGAGCTCACGTCTGTGAAAAAGAAAAAAAAAATTATAAATGACAACCTTATTTTAGAGAATTTTTTTATTTGTGCTTTAAGCTCAATTTAGTTCATAATATAATCAGATTTGGTAAAATTTTCTAGAAATAATATTTGTAGATCTTGTCTTTATCTTTTCATATCAATTTGAATCACCAAAATCCCAATTTTAATATAAAAGTTATATTCAAAATACAACAAGCTGTCAAAAAGCTTGTGAATTTAATCTTAAATCCGTTTTTAACAAATAATTAAGATTATTATCATTTAAAAATACAATTATAAATAATATAAATAACCTCAAATATTACTTAAATAAATAAAAAACTCATATTAAAAGGATGTAAAATAAATAAAAATATGTATTCATTAATTTGTCACTGATTCTTAAATTTATATTACTTTGGAAATAAAATCAAATATTTATTATAATCCTTAGAGCTATAGTTAGCAACCCCATCCCCCAAAAGTATAGCATCTAGATGGCTGGCCATATCTTAGGTATTTAAACTTTTAGTTAACTATTCTTCATTAATTACTCTCTCATTCATCTGTGTGAGTCAGGAAGATGAATCTCTTTGTTTTTTTTTCTTGTTTTTTGGTGGCTTTTAGAATCCCATGGAAGAGGACACGTTTAAATGATGGTCCATAATCCTACAAGTCTAGTGGTCTAGAAGAATAATATTATAAGTAGGGAAAAATATTTAGCATTTTATGTGGAAAAAGTTATTGACGTTAGTTGTTTATTATTGTGGTTTATTTTTTTTTATTATATTTACTATATAAATTTATGAGAATATATATATAGTGTTGTTTGGGATCAAATTATGTTTCCTAATACACGTTTAATCATAGTCAAACAATACATATATTTGTTATATATATTTCCTATTTAATATTATTTTAAAAAATGGTTATATGCTTCACCATTTTTCAAAGGATAATGATTCACCCTTTTCTGATAATAGTATATAGCACAAGCAAAACTAGAGCACCTTTTCTGATTTTCTTCATTTCCCCTATAACATAGTTATTATATAATGTCCCTGCCCATCAAATAATGTTTCATTTGAAAGATGGCTCCTAAGTCTTTCGCATTCCTAAACCTTCTATCAATCGCGTTTCTCATATACTCATTGATGGCGGCAACAGAAGTAGCAAGGAACATATTTCCAACTCCCAATTTGGAGGCCCCCTATCTGTAAGTTCTAATTTTCATCTCCTTCTCCTACCAAATCAACTCTTAATCTATGTATGCACACGTGCATGGAGTATATATTTTGTTCATGATCTGGAAATGAAAGGAATGACATGTAAGTGTTGAACACGTAAACAAGTGCAGTGGACGAGGAAGTTCAAAGAGCTAAAGAGTTGGGGGTGCAAAGTTTGGTTCGTGGCCATTTTAGTACCAAGTATTACCAGTAGGAAAAGGGGCTCAGTTTCGTTGCTATAACTCAGATCCCTTTAGATCTTATTATTTCTGCGTAAGGTGCTACCGCTACTCCCAAACTATAAGCAATGACCATATTGTTGCACAGGGAGTTAAAAAACCTTGGAATTAAGGTCGTATGCTATTGTTGATCAAAACAAGAATGGTTTCGGGTAACAGATCTAGTTTTGTGTTTTTCCTGCATCAGCTGTTTTAATTAGTCAGTAGCTACTAATAGTCATGGATTTTTGGCTTGTATATATTATTTTTGGAGCGGGTGGTAATAGTGTTGGGGGGTGGTGGAGGAGGTGTGGAGGAAGGTGGATCAGAGTGAGACGAAGTGGTGGAAGAGGTAGGAGTTTGGGGAAGTGGCGAGGAGGAAGTAGAAGATGGAAGGGGAGATATGGACTGCTCGCTGCATGGCATGACGTCGTCATTGGAGCCAGAGATAGGAGAGGATAATATGGGCAACGTAATAGGGCACCAGTGGTTTGGATGAGGATACGTGGATGGAGGCATAGTGGATGAGAGTAGATGATATGGAAATTGGTTTTCAACAAACCACACATGGAAAGAGATATATACTTTGTGAGTAGTAGGGTCAAGATAATAATAGGCAATTTGAGAGGAGGAGTAGCCAACAAAAACACATGGGAGGGAACAAAATGCAAGTTTGTGTGAGGAGTAAGGGCGTAACCAAGGATAGCAGAGGCACCTAAAACTCCGTAACTTATAATAATTTGGTGGTTGTCCAAATAAACAATGGTAGGGGGATTTATTGGAGAGAGTAGGGGTAGGCATACGATTTATAAGATAAGTAGTAGTAGAAAAGGCAAAGGACCAAAATTCTAATGGAAGATGAGCATGCAAGAGTAGGGAGAGGCTAGTTTCAACAATATGGCGATGCTGACGTTCGGCATAACCATTGTGTTCTAGGGTATGTGGAGGGGTGGTGAGATTAGAGACACCATTGATAGTAAGAAAATCTTTAAGAGCTACATATTCACCGCCATTATCTGAATATAAGGTTTTAATGTGTGTGTTAAAATAGTTTTCAACTAGGGATTTGAAACGAATGAAGATAGCCTTAGTGTCTAATTTTTGTTTGAGGGGATAAAACTAGATATATTTGATGAAATGATCAACAAAAATGAGATAATATTTAAAGCCATCAAGAGAAGATAATGGAGATTGCCATATGTCAGTGTAAATAAGTTCAAGGGGAGAATGAGAGACTAAACTGTTATGATGAAAGGGAAGTTTATGACTTTTATTACAATGACATACGCTGCAATTAAATAAAAAATTAGTAGCTAGATTGAGACTGAAAGATGAAATTATGGATCTGAGAATTGGTAATGCAGGATAGCCTAAGCGATGATGCCAAGTAAGGGCAGACGTTTTGTGACTGGAGAAGGCAACGATAGATAATGGGGAAGGCCACTCATAGACACCATTCCTAGTTGGTCCTGTGAGAAGATGTGCCCCCGTAAGCCAATCCTTCACAAGGAAATAATCAGAGGAAAATTCAATTAAGAGATTATTTTCAGCACAAAGTTTAGAAATGGAAAGAAGATTACGTTGTAGGGTAGGAACACATAAGACATTAGATAGAGTATGATGTTTAGTGGCAGTAGGGAAGGAAGTTGAACCAGTGTGTGTGATGGGAAGCCCAGAGCCATCACCAATCACAATTTCTTCAATGTCGTCATATGGTTGATGTAAAAACAGATTGGCAAGATCCTAAGTAACATGATGCGAAGTGCCAGAGTTGAGCATCCATTGTGTGGAAGCCATGGGAGGAGCAACATGAGTGACATGAGCCTGTGGTTTGGAAGAAAAGGAGGGGGCGCTGGTGGATGGATGGAGGGGTGTTTTTCCTAGAAGATGGGGCATTTTTGGAGAGAATGGCCTTTGGTGTGACACCATTGACATCTCCCTAAAAATGTTTTGGGGCTAGTGATAGAAGGTTGGTTACTATTGCGTGGGGAAGATTTGGAAGATTGTTGTGATTTCGAGGATGAAGAGGTAAGATTGGAACTGGTTTGGTAGTATTGTGGACGTGTGGCGGTGGCATGGGTAGTGACAAGCATGGAGCTTAGGAGAGGTTGAGATTGGATGATAAGCTCTCTTTGAATTAATTTTTCCATGAGATCTAGAAAGGAGATATGAGTATCTCTGGCATTGACAGCTTCGATAATTCCCTGATAATTAGAGTCCAACCTTTCAAGAACTTTATCGGAGATGTCTTCATTTTTCATGGGGTGACCTAAGAGGGCCAATTAATCGGCACAGGCCTTCATAGAATTCATGAAGACAGTGATAGATTGGGGTCCTTTTGTGATGCTCTTGAACTGTGCTTTGAACTGTTTGATGTGTCCACGAGATGCACTGGCATAAGTGTGGGCGAGAGTATCCCAAAGGTCTTGAGAAGTAGTGGTGAGGGACACAAGAGGAATGATAGATTGATCCAGTGTGCCAATGAGGGTGCCGTATAACAAGCGATCTTGGTGCATCCACGTGAGATAAGCAGGATTGGGAGAGGGGGTGGAATTCGTGGTAATAGTGGATGGGGGAGATGGGTAAGAACCATCAAGGAATTTGAAGAGACCATAGCCTACCAAGGTGGTCTCAATTTGAAGTTTCTAGGAGAGACAATTTGTGGAGTGAATTTTGATGATGTTAGGTAGAGAGACTATGATTAAGGGAGACTTAAGATCGACATCATTAGGGATAGTATTAGTGTTGGCCATTAGGGAGTAGGAGAAGACACCAGAGAGAGAAAAAAAATCGAAACCCTGCTCTTGATACCATATAGAAGCAAATGATTAATTTCTTATTATTACGTAAAGTGAAGTTACAATATATAGATACAAGTCAGAGTGATTATAGCAACAACTTTGACATTAATCAATAGCAGATAATGAGATTAAATTAGTTGCAACAATAATCATTAAAATAGCTAACAACTAGGGTTTGATTATCTTTCGGAGGGTTTATCCTTTATAGATCTTTGGTGCAATCACGTCACTGATTTGTCCCCAAAGTTGACACAACGCCCCTTATTCTTGTACAATCAAGAATGGTAGACTTGAACTATGCAGAACTTTGCCCAGAGTTGTGTTGTGAAAATCTGGAGATGAAGAAACAAGCTTCGGAAGTTCAGAAAGAAAAAAAAATTCACTGCCAAATGAACCCAAAACCTCTCTTTAAAATTAGAAGGTCGGCTATGCACAACGATAACAAACCCAGAAAAAACATTGGCACTCCTTCCACGTCAGGGAGATAGCCAAGAACTGATCAACATCTCAAAAAATATAGGAACGGAACCATCGTGCTTCTCCAAGACAAACAGTTGAAAAGGGAAAAAAATTGACCGAAAAGAAAAGAAAAGAATGGGCATGACTGGATAAATAACCCCCTTCCCGGACCGGACGGGCACATGGCATCCTCACGTGTTTAGTGTAAAGTTCAACCCAAGACTAGTAGACCACTAATAAAACTCAGACTGTATCATCAACTCATGCATATTACACAAGAAAAAGGGTAATATAATGAGTAAATATTCTTCTTCATCTACCATTATAAGACTGCTAATTTCATAAAACTAGTGGCACAAGCCAAACTGATGCTTTGCAATTGCTCCAACAATCCCCCATTAGTCATAGCAAGATTTAGGCTATTGACTAAAAATGAGCTACAAAAGTCCACGGATCGATGTTCGCTTCTGAAGTGATTTTGGAATTCAATCATAAATTAAGCAAAACTTGATACCGCATTGCTGGAAATTCTAGTTCAAGGGCATATACATTGTCCTTAAATGCAAGAGTAGGAAGTCCAGGTGAAGTCGTACAGATTTGGCCGGGATTTGAAACTGCCGAAGGGCAATGAATTTAGATAAGCACTTTGGCGAGTTAGGAATATTACCTGAAAATCGACATTCCTAGGCTAATTGGCTGGTCAAAGGCGTGGAATCGTCTCCCTTCTTTCACTCCAACAATTTCGATTGCAACATTAGAATCCAATAGTTTCCAGATGGAATCATTTGTAGGCCAGGAGGAATTCGTCGCTTTGTAGATTCTGTTTTGAGGCGTTGGGGATGACAAGCACATCTATAGCGAGGAATCAACATTTGTGGATCGCCATTTCATTCATCACCCTTCATAATGAAGCAAGTAGAGGACACTGGGAAGTCTTTGTCAACGATAAGTGTTAAATTGCTAATGGTCCATAGTTTTGCGATGTTACGATCTTAAGATAACTTAGGAGCTACATGCAAAAAAATAAAAAATAGTTCCTGTGCAAAAACATCGGTATATTTATTTTATCTTTATTTCATTTAAATCTGATAAAGTCTTGTTCGTGTATTCTGATTGGTTTGTACTTATATAGATATGGAGAAAAATATTTTTGACGCAACTCTCAGTGCACAGACCGAATGTTTCCATAACGATGTACAATATAGAAGATTCGTTGTAATCGTGATGCAATTTTATTTGACGGGTGCATGATCATGCCTGTGCTCATCCTAAGCAGCATGCAGCCCTTCAAGTGCTCCCGACAAGTAACGCACAGTCGTAACAATACTCATGGCACCAAAGTAAATTAAAAGGGATAATTTAGGTAGTTCAAAACTAAATGTTTGTCGTCTAGGAATTTGAGATTTTCCAAAAAAAAACCCTTACTCATTTACACCTATTGCTTATTTTTAGTACAAAAAAGTATAAGACCAATAAATTTATTTCGTGTAGAGAATTTTTAAGACACAAAATTTAATAGCTAGTGTCTTACAACACACGAATCTCAATCTTGATAAACTTACTAAAATTGTTTGGGGGGTGGGGAGGGAGTTTGTCCCTTTGTTTCACAATAAAATACTTATAATTTTTTAGTATTCATATTCAAAAGCATTAAACATTAATATCAATGATATACAAAATAACTAAAATATCTGTTGTTGGTGATTAGTAAACCAAATAATTCTTCAAGAATTGAAGGGGGTACCAAGTGATTAAAGGTTACCAAGAGGAAAATTCAGATGAGAGAGGAGAGAGTAAAATTGAGAGAGTTATATTATAAATTCTAGATACATATATTGAAAACAAGAACTCATATATATAGAGGTAGAATCGGGGAGGAGGAAAAGGACAAAAATACAGTGTGGTAGAGATATTCGGGTATTCCTACACTGCCTACTTGACCGACCTAGTGTGGAACTAGGACAAAGATAATCTGGGGACCTTTTAGGCGACCTCCACTCTTTTGGACCAGTGCTCCTTAGACCCAATAGTATTAGTTTGGAAAGGATCTATATCATCACTTCCTTCAAAATTTCATCCATTGCGTCAGCCACTCTCCTCAGGTAGATAGGTTAAACTTCTATGATTTGCCAACGGCCAAACACATTAGCTGGTCTCTCCCATGGAATAGAAAGGTTGAACTTCAGTGATTTGCTAATGGTCAAGGGCATCGATTATTACCCTTGTGCAGTTAGACCAGGCATTAGTTACATTGCTAATGGTCCATGCCATGCATTTACAAAAAGTGAGAAGACTTAACAAATACATTGCCATCGAACATACTTACAAATATGATCACAAAATTAAGTCCATCGGCAACTTATAAGTGAAAATACTAACTTATAATGTAAAATTAAAAAATGACCACTGGTCATCTATAAAAGAAAAGATTTTTAGCCATTTAAAAATAAATTACATAAGAATACCATATGTTACTTAAATAGAATTATACAAAAGTACTGTCGAATATCATGCATATACATTAGCAAATTTGGAAAATAAACTCTCATCAGCAAGTTTCATCGGCAATTCCTAGTAAAAAATAAAACTACTTAAATTTCATTAGTTATTGTAAAAATCAAAATTTGAATTTTTGCAAAATGTAAAATGATACCAAAAGGAGGCTTGTTGAATAAGCCTTATTTTTCCTCGCTCTCCACATATTTAGATAGTAGGAGAAGGGTCTTTAAATGAAGGACAAATGATCTGTCCAAAAGTTATTATAAAAGGAACAAGTTCCTAGGTTCTTTAAGGTCATTTATTTCTATGCCATTATTTTGTGTAAGAAAAGACAAGGATCTACCAAGAATTGAGGTATGATTTGACTTCTATATTCTCTAATGTGAGATAACCGAAAATATCATGTCAATAATGAGTGCAAATTAATCACCTTTCTAGTTAAAATTGAGCTAAATCGGACTGTCCTATATCACTATATATATGTATATCCCCTTCTTCATTTACTCTTTTTTGCTTTACCCTATCTAATTGCTACTACTTAGTTTCCTTTAGCTTTCATCTTTTACCATCAAACCTATAACCTTCATATATCCATTTCCATCCTTTGCTAGGGCATTGTCCACACCACCATCATCTTTGTCCATAGACTTCATCACAACCCCTCCTACGGTTGCTATAAGTAGAGTTGTTCAACAGTATGAGCTCTTAGATAGAAATTGCATTTGTGGAGTTTGTATCATCGCCGCTTCAACCACTAGCCTTTATGTTCATCCTAGTAAATCCTATAATCTTTCGAGGGATCTATTACACCTTTAATTTTTCTTTTACCTTTACCATCTTCAACAAACTTATCGATAAAGAACCTCTCAGCCCCCACATCTCTTTCTAATCTTCCCTCTTTTATCTACATGTCTTAGAACTTCACATGACTCTAACACCCTTCTCCCAAGTAATATTACCACCCTAAACTCAAGCATTTTGTGCGTGAAATACTACATTCCCTCTTCCCTTTAGTTGCACCAACCCCCTCGAATATGGTTAACAATCTACTGGACAAGTGCATGTTCTTATATGTCAAGGCTTTTTATGCCAAAATTTATTTTCCCTTACATCCTTTTATAAGGAAATTCCTCCAAGCCTGTTGACTTAGCCCCACCTAATTCATTCCTAATGCCTAGAAAATGATGACAAACATTCTATATGGATGTCATTTCCTGGAGGTCGTGATAACATTGAACCTTTTTAGACACTTCTTTAAATTATTGAGTTTCCCATCGACTCTGAGATTCTACTCCATCTAAAGGGGGAGGGGGAGGAATTCATCACATAGCCTCATTCCTTTATAAAGAAGTGGAAGTCACAATACTTCTTAAACATGGGTGGCTCCGAGTGGAATTTACCTAAATGGGGATAGCTTAATCCAAAAGTCCGATAGTGTCCACCCTTCTTCCCAGAGTTAGAAGTTATTGTGGATAAGTTTGATAACTTTTTTCATGAGTGGTTGGTGCAACCGTAGCCGGCACGCAATTTAAACCCTCTTGTTGTCAATTGTAGCACTGGTAAATAAGGGTATCGTTCTAGCGGGGATTGAGAGGGCTCACCTCTAATTAACTAGCTTAAACTAAAACTAAAAATAAAAATCCTAAATAACACAAAATAAATAAATAAGAAAAATACTAATGGGGGTTTATCAAAATAATAAAATAAATAAATAAAATAAAATAAACTAATAATAATAAAAATAATGGGAAACTCGCAGATAGGAGAAACATGTTAGGGAAATAAAAATCCACCACTAGATTAGATCGAGATATAATATTTATTTCTAAGTCATCTTTTAATCATGAGAAAGAGATCGACCAAGTTGCACACCAAAAGCAGGTCTATACACCTTATATTACTTCCCTTAATTAATTAATACGACAAAGCGCCAATATTAACCCTATTAAATACTAGCAGTATAGCAGCAACAAGCGACTCCTATATTTAACTAGATTTAATGCATTAAGTGTAAGTGGAAGGCTGTCAATCTAAGTACCCAAACTAGTACAAAAAGCATGTCTAGCTGTATTTCCTTTCCTTGAGCCACACGTATCGAAACGTTTTACCACTTAGGTTAGAATCACAAAACGATTAGCTGAATTGTTATCTAACCTAGCTGCAATTTATACATATAAATTCTAGTATATTTAGATGGCCACCTAGCAGGAAAATAATCCTACATATTGTCACTTATGAGGAACCAGAACAAGGCATGCACCAAATAAACTATACTGGACAGAATTATACATATAAACGATAGAAATTAATATAGAGTCAAGAAACAATCTCATGAAACAAAGAAAATAAAATTATAATTCAAATCATAATCTAGGGTTTCAATTCATTCCCTAACAATAAATAATCAGCCACTCATAATTAAAGAATTAATTACACAAAAATTTATATCTAAAATATAAATTGAAAATAAGAGAAATAAATAACCGAAATTAATTTTGAATTAAAGATCAAGAATTTATTCAGATAAAAAATAATTTTATCTGAAATAAATTCTACCGATATAAATATTTCTTCTTATTCTCTCTTCTCTCTCGGCTTTGATTTCCGTGCAAAATTCTTTCTTCTTTTTCCCGGCTGGCGGCTAACGACTGACGCGTCGCTGCCTCGTCGTCCGAGCCTCTATCTTCTCGTCCTTTGCCGCGTTCCCGCACTCGTGACTCTGCTTTTCGTCCCACAGAGCCTCGGAAGGCTCTGCCGCTCACTCCTCTCTATCGCATACTTTCTTTTCTCTATGCGGCTGCTTTTTATTTTCGTTCCTGCCCCAAGCCACGTCAGCCCTTTTTTTTAAAAATTTTTGTGCGTGTATCCGTCTTACTCCTGTGCGCCGTCTTCCACGCTCTCGCTCCGACCTTTCCACGTCAGCCCTTCTGCGGCTGACTTTTTCTTTCATCTCGCACCTTTGATTTTCGAGCGTCCAGCCCTTTTTCGCCCGGCCTCTTCCATTTTCTTTCCAAGTCAGCTGAGCCGTTAGGCTTCGTTTGGTTTGCTCCAGGCCTTTGGGCCTTCGGCCTTTGGCCGTTGGACCAAAGGTCTTATTTCTTTTTTTTTAATTTTCTTTTATTTAAAAACAAAACCTGTAAAATAAAATTCAATAAATATTAATAAATAATATTTTACTCTAAATTTACTTAATTTATATCATTTTAGCTCAAATAATAAAATTTATGCAATTTTTACCACTTAAGCATAAAACAATAATTATTCCCCTATATTAGTTAAATAAACTACCAAAAACTAAGATTATAAGGGTATAAAATGTGTCAAAATATGAACTCATCAGTGGTGCTTTGTAAATAACAAATAGGTTGAAAACGACCCCACCATTTTTAGAATGATTGGTCTAATTTCGAACATCGATGAGTGATATATATTTTACTTCATTCCTTTTACCCATTCAATGCTTTAATTCATCAATCAACCTATAGAATCATGCTTGAAATTTTATAGAGTGCACCTTATGGAAGTCTCAACAATAATATTCTACCCCAAGCTTGTCTAAGGATGTAAAGAAGCCCAACATTTGTCCTCCTAGTGGAAACTTTATTATCGAGGCAAGAATATGAAGGCATGTATTACCATAATATTCCACCACCATATTTCTCTATAATATTGTTATAATAACCCTTGCCCCATGTTATATACTTAGGAGAGTGAAAAGACCGCCAAACAAAAAGCTAAAAAAGAAAGTAAAATTAGATAAGGTTAGTAATATTAGTAGTTTTCTTTTCAAAGGTATTAATTATTGGTATAGTTCTGAATTTGTAGGTTATCCTCACAAAAAGCATGTAGTGCACGTCATGTTTTCTTATATGACAATTACATTAAATTTTGTTTATACTTTTTTTAGGGTAAGGGCCCACCCAAAGCAATATCAAAGGTGTCGTTAATATGAGAAAAATGCATAATCCAGTACAATAACTACTACTTCGATGGCATAAGAGGGGATCCAGACAAAGACTGTCCCAAAAATGTTGATGCCCAAGAAAATCCCAAATTCTTCTTTCAGTCAACCTTGACCTCCATCCATTCCACTTGCTATCAATCCCAAGAATTGTCCTCCCAAACCTCAACTTAAGCCTATTAAAGGAAAAGGTAAGGGTTATTCCTTAGTGTTTATAATCATTAAGGATGATACTAATAGTGATGAAGAGACAACACCAAGGATAGTGTAAGAGTAAGCGGGAGCTCCTCCTGACCTCACACTATCACGGAAAGGGGTTTTAATAACGGTTATTTTATAGTTTTAATAACGGTTTTCAACCGTTATTGAATCGCCCGTTATTAAAGATTTAATAACGGTTCATAACCGTCATGAAAAATACATAAAAACCCGCGAATATGTGCGTAAACTTCATATTTAATAACGGTTTTTACTTAAAAATCGTTGTTAGAAAGGAGCTTTTAATAACGGTTCTGATGAAAACCATTATTAAAAATGAGTTTTTAATAACGGTTCTTATTAACACCGTTATTAAAAACTGGAGTTTTAATAACGGTTTTCATAAGAACCGTTATTAAAACTCCAGTTTTTTTTATAGTTTTTGCAGTTTTGTTCCTGCCCACATACACAGTTGTATGTTCAAATAATTACCAAATATGCATTGTTAAACAATATCAATTGATAACAAATCTGCAATCACACCATAATTTCAATCAATCCCTTGTTAATACACCGAACATGTATACTCAAGAATCAAAATTAGTAGGCATACCACAACTTGGTAGCTCTACACCCCAAAGCAAAATGTTCATAAATCTAGCTTAGAAGACTTAAAGACATAGACAAAATACAAACCTGAGCATGCATGTAGAATATATAGATCTCTACCTAATACCGAATGAATGAGTGCACATGCTTGGCCCATTGCTCTCTCACTTCATGAATTTCTTCAACATTGTATTGCTGGCCTTGTGCATAATCATCGGTGAAAAACTACAAATCCCAAGTTTTGATTAATATACAGTTAGCACTTACGTCAAGTACCAAACATATATGTCATGATTCATTAATGGAAAAATATCGAAAAGAAAACATACATGGCTTGTACCATTGTATCTAACATAAAATAGGTGTCTCACCACCTACCTCACATTAGACACAAGGCTAAGTATCTAACTAATTAAACACAAGAGAAAACTAGAGAGCGCAAGAAAACATTTGGAGATAAGAAAAATCAGTGATTACAACCCAGGGCTACATAGGCTCAAAATTCGTACAAGAAATATTGGAAGAAAATTATTAACTAAAATAAATCAATTCCGGCATGATACTCCTTGTTCACTCAAGCACCACAAAGACAAGTCTCCAAGAATGCCTATGCTCAATAACCCAACTATGCTGAGAGGAGGATGGGCCACTCACTAGTTGTCCTCAGGAAGCTAAGATCAAACCTCCTACTTGTGGGATTAAGCAAATGATTGCAACAACAACCCCATCAATATGCATTCGTATTGAGCTAACTAATATACCACCATCATGTAGATCCTTATACAAACAAGACCGACACAACATACTCAAAGTACAATTTACTGAAATGTGCATGCAAATTTCCTACTATGTCATTCATGTACAATCGCATAATTCATACAAGATATATTTGGATCTAAGAAAAAATGCTTCGTTATAATCATGCCAGCTAATAAGGGTATACAGATTTTAACATGCATGTTGTCTTCCTAAAGAATATGGATTACTTAGATTATCCACCCAACCGTGTTTAGAGTATAAATTGAAAGGCAATAGGAAATCAAGGTCACATATATGACATCCCAACCATAGAATCTTCAATAGGTCATGTTTTTAAGAGCAATAGATCATGCGATAATTCATGGAAAGATTCTGGAACATAAAAATGTACCACAATGGGTATTCAAGAGAAACATATTATCGACATTGAATTTAAGGAAAGTAAATGTGATTTGTACTATATATTCATAACTTTAGTGAGGCATGAGCTCTTTAAGTACTTGTAGAGCAAAGAAATTATTGTATTAATAAAATAACCATAATCAAACAATAAGATTAGGCTAATTACTATCTCCTTGGATCTCATTGCTTTCATTATTTTTTGTTAGGTGAAAGTATAATTCCTTTACAAAATCATTGAGCCATAGGTGCGCATATAATTATTTTACTCCAATTTATTGAGAAATAGGTATCCCTTTTGAATTTTATACGTAAAATATATAATCAAGTTTGTAAATAATTAAATAGTATTATTTGGAAATTTTCATGAGTTTAGAAATAATTTTAATAGTTATTTTTGTAATTACCTTTTAATCTTGTTAATTCACCTCCATGTCAATAATTTATACGTCAAAAATTGTTCAAATTCATGAAATTTTCCAAGTGATTTTAGAATCCTATTTTAAGGATTTTCATAAATGTTTATAATTTTATGAGATTTTTTCTATTTTTTAAAATTTTATCCTTGTTATTGATCTTTCCACCAATAAAAGTAATCTATAAATAATGAAATTACCGTTCAACCAAAAAATTCCTTCTCTAAAATTCCAAGATCATATTTTGTATTAATTTGACCATTGTCTTATTCTTTCAACAAAAAATTGATCCAAAGTCACTTTTTTATACTTTTTACTTATACTAGTTGTGACCTTCTAACTTTTCTTTCATCCAACCTTCTTCACTTACATTCCCTATACTTAAATATGACCTTGGAACTTCAAAAATGAAATCCCCATCCCTTGGTTTATTTATTTATTTTCATAACTTCATTCAACCTAAATATACTCTGCCACATGACACACTCAACAACTTTGTACTTTGTCACTTAAGTATTGAACAAGCTACCTCTCCCCCTCTTTTGGCCACATATTTTGGGGTTTTCCATTCCCTTTTTATACCTCATTTTTATTTCCTTGATTTCATTTAGACTTTCTCTCATTTCCTCCTCTTGGTTGCTCCCACCCGTTTCTTCATTTTGATTATTTTTGTTAAGTGTTTATAAACTTTTTTGAGTCTATAACCGAGACCTATCCTCCTCTATTTATCTTTATTATCTTATTTTCACTTCTAAATTATATCTATCCTTTATTTATTTTTAAATAAGTAAGGAAGCTTAGATTTTTTGTTAAATTGTGAATTTATCATATTTTGTCTCCTCCTCTTGTGCCTCCATTTTTTGAAGGCGTTGAAGTCCTTTTGGCAATTCTTTGTCTTCATTTTGCTATTTATGCTTGAAAAGTGGTAACCCGTATACTTCTACTAAATATGTAAAAATCATGTGATGACATGTTTTTAGGTTTCTTATATCATGCTTAAATGTAATTTATGCTTCCTTATAATCTCATGAAAAATATGCATGCACCATATATTGTGTAATCCCCCAAAATTTTATAAAACCTATAATTTAATAAATAGCTTTTATTTGAAGTAAATTAGCTTTTCAAGTTATTTAGTTTAATGATTTTATGGATTTTTTAGTATATAAATTTGGATAGGAGTATTTAATAAATTAAAAATAAATATTTTGTTATTATATCATATTATTTTTATTTAAATAATTTTTCAAACCAATATTTTACTAAAATTATCCTTTTTAAGCCTATATATTTAATTATATTAAATTAAATTATTAAAGAAATTTATTATCAAAAATATTACATCTTATTATTTTATAAATTCAATTATTTTAAAATTTCCCATTTTCCCATTTTCCTTTTCCTTTTTTTTTTCTTTCTCCTTTTTCTCCTTTTCCTTCTTTCTTTCTTTTTCATTTTTCCTAGCTTTGGGTCGCCAGGCCAAGCCTGCTCCCTCCTCCCTCTGCGCTTAGGCCTCCGGCCCACTCCCTTCCCTACTCTCCTTTCCTCGGCGCAGACACCCAGCCTAGCTCCCCCAATTTTTTCTTTCCTTCCCTTCACCCCACGCCGGCCTAGTTTCCCTCGTCCCTTCCACGACAGACCTGATACCCCCTTCCCTTTCTTTTTTTCTTTCTTCTTCTACGCCCTAGCCCAGGCCTTGACTTGTCACCTTCGCCAGCTTGTTGCCCTCGAGCACATCGGCCACCGCCCCTTGCTGCCACCTCCTGCCACCACCTGCCTCTCCCTCTCTCCCATCATTTTCTTCCTATTTTCACACTTGGCTAGCCCTGCAAACCATCCCTTCTACCTTGTTTTTCCCCCCTTCGTTTCCCCTCCCTGCCACCCTACCACCTTCCTTGCCACCCTACCACCTCCCTGCCACCGACCGGCTACCTATCCCCCATCCTCCCTCTTCTTTTTCTTCTCCCCTTCAACCTTTTTCTGCCCCATATTTTCGAGCCCCTTACCCCCCCAATCCCCTCTTTCTCTCATTTTCTTCCTCTCCATCTTTTCTCCCTATTTTGTGCACCACCGCCCCTCCACCTCTTTCTCCACCACACTCACCGCCTTCAGTGCCTCCTGCCACCTTCTACTACCGCCCTACACCACCACAATACACCCTCTCAAGCCATCCCAGAGCTTTTCTTCCTCCCCACATATTTTTCTCCCCATTTTCCCCCTTCTCGGCAACCGACCTGTAACCCCTACGTTTGCCGCCATCCAACCGCCTCTACTGCCACCCAAACCACCATTCAACTCCCTACAACTTCCTCTACCACCCTCACACCTTCTTTTCCCAAAACTAACCCCTACACCCCTCCATTTTCCCCCTCTCTTTTCCTCCCTTCTTAGCCATGCCTAGCCTAATAGCCATCTTTGCCACCTCCGCCACTCTTGGACACCAACAACCTATCACCAGCCGCCACCTACACCCCATATTCACTCTTACACCTTTCCCTTGCCTCCAAACCTCCCCCATCTATCTTCTTTCCTAGCCCCAAACCAACAAGCCAAAATAGCCATTTTTCCTTTCCTTCACCCCCTCTTCGAGCCTTCCTCTTTTTATTTTTGCATGCAACTCATGCTGCATGAGCAATATGAGTTGCTGCATTTATTAGCCCATTTTTGTTAATAATTTTAAGGTATGGTAATATTTAAGTAATTATTTCATTAAGTAAAATTTATAAATTCTTATGCTTTGATTTTCTTATTTCTAATATAATAGTTATTGATATTATTTTTAGGTGTTGATTTTGCTATTTAGAGCTTGAATCTTTAACAGAGATACCGGTAAGATTAGAATTTTGTAGGAATAAAGGTAACCATTAAACCCCACTTAAACGCATGGATAAACATATGTTAGCACATTAGGATTTTTAATATGTTATTATGCTTGATATTTGTGGTTTAATATAATATATATATTTTCTTGTATTGATTGATAAAAAAAGAAGAAGAGTATGTTAGTTTATATGCCATGTGTGGAAATGTTGCTTAAGGGAAGAGTTTGATTATTAATGAAAGTGTTAAGTACTTATCCATGTCATATTATGTTATTGTGACCATTTGTGCATGAATAATATTATTGTGTGCCCTAGGGACATGTTAGTAAAATTTCTTGTGTAAGAATGTGGCCTAATATGTGTGGGTGCTAATAAGTAGTATATTAAAATATAATAGTTGGTGGAGTTGGATGTTATGAGTGGAGTATTAATATTAATTTCATGTGGTGATAATAATTTAATATAAGTGGTGTAATAAAGGGTAAGATAGTGATCTTGTAAGTAAAAGGGGTAAATTGGTAATTTTATAATTAAAGGGCATAATGGTAATCTTGTAATTAAAAGGTTAAATGACAATTTTATAATTAAGGGGTAAAATGGTAATTTTGTGAATAAAGGGTAAAATAGTAATTGAAGGGTAAATTAGTAATTTTGTAATTAAAGGGAAAAATAGTAATTTCATAATTAAAGGTCAAAATGGTAATTTTATGGCAAAATGGTAATTTTATAAGTAAAGGGGCAACATGGTAATTTTGGAGGTAAATGGCAATATGGTAATTTAATAAGTAAAAGGCAAAATGTTAATTTTATAAGTAAAGGGTTATTATGGTAATTTTGGGAGTAAAGGGTAAAATGGTAATTTTGTAATTAAAGGGTAAAAGGGTAATTTTAGAATTAAAGGATAAAATGGTAATGTTAAAATTCAAGGGAAAATGGTAATTTCATAATTAAAGGTAATGGTAATTTTGTAATTAAAGGACAAAATGGTAATCTTGTAATCCAAGGGCAAATTGGTAATTTTGTAAGTAAAGGGTAAAATAGTAATTAAAGGATAAATTAGTAATTTTATAATTAAAGGGCAAAAGAGCAATTTCATAATTAAAGGTCAAAACGGTAATTTTGTAATTAAAGGGTAAAATGTTAATTTCATAATTAAAGGGGCAAAATGGTAAATTTTTGAATAAAGGGTGTTATGGTAAATTTTTGAAGTTAAGGGAGTAAATGGTGAATTTAAAAGTAAAAGGACCAAAATGGTAATTTTGTAAATAAAAGGGGTAAGGTGGAAAATAGAAAGGAGTAACTTGGTAATTATGATAATAGAGAAGGACAATTTGGTAATTTAAATAAATAAAGGGTAATTTGACCAACTAAAGGATAATTTGTTAATTATAATAAAGGAAATGGGAAAATTGGTAATCTAACCAATCAAATGGGAAATAGATTAAGTGTAACAATTACGAAGGGTGATTAGTGGCCTAATAAGTGTGTGGGAGATGGCTCGGTAACCTAAATTGAGCAGGGATGTGGCTAAGATCGACTATGTGTGGGTTACGTGCCATGTGTGCCATGTATTATACTATATTGTGTACTTTATGCTTAATGATTAATCATTATAGCGCAAATTTGAGTGAATGTATGCTCATGTAACTTCCTTATGGCATGTGAATGATGATTATATATGTTGTGTGTATGATGTTATATGATGTGACCCTTTAGGACATGCATGCTAGGATGTTTAATAACAGGATATGGGGTGAAAGGCATGAAAGAGAAAAATGTGAGAATAAGATAACCAAGGGGAAGTAAGTTGGCTAACGTAGGAAAGAATGACCTAAATAATCTATGATCCTTGAGTGGTGAAAAAGAGAGGGGACATAAGTAAAATGAAAGAGTGGGAGAAACTAGGGTTGCATGGGAGGAACTAGGGTTTAGGAGAAACCCTAATGTGAGAAGGGGGAAAAAGAAAATAATAAAAATAAATGAGAATGAGTGGGGTATGAAGTGAGAGTTGAATCTAAAGGTCGTAACGTGTAGGGTGTTAAATAGTTTGGGTGGTGTGAGGATGGGCCACATAGGCCCAAATTAGGATTTCTGAAGAAAGCCCTAGGGTAAGGCGGTGATTTAACCTTGGGGTATAAGGTGGTGGGCTTTGACCCACACACTTAGAAGTCGGACTCCCGGTGTGAGAGAGTGGATTAAGGGAAGGATGTCGGGGCAAGTTAGGAGGTACAGAAGTCTCAAGATATGGGATGAACTTTCTTGGGAGGATAAGTATGGATATAGTTAGCCATGCATGTCAAGGGTCAAATACTTATTGAATAAGATACAAATAAGATATTATCCATTTAAAGAGAAAGATTATTGAGTCGGGCCCAGACCGGTCCACCGATTAATAATAGTGGCCAGGGCCGGGGTGCCTTACATGACTGATCCACCGACGAATAATAGTGGCAAGGTGCATTTTGCCCCGCATGACCATTCCACCAGCTATAATAGTGGGGGATTCCGTGCTCAACAAACCAAACGTAAAAAAGAAAAGACATGGGGAAGACACTAATTACTTATAGTGGAACACCTTGTGAGTCGGGGCCAGACCGGTCCACTGGCGAATAATAGTGGCTAGGAGCGTTTTACCTTGCATGACCGGTCCACCGGCGAATAATAGTGGCCAGGAGCATTTTGCCCTGCATGACCATTCCACCGGCTATAATAGTGGGGTTCCCGCACTCACATGGACATTTATAATCCGAGACGATTGATTAATGATGGACTAATGGCCTTAAGGCTCTAAGAGTATCGACTATTCATTATGGCCTATTAATATTTGGTTGAATTGTTAAGTATGCGGATGTACGAAAGTGAATGTTACTTATACCCCATTAATATCTGATTGACTTGTTGGATGTGTGAATGTATTGATCTGAATATCATGTTTACACCTGTCGTTATGTATGGATATAGTAGTATATCATGTGTTACATTGCGGGCCTGCTTTTAAGTGTGATTTTAAAGGGTTACTCAGTACCATAGTACTGAAGGGTTCCATTCGTGGGGCCCCTGCCTATTTAATGGGCAATGTCCCTTACAGGTCTTTTTAGGTGCTATTCAAGTGGGAACGGGAAAGAGCGTAAGGATTATTCGGCCTTTAGGATTTCATTCTTCCTCTTCTAATGTATGGTGTAAATGTAATTTTATTTTTGTAACCACCACTGGTGGATCTTATTCTTGTAAATGTTTACTAGCGCTACTCTGATTTAAAAAAGGTTTGAATTTCTAGCAACTGATATTTTATTCTTTAGCCTTAGCACTTGGTACTAGAACGGTATGAATGAACCAGTCTGGTACTAAGTGTGGCAGTAATTGTAACACCCCAAAATCATGGCTTGAAAATTTCATTTAAATTTTTCTTTACGGAAGCGGAAATTAAGAATGATGGGTGTTACCGCCACACTTGACATAAGTCCGATCTCCTCACCAACCAAAGATAAGAGAAGTACAATACATAATCAAGAGTTTTGAAAAAGAAAGATTATCCATGACAAATGACTATTTAGGAAATTAAGAAGCCAACCATTTAGAAAATAACAACAGAGTACACAAAAGTCATTAATGGTCTGCCTTATACTCTTATGGTCCATCAAAATTACAAGGAAAAGGGGAGGGGTCCACTCGCTCCCTATATCTACCTATTCGCCGGGATGACGCTCCTCGTAATCTTTTAACCAACACATGTCATGGACGTACTCCTCTCAAAAGTGATAGTATCAGTACGACTTCCTCGTACTAAGTAAACTACAACGCCTCCGGAGAGGTAGCATACCCACGTAGCAAACATCATACAAATACAGAATTCAAATAGAACATATGATCACATGCAAGGCTACGATTTCAAAACACACATCCATATCACAATTAACATTACGAGTTAGGTTAAAATCCCTATCGAAGGCATTTAAGGCATGCTTATAAATTCACAACCAATTTAACTTACCAACGACCATACATTATAGCATAATAGGAAGAATTATTGATATTCCAAGCAATCTATCCGAGGTTGAGTCATTCCTTATTCGATTATTACAGAATTATTATGGTGGGTGTCTAATATGATTCTAATCTGTATAAAAATTCTCACGTGGAATACAATCACATATCGTCAAGGAGGGTGGTACCAAAATAAATCACTCGATTCCAGGGCAAAGCTCGCCAAAGACGCTACACGACATAACAGTTGCCCATACTAAACCTCAGAACTCAAGTCCTTCAGTACGTGTACTCCCTATAGGGTGTATGGAATACCTATAGAGAAAAAGTGAGCCCCTTGACCTGAAGGCCCAAACTATGCACTCGGCAGCCAAGTTCGAGGCACAAGATTCCTTTCCAACTCGAGTCTTTCTCTTTAAGTAATTATTGTCTTATGAAATTCCGGGTTATTATTTCCTTTTAGAATGTTGAGATTCACAAATTTCAACTTAGTCAACCATCAACAAACAACATCACATCTAAAGACCACGAGGTCGCAACCATTCCAAGCCAACATGGCCTAGGGTTAGGCAATATGTCATAGCCCAAATAATTATTCGATTCAGTGTTCAAACCAATTGTCTAATTATTCCCAACATTATTTTAAGGCCAACACTTAATTTAATTAATCCAATTATCCACTTTGGAACACCTTTTTTCCTTAATGACCAAAATACCCCTCAACCTATAACTACCACATTTTCCTTCACTTTTATTACCAAGTTTACTTACATAAGCTATTTGTCATGAAACACTAGCATAAAATAATTAATGATACTTTACATCCGACAATTTCTTCGGTACTACAAAGGACCATATTATCCCTAACCATTTATCATACAGGGTACACGTAAACACTATTAGCATGCATTTTTAATATTTCATAGGTTTATACAATTTCCACACATAAATCTCAAACACAATCATAGTATATAAAATTAAATTTTACCTTAAACATACCTATCTCATTTTACTAGCATAAATCCAAGTTCGTTACCATTAGCATACACTTTTTTACATTTAAGAATATCACTTAGGCACATAAAAAGATTGCATGATAACACATATTAATTTACACATCATTATATTCATGTAGGAATGAACTACAACATGCTCCCATATAAGCTACATTTTACCTTAGACATATTCATCTCATTTTACTAGCATAATTCAAGTTCATTACCGTTAGCATACACTTCGTCAAATTTTAGAATATTACTTAGGCATATGAAAAGATTGCATGATAACACATGTTAATTTACCCATCATTATATTTATGTAGGAATGAACTACAAAATGATCCCATTTCCCACAAACATATAATAAGTTGATACCTTCATCCTATCATGATTTAATCCTAGAAAACTAGCCCATCATTTTCACATAAAAATTCTACCATCTACGGATTAGTTGGGTTTACCTTGAGCTAAGAAATATTAAAACCACAAGCTTCTTCCACAAATATCCTAGGTGGGGTTGAGATTACCTAGAAGTGAATACACCATCCAAACTACAAGCATTAATATTTATGCAAATTAAAACAACCAAAAGATAACCTATATAAGCTAATACTTGAAAAACGATTATGAAAATAAACGAGGTGGCCAGTGCATGAATTTAAGCACCGAACCCACCTAAGATAGAGTACTTTCTTTGGGAATAAAAATGGCTACTTGGGGGAGGTGGAACACAAGGGAAAATGCTAGATTATTTTTGGGACCAAATTTAGTGAAGGGGAAGGAAAGTTTAGCGCTGCAACTTTTTTTTTTTTTTTTGTTGCTGGAATTTATGGAAGGAAAAGAGATGGCTACAAGGGGAGAATTAGAGGGCTTAGGGTATGCTTGGGATGAGGGAAATGGATTAAAGGGGAATGATTAAGGGGGAAATGATTAAGGGGATAATAATTAAGGGGGAAAATTTATCCACCTTTCTTGTTTGGTATATAAGGGTAAATTATTCTAGGGAATATTTTTCTTATGTTTGGTTTGGGAGGAATAACTTATGTTAGAATAATATTTTCTTTTACTTCATTAGCATGAAAAATAAGTAATATTTCTATTATATATAAAATATAAATAATTATTTATCACATAAATCAAAATTTAATATATAAAATTTTTTAACTTAATTTTTATAAATCAAAATAACATATTACAATAACTAAAAAAATCTATGAAAGAGACTAATCAAGATATATTGTAACAATATTTGAAATAAGAAATTTACAATTAATTCACATACTAAATATTCAATAGCTAAAAGGATAACAATTATCCATTAAAACATAATAAAAGTCTTCAAACTTCATCTAATTAAAAAAAATATTACTTCAATCCATATAATACATAATAAAAGCATTTTCATAACCTAAAATTAATCCAATAACATCCTAAGATAATCATATTTCTCATCTTCATCCTTAAATCGACGAAAATTACACACATCTTCTTCATTCACTTTTTTCATTAATTTCATTACTTCCATTCTAGATATGCCATGGACTGCTAATAATTCTTCATAGAACCCGTCTTTGTAAGACCCCGAGCTTTTATCTAACATATTCATCAACTCCTTAAATTGCTCCTTGTTATCGGTAGATATTTGCTTCATAGTTTCTCTTATAATACTATATGCCGATTCCACTTCCTTATTAGCTCTAGATTTTTTTGAACTACCCACAATTTCACTAGATCTCTTTCTCTTACCCCTAGTGTCAGATGCTTGAGCTGATACATTATCAACATCTTCATCATTTTCATCATCTTTGTTTATTATATGAGAATTTTCTTGAATGGCTTCTAGGATAGAATCATGTGACATATCAAGCTCGACTCTATCAGCAGCAGTAGCAGCATTAGCACCAACAACCCTATCTTTAGCAAAAATATATTCAAGATCATCGAACAAAGGAAATGACTTCATATATAACCCTGCAGCATCATTATGACTCTACAACAATTAAAATAAAAGCATAAGATATATCTACACAAATACAATGAGAAGTGAAATTAACATTTGTATGATCCATATACATCAATAGAAAAACAAAGATAGATTGATATCCAAATATGAGAGAAAAAAATCAAGCAAAATGTGAATATAAAAGTCACAAAGGAAATAAGAAATTACCTTAGCCCATTCATCAAATAGTTTTCGATCACCCGTCACCACCTTTTGTTCCTCATTCCATCCAAAGCCACTCCCTTTCTCCTTAATTTCAAGTAATGCATTGAAGCGTTTTTTCAAGTACCCCAATCTCGAATCAATATTCATAGATTTAAACTCAGAATCAGGCATTACTTCAGCAAAAAGCTTCTCCAAATGAAGTAGATATCCATCTTTAAATCCACCCTCAGCCTTCCAGTTTCCATATTGGCACATCTCTTTCAAAAACTGTATCAACTTCTCATCCTCATCATGTCTCCAAGTCCTCCTCTGACCTTTTTTAGTAGTTGTTGAGTTTAAACTCATGGTACTCACTGTTATATATTGTTCACGATATTAAAAACATACAAATATTCAACTATATAATACAACCATCATCTAAAACTTTGATAAGTAATTAAAACATAGCAATACAATCATCTTAATCTCATTAATTAAAAATATCAAAAAAAGTCTCTAAGAGATCAACATAACTACAATAAGTCAAGATTCCTAAAACACGACATCAAAGCAAACGTGTAAATACTACAAATATATATATATATATACAAAATAATCATCATCTCATTCATGTCCTACTCAACACCCCTTCGAAGTCACCAATTATCAAACATCTCACGTGCTATACCATCTCTCCAGGCAGTCCACGCATTTGAGGTATCAACAATACTAATTAGATTATCTTCTTCATTTATATTTTCCATGAAAGTGCTCATTATTTCAAACTCTAACTCTTGTTCCATTGGATCCCACCTCATTTCTCTACGAATGAGATTATGAAGAAGACAACATGCAGTTATAATGTCTGTATGTGTGCTAACATCATAAAAACTTGAATTTCGTAGAATTGCCCATCGCATTTTCAACAATCCAAAGCATCTGTCAATAACATTTCTAGCAGCTGAGTGTTTCATGTTAAAGAACTCCTACGGAGAGTTTGGTTAATACCCATCCCTCCATTCATTTAGATGATAGCGTTGACCCCTATAAGGAGCAAGGAAGCCATCACCATTGGTGTAACCCGCATCAACCAAATAATAATATCCTATATATAAGTGGGAAAAAATTTAGTTAACTTTTCAAATGCTAAAAATTTTACAATGCTAAGTTTAATTTTCTTACCACGAGGAACTCTTAATGGATGTCTTCTACTAATAGCATCTCTTAATATTCTACCATCTGCAGCAGAACCTTCCCACCCTGGTAAGACATAAGTAAAATGCATTTCGATGGAACATGCAGCTAGAACATTAGTTGCCAACTCTCCCTTCCTTGTTGGATATCTTGGCTTGTCCATATCCGGTACTCTAACCTTGATAAATGTTCCATCTAAAGCTCCTAGATAGTTCTATTAATTCAAGATGGACCAAATTATAACTAATTATCAATATGAAAATCTAGTTACATATTCCAATATATTTTAATAAAGTAAGGTTGAATTCTACCTTAAACCATTTCCATCTTTCATTTGTTGAATTTTCTGGCACTGGTTCTGGAGTCTTCATCAACACAATATGCAAACGTAAGACAACTCTAAGCACTTGATGAAAGTTTCTACTTATTGTTTCGGTAGATCTTTTCAATCTTCTCATAATCATCCTATGCTTTTGATCATGTGCTAGTATGTTCAAAAAGATTGCAACCCTTTCCTCAATTGACATATTTTTAGATTCTTTCAAACCACCTTCATTTCGAAGCAACCCACAAAACACATGGAATGTATGCCTATCCATTATAAGTTGATTAATACAACTAACATTAGAATTAAGAAATGCATCCACATTCTTAATTCCTTGCTCAAGAGTTCTTTGAGCTGAATGTATAGTCATCTTGGGTTATTTAATAGATTCTAATACATCAAGTAGATAACTTAATAACAATATCATGTATTGATTCTTCAATCTAATAAACCAAAATGCCACCACAATATTCCTTTCCGCCCTTGACAATGGCAAACGAGCCATAGCTGCATATAGTATTTGGTTTACCAAAAAAATCACCACAATGTATGGAATGATCCAAGTTAGAGTAATTATAAGCATCATTCATAAACCAACTAAAATATCAACAAAATATATAAGAGGAGAGGAGAAATGATGCCAAAGTTTTTCCACAAGCACCGAAAACTTACTTGTGATCAAGAAGAAAAGCACCACACAGAATGAATGTACTAGTGCCCAGAAGTCAAGCAAGGATCACCGAACTGCAAACAGTTGTTATCCATTCCATATTTGTGAGCAATAGTTATGTTTTTTGATGTAAAAGTTGATCATACAAATCATATATACATATCTATATATCTTCCTATTACGAAGCATATATTAATCATATAATAGGTCTCAACTAAAATATATTCAAAATGGTTGCTTAATTCAATTGGTATAAACTACCACTGTTGTGTCCAAAATAAATTATGTTATGATTTTATTAATATTTATATAATAAGAACAAAGACTTTTGATTTAAAATAAAATATATTTTGGAGGTATATTTTTATTTTAATATAAGTCGTATTCTATGGCCCCTAAGTAAATCTTACTTTATTTTCCTAATTTTCCCTTACATTCATTAAAATTATTAAAATAAAGATTAAATAATAAATTAATCAATAATTAAGAGAAATAATATTAATTAAAAATATATCCGGTCATTTCCTTTATTTCTTTGCGTAATTTTAAAACATATATTACTCCAAATAGGAAAGAGAGAAAATAAAATAAAAAAAATAAGCTACCCTATAAATAAATAAAGAAATGGTAAAAAGTGGAAAAAAAGTAACAGGCGATTTTAGGCTCGAATACATTGAAAAGAGACATTATAACCGAGATGTATGTATGTGCTAAGTTCATTCGTTGGTTTGTGCGCAGATGAAGGGGAAGGGGGACGGTCAAGGACTAGAAACGTCTCATCCTGTATACCCGGCCAATATTACGTGCACCATCCGTATACAAATTATAAGTGTTCAAACAAAAAAATTGCTTACAAAGAACATCAATCACTATATATATATATATATGACCAGGAATGTCTCGGCCAATCTTACGTGCACCATCCATATACAAATTACAAGTGTTCTGCTTACAAAAGACATCAATCACTACGTGAGTGTGTGTGTGTGTGTATAAAGGACATCAATCACTACGTCTCTCTGTGTGTGTATATATATATATGTTCCTCTCCTCCTGAGTCCTACAATTATGCTTCTCCCACCGCCGGAGACCTCCCAAATAAATTTTATTCCACCCTCTCCACATGCTCAGTAATTACTCCTCTCCTACAGCAACATCTAATTCGTTCTTCCCCACCGCCCTTAAATTTTTCCCTTTTCCATTTCTTCCTCCCTCACCATACCCAATTTAAACCTCTCTTTCTCTCAGTACTGTCTCTGAAAGCTTATCTCCTCTTTTATAGTCATGAGTGCATAAACGTATGAACCTTCATTCCCCCTTGCTATAGTATCCGCGCAGCTACAAGGAAACTACTCGCTGGCTAGCTAGCTAAGGTATTAATACGGTATGTATATCTATATATATAAGGTCTCAATAGTTTGCCCGAACTTCCCAACTTTTCCCGCCTCCTCCTGCTCTCTCCTGTCGGTCCTACATCAAATTTGGTTCCCCCGACCCCCGGTTTTTTGTTGAAGGAGGAGGACGGCTGGGTCTGCGTGAGTGTTGGGACATTCAGATACAGACACCAAACGCACAACTATTTATCAGGTGACGCCGATCGAATCATGGCATTGATAAAATCCTTTTTAGCAGAGCCGAAATTAATCTATATCTATGCATCAATTTTAGCAGATCTAGAAATCAAATCCCATCTAAATCAAAGGGAAGAAAATTTTATACTAATCGTAAAGAAGTGGTCGGGCAGATCTAAATCTATATGAAGAAAACTTACAGATATGTGTGTTGAAGGCAGCACCGAAGAGGCAGACTTCGGCTTCGATAGGTAGCTTCGAGAGGTAGGCTTCGCAAGTTGCGAGAGGGAGGCAGTGAATAGGGAAGCCAAGGAGCATCGGGAAATAAGAATGTTACCCGTGAGTTGAAAAGGGTAATTATTTTCCCTCAGCGGACGTAAAAATTTTACCAGAGTAAAAAGTTATACTTATACCAAATAGGTATAAGAGGGGAAATAATTTCCTTTGGATTTTTTAGGGACCTTTACGGCCATTCCAAACATAGCCTTAAAGGGAGAGGAAAGGAAGGTGATTTATACAAATGGGGACTCAATAAAAAGGAGGGGAAGTTGGGGGAAAAAGGGTTCTACGTGGGTTAGAGTTGAGGGTTGCAACTTTCTTTTTTTGTTGCTGGAATTTATGGAAGGGCAAGAGGGGGCTGCAAGAGGCAAATTTAGAGGGCTAAAAGGGAGGGGAAAGGAGGGTGATTTCTGCAGATTGGGGATAAGTAAAAAGGAGGGAAAGTCGGGGGGAAAAAGGGGTTGTGTGGGTTAGAGTTAAGGGGCTGCAGGTGGGTTGATTTTGGGGGAAAAAGGTGTGACAGGTCTGCATGGGGATGGAAGCCTGCAAGGGCAGGTTTAAGCATGGAGAAGGGAAGGGAATGAAGGGTTAGAAGGTTAGAAAGGTGGGGTAGGTGTGCAGGTTGAGAGGAGGGAGAGATAGGAGCTGCAAGTTGAGGGAAGGTTGGGGTTACGGGAATAATGGCTGCAAGTTGCTGGAAGATGTGATGGAGGATGGCTAGGGTTATAGGATGTGGTTTTGCAGGTGGAGAGGCATGAGAAAGGAGGGAAAACAGGTGGGTAAATGATGGGAAGATAGATTAGGGGTGCAGGTTGGGGAAAGGAAAGATGAGGCTGCAAGTTGGAGGGGGAAAGGCTGGGTGTCAAAGGGAATGGAGCTGCAGGTTGGTGTGTGACGTGAGGGAGGATGGGCTGGGTTGATGGCTGCAAAATGCAAGACTGAGGGGTGGCGTGAGAGGGTGAGATTGCAGAGAGGAGAAGGGCTGCGTTTGGGGTAGAGGGAATGCTACAAAAAGAGGAGGATAGTTGCATGACAAGAAGAGACATATGCATGGAGAGGAGAGGGAAGGGTGATGGGCTGCATGGGGCTGCACGGGCTGCATGTTCTTCGACAGGTTGGGGAAGGTTTTAGCTAGGTTTAAGAGGGGAAAATATGGGGGGTTTAGTTAGGGATTGATTAGAAAAAGCCTCCCCAAAATATAAAGCTTGCAAGTGAGGTTATTAGGAAAAGAATTCCCACCTAAGTAAGGTTTAATTTTCTCAAAAGAAATCATGATACTAGTATTATTATGATCAATATTATTATCATTGTTTTATCACTTCCCCTATTTTAATTTTTGTAATTATAGCTAAAATTATTATTATTCTTACAATCCTTGTTACAGGTATTATTATTAAAAATATTATTTATAAAAGATTATTGGTATAGGGATTCCTTCTATTTTAATTACTCTCTTCTTATTATCAGTATTATTATCAACCTCAATTTTTTTCCCTTCTCTACTCTTTCTTGCATTTAATCCAGGTTATTTTTATAACTTAATATTTATAGGCCTACTTGAGACAACAAGGTGATCGCTAAAAAAAATAATCTTATGGTTTAATTTGCCTACTAATCAAGTTTTAAGTCTTGCATATTTAATTAAGAATTTATTAAAACGAGGTATTACAGTAATATCCCCAAAATTCACAGTTTGTTATTTTGCTTCCGCTATTTCTTTTAATAAAACAAAATTTTTCAGTAGTGAATTTTGGGGGTATTACATATTGTTATTAATTTCTCTAAGCATGAAACTGTGTATTTTTATGCAATATCATGTTAAATTTATTTATTTTAATATATGTATGATAGAATGCTAGAATAGGGTTGTTTGTGATAAAACATTCATCCACAATTACGGTTTTATAAGCTAAATGGGTTTAATTTGTTTTAGGGGTAACATGGTAATTTTTTCACTCTCAAAATGTTTTAGAATTATAATTTTATACTATTGTGTCTATTTTAATATTATTTATTCATACCTTAACTTTACCTAATTCTAATAACAATTGGTATGTAAGTGGAAAATTATCAAGTAGATAATATATAAGGGCATTTTGGTTATTTAGGACTTATTATGCCTAAAAGTGTGAATAATAGGACTAGGATGATCTTAATGGATTTATAGGTTGACTTAAGTGTTAAATTTGATTTTGGTTTGGATTGTTAACCATATTGTCAACTTGAATAATTGAAAAAAAATAAATAAACAATGGTTAAGTATGAAATTATGCATTATGTAACATATTATGATCATATTATTAAGATATTAATATTTAAAGTTGAAGACCTTGAGATTTGGAATGATTTCTCTTAAGGATTAGCAACTCTAGAGATGAGGTAGGAGCACTCAATTTGGTTTGGTGGTTTCGTCCAATGCCTCGGCATTTTACCTAAGGCTCTGATATATTCAATAGGTGACCTATAAGCCTTATAGGAGGTATTGATACTTAAAGATTAAGTGTCCTATAATGGAAGGATATTATGTTGCCTTTTTGCACTAGTATGATCTGAGTACTTATATGTCTCTAGGTTATAAGTTAGGAGGATACTGTGTTACCTTTATGCTCCGGTATAGTAGATGTACTTTATATATCTCATGATTATTATTGTATCCTTTCAAGAGGAAAAATATGGAATTAATTGTAGTATAAGAATTTAAATGGATTGTTGTGGTTTGTTGGTTTTGTAGCTGACTCCACAAACTACTTGGTTTTGGTATATTGGTTTGATAATTGCATCTATGAACTATTTAGATTTTGTATATTTATTGGTAATTGTCTCAATATTTTCCTTATCATGTTATAAGTGATAGAGATGTAGCTATTGTAAAAGTCTTTAATTATGAACCGGTGTTATCCTTTGTGAGACACTCTTGGTATAATTAGATTAATAAAATAATTGTGATATAGTTAAGTTTAATATGATGAATATGTGGTATATGGTGTGATGTGATTTATGGTATAAATGTGGCACTTAGCTATGGTATGTAATATTTTACATGTTGTTCCAAGATACTTTATGCTACCTTCTATGTATTCCATTTGATTAGTATTATATAGCGGTTTACTTAGTACTGTTGTATTAATGGGTTTCATTTTATGGTCCCCGCCTATTAAATGTGTAGTCTTTATTTTATAGGAGTACTTTGAGGGTATAAATTGATGGATTTTGGTAGGGGTTAAGAGTTAGGATTACTTAGTGTCCATTCTGACATCTTTTGATCTCGATATCCCTTGGACTCTTAGTGTCTGATTTTTTGTTATCAAAATAATTTAATATTGTAATTAAATATTTATCTACTTCTTATCAATATTTTTTGTTAATTTAATTAGATGAACAATTTATCCTTAATACTTGTGTAAAAAAGGTATAGAATGCAGACTTATACTAAATATGGTGGTAATAACCAAGTTCTAAATGGCTTAGCATCTACAATCATCTTTCTTTAAAGAAAATTCCAAGTGCTAAAAATGGGGATGTTACACTCTTAGCGTAAGGGTTTATGTATCGAGCCTTGGGATTTTGGGTATTTTTATCTCACCAAGTATACTCATCTTCAATGTTTGAATGCCTCGGGGAGGGCTTATAAATTGAAATTTGCTAATGGGTTCTTTGTTAAGGGCTTACATATTGAACTTTTTTTATGACATATTTGTGAGAAAGCTTATAGTTCTCACAATTGACTCCTAGTGTGAGGGATTGCATATTAATATTTTATAGGGCCTATGTCTTTAAGCTGCATCTATATGTTAGTCAGCAAAAATATTCACTACAGAAGATATTTTTATCAACAAATGAGCGATGAACAAAAAATTATTACTTTTACTTTATTGTCAGATGCTAAAAAAATCAATATCGTACATGGATATAAATGTGATAATGCTTAAATTTAGCCAAAAATTAACCAATTTTACAAATAATATTTTCTTAAGTGTTTTGCATTCCAATCGTTAGCTAATTATCTTCCATACTTGTAAGCTATTATGAAGGTCGTCGAGCCAACTTACTCCATAATTTGGTGCGGACATTCCGACTAAGCTTAAATTTTAACTTGGATTCATTGCTTTGGAACTCCTCTTACCTTAGTTCCCATTCCCCTACCCTCAGATGCATGGGTTTGATTCTTTTATTGTAATATTTAGCCACTTATTGTCGATACTTTGCAAGTCGTATCTAAACTAAATCTCTTTGCTCCTCGAGTAAGTCTTTCTCAATTTTTAGGGCTAATTCATTATCTTTAGGATCATATTAGCTGGTCCTATATGATCCCATCTCCTTCTCTATCGGGACAAACCCTTGAACACCAAAAGACAAACTGAAAGAAGTTTCACCCATTAGATTCTTGATGGTTTTTCTAACAGTCCATAATATTCCTAAAAGTTCATCTAGGGTTGTAAATGAACTAAGACAGTTTGGTATTTTCCTTAGCTTGGTTCATTAAAAGCTCAATTCATCTCGTTTGTTTAGTTAAATGGGATGAGCTCGAGCCTCACTTTTGGGCTTGCTTATTAAACAAGCTGATGTTCAGCTTGAAAAAGTGAGGCTTAGTACATTTTTTAGCTTTGACTCATAAGCTCGGTTCAACTTGGTTCATTAAAAGTTTGGCTCAACTCATTCGTTTAATTAAATGAGCTAAGCCCAAGCCTTACTTCAGACTTATTTAGTTAAACGAGCTAAACCCGAGCCTAGGGGTATTTGGCTCTGTTTACAGCCTTAAACTCATCTACCCATCCTTACTTAATCCCATTCAATTAGGTGCTCCCAATATATCCTTTTTTCATGATTAGCCTAACCATTATAAGGAGCTCATTCTATCAAACCAAGCATTTTGGTAAAAAAAATATTCAATCTAATTTAATGTAGATAAGCTATTGAAGTAAATCCATAGTCAGTGCCTTACTTCCTACAAATTTGTTAATATATATGGTTATTAAACTGCCAACCATTACCCTTAATAATTGTGTGTAATACTCTAAACATGAAAAAAAACTTAGTACTTTTCATATGACAATTATATCATTAGATTATATCTTCCTCCTTTTACTGGCACATAATATATTTTTTTTCTAGAAAAACTTTATGGTTTTCTTTTCAGTGATTTGAGCCAAGGCCTCTACTTACACCCATTTCATGAAATAATCAAAAGAAATAATGATGAATATTTTTTTTACCAATACTTTCACTTAGTATGTTAGCTTAGAAAAAATCATATAAATGTATTAACATAGTTATTAACATTAATTCTAAGTACCATCATTATTGGGACTAAGTGGTCTAAAAATATCAGCTCCCTAGATGACAAATGGCCATGGACTTATAATTAGTTAGAGCTCTAAGTAGGAATATTTTGTGTTAGAGCAAATTTTTGACATGCTTGGCATCATTATATGATTTTCTTAGAATCCTAGTATATGGTCTTCCAATAATAGCCCCGGTGCAATACTTTAGCTGAGAGAGGCCTAGTAGCTTAATGTAAGTGACATATTCCATTATGAACTTCCTCTAATACCTTATGTCACATTGCTCTAGGTATGCATTTTAACACTGAAATGGTTTATGAGCACTATTATAGCTCTCTATTAACCACAAAGTATTCCACAATCCTTCTTCTTAATTTAAACGCTTTATTTTTATCTGTCAGTAATTCCTTTTTCTAATTAATATGTCAACTCTTCCATTCATTCATCTGGTACTGATATTTCAATAATATCCAATTATTCTTCTTGATATTTTCTTGTGTATGTTAACCTTTCTATCATATATTCTATTTTGGTTATCATGGTTGATTAAGAGGTATTGGTCGAGGCTAATCTAGCTAGAGCATCAGCCATTGGATTTGCCACTCACAACACGTGAGAAATTTCAATGGAGGAAAAGTGTTTCATAATCTCAATTAGCTTTCCCATGTTGTTTTTTCATGTTAGGTTCTCAAACTTTATATAGTTCATTGTATTGTCCAATGGCTAATGCTGAGTCACTATAGAGATTAATCTTATCTTTCCTTAAGCTATGAGCTATTTTGAGTCCCAATAAAGCAACCTCATACTCGACTTTATTATTAGTAGTAGAGAAATTGAATCTCAATGCATATTCAATAACTATGCCATTTGTATCAATGAAGGTAACATTAGCCCCATCACCCAGACTATTGGATGTCCCGTCAACATATAGCACACATTCTCTAACCAGAATAGAGGAGATAGTTGACACTGATGCCGCAAGGTATAACAACAACTCATTCCCTTTTAGTGGGGTAGTTAGGGTTGGAAATTTAGACAAATGGGCCTTCAAATAATCAAATGCTTTATAACATTCCTCTATCCATAAAAAATTATCCTTTTCTCATAAAAGTTTGAAGGAGGGTAAATTATTATCTGCTTCTTTGGATAAGAAGCTTCTATATATTTTCCCATATTCCTTTCTAATATTACATTTTCCAGTCCTTAAAAAGTCACCTTGATATTATTCAGTTTGAATGGCATAACTTTATTACAACAAAGTCCTTCGTTCGTGATAAAGGTGGTTTCCTCTTGGTTAGTGTTGGTGAGTTTGATTTGATGATATCTTGAGAAAGCATCCATAAATTCTAGTCTTTCTTGCCCTATCATTGTGTCGATCAATCAAAGGTAATGGGTAGCTATCCTTAGGACAATCTCTGTTCAAGTCTTTGAAGTCAAATCACATTTTTCTTTAACATGATCAAATTGGTTATCCATTTAGCATATTTCACTTATCCAATAATTCCTAATGATTTTTTTTACTTCCTCTTGAATTGACTTATATTTTTCAAATTTGATGCCTCTGTTCTTTTGTTTTATATATTTAAATCCCTCCTTTGTATCTAATAGATGCTTAATGATTTTAATAGGGTTTACCTCTAGTTTAGAAACTTTCTAAGCAAATACATCTTTATTATTTGTGTGGAAAGCCAACATCTCTTATGTATATCATCATTTTATGATTTTCATCCCCTAACTCTTTTTCTTCTTCATGTATAGTAGCATAGATTCCTTCTACATAGATATTTAAGTCTTTTAACACAGATTTCTAGCGGTTTCTTGGTGTGTGACCTTTCAGAGGTGCCTCGTACTTTGATAGCATAACATTAACATATTGTCCTTTGATCACCATGAGCCTCTCCCCATCCTCCATTAATTGAAAATCTTATTAAGATTCTAAACATAAAAAAGCTAGATTGGTGTTTGTTAAGAGATGATCATCTAGAATCATATTATACAGGAACAGATAAGTGAATACCATGAAGTTCGATTGGATACTTTTCACTACCCCTGGTTGGCTGACAGCCAAACTGAGATCTACCATTCTCCTTGATTTTATGATATTACCAATAAATCCCATTAATGGTACAGTTTTATTTATCAAGTATTTTTTTTGGTAGTTTTGGTTTCTTAAAGGCTTCTTTGAATATGAAATCCATATAACTAGCTATGTCCATGAGGAACCTTTTTATTACACCATTGGCAACTTGTACTTTAACTATCAAGGTCTTGTTATGACATTCAATCGTACTCAACCCCTCATTTTTTGTTGTGAAGCTAATTTCCCACTCATTTATTCTTACCTTTTTGTTTGTATTATGTAAGCAAGATTCTCTTATGTATGTTTTCAGGGATACATTGCTCGCCCCTTATAAGGAATCTCCTACAACAATGGTGTGTATTATCTTCTGAGATCCTTTGACTTGAGGGGGTTGGGGGAATGGAAGAGTTATCCCTGTCTCTTGTCTTGCTAGATATGTTTGTGCATGGTGTTTTAAATGGCCCTTGTGAACCAAATCTTCAACTACATCCTTTAATAATCTACACTCATCATGTTGTGGCCATATTCCTCATGATAGGCACACCACTTTATTAAGGTTTCTATGCTTCTCATCCACCTTCACGGTAAATGGCCAAGGGAACATTTTTCAGCCATTTTCAACATTGTATATATATTCAACGTTGGTTATTAACAGTGCATATTTATCAAACCTCATTATTAAAGGTTGTCATGCATATAGTCATATCACTAGCCTCAATCTCGAGCAGGTCTCTTCTAGCATATATATCTTCTTCTTTAACCTCTATTTGGGCATTGATGGCATGTCTACTTTTATACCAGTTGGCCACATTACCTTGATCATTTCCTTAGCGTCCTCTCTTGCACCCTTTCTCAACCAAGTGTAGGCTTTATGTGTAATACTCCCATTTTTACTGCTAAATTTGTTTTGTTTTGCAGAAGTGCTAATTATCAAACTAACAGGTGTTATTGCCACACCGAGTATAAGTCTGACATCCTCTACCATTCTTATACTAAGTGCTAAAGCTAAAACATTATTTTATGTAAATAACATGATTACAAAAGTCAAAATATAGAGAATAATAGATAAGTATGATGCTAGTTAAAAGCAACATTAGTAGTCTACCAAAATTTAATAGAAAAATTATAGGAGGACATGAAAGTCCAAATACAATTAGAGACCAGATAGAAAAAGGGACACTAGATACCTATGCTCTCAAAACCGACTAGCAAATTTCAACTGAACTCATAAGACGACCTGCAAAGTCCACTACCCATTGAATAGGCAGGAGCCTACGAAAATGAACCTTTTAGTACTATGGTACTAAGCAACTCTTTATACCTAACTAATATGAGATAACAACATGGAACACATGCAAGACATAAAAATAACATTGTTTAAGGCATATACATACACATAATAGGATTGAGATACGATAATCATTTAGATAATAAAATTCCATCTAGGTCACAGACTACTCATATTCATTCATCTGAAACAACTAAACTTACTAAATGAACAACCCAGAGATACTATCTAGAGTATGATTAGAAGAAAACCATAACACAATATCCACAAGGCATTATGACAATATATGGTGTAATCTTAAGACATGCATGAGACGATCAAGATACGATAATCATATTAGATAAATCATAATCACCAAAACCACATACCACTCATACTAGTTCATCGAGAACATAGTAAAACTTATCAAACTAACATATTAGAGATACTCTCTGACATATGATTAGATCAACTGCAACACAATAACCGTAAAACGTCATAACAATACATGGTATAAACAATAAGATATACATGAGATGATCCAAACACAATAATCATAATAGATAAGTAGTAGTCACCAAACTACATACTGTTCATGCATGCTCATTTAGAATATAATAACACTTATCAACTAAGCATCCCAAGATGTTCTCTGAAGCAATAATTAATGCCCAACTCCACACCACAATTATAACCTTCACAGCATAATTCATGTCTCAGCAATAATCCTGACCAGATACATAACATCATAGGTATATTTACAGGTATAATATAATAAGATCCATAACGTCATAGTTATATTTATAGGTAGAGTATAATAAGATCCATAACATCACAGGTATACTTATAAATACAGTATAATAAAATCTATAACATCATTGGTATACTTACAAGTACAGTATAATAACCAAATACATAACATCACGGGTATACTTATAGGTATAGTATAATAAAATCTATAACCTCACAAATATGCTCACAGACATAATACCAACATAGGTAGACATAAAGGTTGCTACTGAAACCACAGGTGGGCACAAGGGTTACTACCGAACCATAGGTAGGCACAAAGGCTACTACCAAAATCACAGATAGGCACGAAGGCTACTAACATAATCAAAGGTACTCATGAAGGCTACTACCAAACCATAGGTAGGCATGAAGGTTGCTAAAGAAACCGAATGTAGGCACAAAGTCTACTACCAAAACTACAGGTAGGTACAAAGGCTATTACCAAACCAATCTAATATCCAATAATAATCATTCCAATCTAATCATATCATTTCCATTTTTATATACTTGAGAGGGATATAATAATAATATAGAGACATAAAAGTACACCAGTCATACTAGCACACAAGCATCATGGTACCCTCCCAACTATCCAACTTAGAGGCATAACAACACTCTCGTTATATTGATGCATAAGGCACACAATACCCTTCTCACCTTAGACACCTAATCCTTAAGTATCGATACCCCCATAAGACCTATATGTCACCTATAGAGTAGACTAGGTCTTTATTGAGGCACAACCAGCATACTTAAAAACCCAAAAAATTGAGAACTCCTACCTCATCTCTAGGGTAGTTACCCTTAGAGAGAAACTATTCCCAAACCCGAGGTCTTCTAATTTATGTATTAGTATTTTATAGGGTGATCACAGATAACACATTTTACACAATCATTCTTATTTCCATACTAATCCATTTTCCCTTTATTTCCAATTATTCAAGTCAACCCCAAGGTCAAAAATCTAAAACATGGTCATATTTAATACTAAGGTTAACCTATTAAAAGTCTAAGGCCAACCTATATCCAATTATTCACATTTTGGTTTATTAGGTTGAAATGATTAAAATGCCCTTAAGACCAATAATTATCAAGTTATCATCCATTTAAATACTAAATCCATTTTATATATTAATTTTTCGTGGAAAGGCTAAAAAAATAATTTAATCATTTATTATGTAATTTAAATCATCAGTTATGTCAAAAGACTATTTTGCTCTTACACCTATGTCTGCATACGAAACCCTATCATATACTTTTAAAATGTACAAAATACATGATTGCATAATCAATAATAAATAATACATATTAGACATGATTTTTAGGATAAATATCATAATACACTAAAAATGACTAAATTACCCCTAGGACACACATCCATAATTACTATTCCATAATTATATCTAAGCATGCTCACCCTATATATTTTATACATACTTATCACACAAAATATTTTTCAATCATTTTAATCATACTTTAGTACCCCAAAAATTTTATATCATATAACATGCTTATTTTACCGATTTTCATAATAATAATAATTAACACACAATTATATTGTAATAAATCATGCTTAACATATTTTCATACACCAAAAATCATAATATGCTATCACACAATATTTATCATTCTAGTAGGATATAATGGTTACCTGAATTCCAACAAAAGCATAAAATTAGCAGTACTCACTAAAAATTATTAGGTTCTACTAATCAACTTTCATACCTAAAAATAATACCACAATTACCTATTTAATATCTATAAGATGAAATAATAATTATAATATAAAATATTTATTTTTCCTAAAATTACCAAAATACCCTTACATTTAATGTGGGTATCTAAATTATTAAAACAACACACAAAACTCACGCCGCACATTAGTGTGACCCATGCATGTAGAGAAGGCTCGGGGTTGGATGGATGCGAAGGGTTGGCTGCAAGAGGTGGCAGTGGATGGTGGAGATAGCGGGGTGGGCGATGGTGATGGTTGGTGGTGACAGGGTGGTGCTGCAGAAAGTGTGGCGTTGGCTCGCAGGTGATGTGTAGAGGGGGAAAAGATGGGACTAGAGTTGCTGGAGATGCTTGGTTGGAGGTGTAGGAAAATGGAGGAGATAGTAGAGAGGTGGATGCAGTAGTGTTGTAGAGGATGTGGTGGATGATGATGGAAGTGGTAGGGTGGTGCTGGATGAAGAAAATGTAGAGGGGAGGAGGTGCTACGTGATGGTACTGATCGGTTGGTTTGGTGGTCAGTGCAGGCACCAATGGTGTGGGCTAGTTGCGGTGTTGCTTGGTGGTGTTGTAGGAGAAGAAGAAAGAAGAGGAGGAAGGGTGGAGATGGTTGGTTGCTGGGGTGGTGTTGGTTCTGTAGAGGTTGTGGTGGATAATGATGGTCGGGGTGCTACAAGGGAGTGTGAAGGAGAAGGGGAGGGATGCAGTTTCCAGGGCAAAAAGAATGCGAGTAGGGGGTTGCAATGGGGAGGGGAACTAGGTGCTACGTGCGCTGGTGTGGGTTGGTTGGTGAGGGGTGCCAAAAAGGAACATAGGGGGAATGAGTTGGGAAATCCAAAAAAAAAACAAAGGAAGGGAAGGGGTTGTATGCATGGGAAACAAACGGGGCAGGGAAGTGGAGTAAGGGTTGTTTGTTTAGGGTGTATTCATGTGTATACATAATGCAAGGGGGTGGGTTTGTGTAACATCTTGGCCTGTTCAATGGGTTGGGCTTGTCATGGTAAGTTATAATCCAACCCATGAACTTAAGTTATAATATAAATGGGTTGGGTTATTATTTTAAATGGATTATTATGGGTTGAACCCATATATATATTATTTAAATATGGGTTAGTATGGGTTTAATTATAATTGGCTATGGGTTGCCATGGTAACCCATAAGATGAGAATAACTAGCAGCATGAACTTGAACATTTCGAAAGCCTTTTCCGCCTCCAATTTTAAAATTCCACTCAGATTTCTCATCCATGAAGCCTTGAAAATTGAAGGAAAGAAAATGAAAGAAAATAAGTTTCTTTCCTTTGTTTGGTTGTTTGAGAAATTTTAGTGGAAAATTGAATTCTTGAAAAATATTTTTAGTATTTGAAGAAAATTTTAATATTATTATTTAAATTTTTTTATATATTTATTAAAATTAAAATATTTTATTAATATATTAAAATTTTCTTAAAGTTTATAATAAAATTATAAAATTTGTATAAACTCAATACTAATACCAAATTTTTTCAGAAAAATTTTAAAATATTACATGCAGAATGTAGAGTCCAAATCTTCGCCTTAAAAATAAAATAAAATAAAATAAAATAAGTTTCTCTGTTCAATGAAAAGCTGTCGGGATGTCATACGGCGATAGATGAGAAAATACTGTAAGGATTAATATTTGATTAGAATAAGATTCTGAGGCGTGGTACAGCGATAGACAAGAAAGTAGAAAGACATTCGACGCAAACATAATACAGATGCTAGATTAATCTTTGTCTGAATATTGCATATCCTTAATTCATGGGAAAAAAACTTTAACGGGTCAATTAATTGCGCAGAGTAGCGAAGGTCGGAGACAACACCGGCGGCAGAGGAATACGGCGAGCAGTTATGTTATAGCGGCGTTGTATAGAGATAGGGATGAGAAGAAACGCAAAAACATCATTTTTAAAAAATCTAGGAAAAGGAGACGGTAAGAAACGTAATATATATATATGAGTTCATATGCGAACCATTTATCTGTACAAACGTGGGAACGGTTTTCAACTATTGGATCTAAAATATCCGACGGTTGAAAATGTATCTCCCTGCCTCTTTATCCCGTTCCCCATCCCGCTCCCCTATCTGCCTCTATCCCGCACCCGACCTCCCTTCTCGTCCCCTGTCTCCCGTCTCCCTCTGTCCATCGCACCCTCTCTCCATTACACCTCCCGTCTCCATCTCTCTCGTCTCCATCTCTCCATTGCGCCACTCATCTCCCTCTTTCTATCGCCATTTCTACCCCTGTTTAGTTTGACCAGACCTCACCTTCTTCATTCTTAACCTTCCTCTACCCTTCTTGACTTCAACCGCCACATAGCGGACGCGGACAAGCACCACCAGTGGCGCAGCACAGAGACATCGCGACCTAAGTAGGAGCTCCACCGTTACTGCAGCTAGAACAACCAACACAGCAGTCTAGCACAACCTCTGCGACCGACCGCCACCTCAGTGCACACTGTCAGTATAATTCCGACCTCTCTCCTCCAATTCGTAAGTTTATTTGCGTGATTTGGCTTTTATTGTGCGATTGTTCATTTTTTATTTGATTTATGTGCTGATTGTTCTGGTATTATTGACTAATTTTGTTAATTTTGGATTTAATTTCTATGCTGATTTGTCTGGTATTTCGAAGAGATTGTTGTCAATTTGTTGTATAGTTTGCATAGTATATGATAGTATGGTGCTGTATTACCGATTTATGTCTGAGTATTTATTTCTTGTTCAATAATCTCCATTATCAGCAACATCGAGCATCAGCTTGTTTTTTTTGCAAGTGATTTGTTCTTTATTTGTTATTTTCTGTTGGTGTTTGACATTTATTTTTTCTGTTGTTTGGAACAAACATTCATCGAGCAAACCAAGTCACTGTCGTACGTGAACACGTAACAGGACTCCTGGTTCTGCGCATTCTCGTTAGCTGCAAATGAAACCTACAGTTCTGGTGCCCAGCCTTTATTCATTCCTATACTTTGTTGGGCGTAAGAGTCAGTTGGCAATGGATATGAGAACAGTGTCCGAGAGATCGCCATGAACTAGTTTGGTGCTCCGAAGAGGCCTAATTTTTAGTGTGGATTATGAAATTTTAGTATGGATTGCTCGTTGCTTATAATTTTTGTAGGAAGTTTGAAGCGGTTATAAGCTGCATAATTAATTTTTAATGTTTAAGGCATATGAATCGTAAACCGAATCATACCGGGCTGTAGATTGTTGATTTCGTTTGGATCGTTTAAATATAGTTTGGTTCTAACACGATTTGCTGATTTATCTTTGGGTTGGTATTATTATATGGCTAATGTTGTCACTTATTTCTTTGGTTTCTTGGCTCGGGTTTAGGAATTGCATGTAGTTACGTGATAGTTCACCAACAAGGTTGTGCACAAGAAGGTTTAGGGTTTAGGGTTTGGGATTTGGGGTTTAGGGTTTGCGGTTTATGGTTTAGAAGGTTTATGGTTTAGGGTTTAGGGTTTACATGGTTTAGGGTTTGGGGTTGGGGTTTGGGGTTTGGGGTTTAGTGTTTGGGGTTTAGGTTTTAGGGTGTAGGGTTTGGGGTTTATGGTTATGAGGTTTAGGGTTTAGGGTTAGAGGGTTGGAGGGTTTAGGGTTTGGGGTGTATGGCTTAGAGGGTTTAGGGTTTAGAGGGTTTAGGGTTTAGGGTTTACAGGGTTTAGGGTTTAGTGTTTAGAGGGTTTAAGGTTTAGGGTTTAGGGTTTAGAGGGTTTAGTGTTTAGGGTTTAGAGGGTTTAGGGTTTAGGGTTTAGGGTTTAGGGTTTAGGGTTTAGGGGTTTGGATATAGGTTTGGATTAGTTTTTGGTTTGGTATTAATAAAATCTTAAATGTGATTAAATTTTGATCCGATGGATGAGATTGGTTCTTATGTTTGTATATTAATAGTAGTTTGTATGTGACCCCTCCCCTATATATATATATATATATATTAGATCTACTAAAATTAAGAGAAAAAAAAAACCTTTGACGAGTTAATTAATTGCGCAGAGTAGCAAAGGTCGGAGGCAACACCGGCAGCGGAGGAATACGACAAGCAGTTATGTTACAGCAGCGTTGCACGGAGGCAAGGACGAGAAGAAAGGCAAAAAACCTCATTTTTTAAAAATCTAAAAAACGGAGACAGTAAGAAACATTAAAAAAAATTATATATATATACATATATATATAAATTAGATCTACTAAAATTAAGAGAAAAAATTAAAAAATTCCTAAAATTATTATTTATATTAGTTAATTTTAATCATTAATAATTTTATTTTAATAAAAAATTAATGAAATAATTTTAATATAATTTCCAATATCAAAAAGTTTTTGGAAGAGGAAATATTTTTTATACGTTTTCCGGCTACCATCTCACTGCTTTACTTCAGTCCTTACTCTCAAATATGCTGGAAGGGTAACTTGGTCCATATAAAAAGTAGTAAACACACGTAAGTACGGATGACCAAAAAATTTTCCTTTGCTTTCTTTTGTTTTCCTCCGGTTCAGCCTAAGAAAGCTGTATAGTGTAAGTTTCCACAATATGTTTTTCCTTGTTTTCTTTCCTTTAAACTTTTCTGGCAACCAAACATAGAAAAATAAATTTCCATCTAACTTTTTTTCCTTTTCGTCTGGTTTTCCATAAACCAAACGAAGCCTAATTGTATTCTATTGCTAAAAATAAAAAAATATAAAAAATTCTCTTGTTCTATTTAATGAGATTCTGAAATCCAAAAGTCACTCTGACCTGTGAATTCACTACTTTTTTTTTAAACGGAAGCAATTAAAATAGAAATACTTAAAACCTGTGAATTCTGGGAATTTTACCGCCATACTTAGTACTAAACCGGTTCTCTTCGACCATTCAAGTACCAAGTGCTAAGGCTAAAGAAAAGATTAACATTAAATTCAACCCAATAGTTCATAAAAGAACTAGAAGAACCATACATCAAAAATCAGAGTATGCATAAAAGAATTATGAATCAGAGTACATGGTCAAAATTCCAGAAAAAAAAAAGAAGAAATAACACTTTTATAAGATAAAAGCTTCATCTAGAAAACTCAATACAAGGTAATTAATTAAAAAGGATATATCCGATACAAAAGAAATGAAAAAAGGAAATAAAATCACATAAAGACTAAAATATGGCCACAACTCTCTTAAACTTTGAGCCAAAAACATTGCTCAACACTCAGCCTCGACTAATGTCCCACTCACCTACACAAAGTCAGAAGGGCCTACTACTCATGGGAATGAGCAACACCCATGAAAAGGGTGATCAGTACACTACGTACTGAGCAAGGTAACCGAGAACTAAGGCCAACACATAAGTACATAATCCATGCAGAATAATAACAAGGCATAATCAGCAACATAATAACATAAAGGCAAATGAACGATCAGGTGAAAATGCCAAGATCTAATATAGTTTAGATTAATTACTTCATTAATCCTTTATTGAAATATTTTCACACCATACTCTTTATCAAGTCCATACGAGTACGGGAACTCCACTATTTTTGCTCGTGGATCGGTCTCCAGGGCACTTTTGGCTCCTGGCCACTATTATAGCCGATGGATCGGTCACTTAGGGTTCATGCCCTACCACTATTATATGCTGGTGGATCGGTCTGGCCCCTTCTCACACGGTGTTCCATTGTAAGTCATTAGTGTCTTCCCACATTTTAACAACATATATGGTTTGGTTTGTTGAGCTCGGGATCCCCCACTATTTTAGCCAGTGGATCAGTTACTAGGATAACATACCCTACCAATTTTATGCCGGTGGATCGGTCTCCAGGCTACCGCAGTACGTGGCCACTATTATGTCGGTGGATTAGTCTGGGCCCAACTCAACATCTTCCACTTTACGTAATTAATGTTTTGAGTATCTTATTTAAAAACTTTCACCCTAGACATGCATGAATCATTACACATCACAAATAATAAATTCTACCATCATAATTACACTTTAATCACCCATTACATATAATACAACAAAAACCCTAAGAAGCCACACTAAACCCTAATTAACCACAACAAACCATAGTTAACCACTCCAAACCCTATTTAACCATAACAACCATAATTAGCCATTCCAAACCTTAGTTAACCACAACAAACCACAATTAGCCACTCCAAATTCTAGCTCAGTCTCCTACGTACCCAGATAATGCTCCACGTACTATTTTCCATCCAAAGTGTTTAACCACCCAAACAACGCTTACATTACCTTCCTGACATCCCAAACAAACGTTCCATACATAAATTTCACTCCCATGTAGACTTTACACATCTCATGAAACCATTCAAACTTTTCATGCGAAACCCTAGAACTCCCACGTGAAATCCTAAATTCAACCATGCAAAACCCAAGATTCCATTATACAAAACCTAAATTCAATCCACACAAAACCAAGATTCATCCATACCAAACCCTAGATCCAAACCATATAAAATCAAAGATTTATCCATATCAAACCTTAAATTCAAACCATATAAAACCAAAAATTCATCCATACCAAATCCTAAATTCAACCATATAAAACCAAAGGTCTATCTTTACCAAACCCTAAATTCAATCTATACAAAACCAAAGATTCATCCACACTAAACCCTAAATTCAATCCATACAAAACCCAAGATTTATCCTTACCAAACTCTAAATTTAAACCATATAAAACCAAAGATTCATCCATACATAACCCTATGTTAGACTCTCCCATAAAAAAAAACCATAAATTAGATCCTCCCATATATCATCATAATTTACATTCTCCCATACACTATTATAAATTAGATCCTCCCATATAATATCATATATTAGATTCTCCCACATAACACCATAAATTAGATTCTCCCATACAAAACCATAAATTAGATTCTCACATACAAAACCATAAATTAGTTTCTCCCATACAAAACCATAAATTAGATTCTCCCATATAACACCATAAATTATATTCTCCCATATAACACCATAAATTAGATTCTCCCATATAAAACCATAAATTAGATTCTCCCTTACAAAAATATAAATTAGATTCTCCCATACAAACCATAAATTCCTATTTTACTCTTCCCCTCATGAATTATTAAAATACTTAGGTCCAACCACATCCCTTGGTCAACTTATTTCCCCCATTCTCCTTTATCATCCTTTCTCCCACACAAACCATATTAACATCCTCACATGCATGTCTCATAGGGTCGCAACACATATCATCACATATACATAATACACATGCCATATAAACACACAAAAACATACTTCAAATCCACAACATACCATATACGAAATAATTAATAATGATAAACATAGAATACATAGCATATGAAGCACATAATGCATAAACACACACAAGGCCTTAGTAACACCCTTACCTAAAATGATACCGGTCTTAGAGCACGCTCCTACGCCTCCTTAAGGCTTTGACTGGTCTCACCTATTTTGAGGGAAAAGCTAAAATTAGATTCCCTCCTACCAAAAATACTATTAAATACTAACTTATTCTAAGACTAGACTTTTGATAAAATACTAAAATAATAATAGCAAAAAATACCAAAAATAATATCAATATTAATATTAACAAGAATAATAAAAATAGTAACAATAATAATAAAAAGGCATTACTCAAAAACATAGTGAAATAAGGGCTTTGGCCCCTTTACCAAAATAATACTAATAATAACAATAATAATAACAACAACAACAACAACAACAACAACAACAACAACAACAATAATAGCAAAACTAATAGTAAAGTAGTTGTAATATTAATAATGGAATAATAATAGTAGTAATTCAAAATAGTAATAATAATAATAATAATAACAACATATTAATATTAATAATAAAGATAATAATAATAATAATAATAATAATAATAATTAAAAATATAATAGTGCTTTGGCCCATAATAGAAATAATAATAAAACCATTAATACTAATAATAATAATATACATATTAAAAATAAAAATAATAATAATAATAGTATTTATATTCAAATAAATGAAGTAAACTAAATGAAGGCTTATAAAAATAGGGAGAAGGGTTCAGAGGGTCTAGGGTTCAACCTTAGGCTAGTGGGGATAGACGACACCGGTGATGGTGCACGGTGGCGGCAAGGTCAGGATTATGGAGCAAACAACAAAAGTTTGATACAAGGCAGTGTAAGGGGGTATTTATAGATTTTAGAAGGAAGATTAGGGTTCTGTGGGTCGGCTACGGGATAAGGAGGGTAGGGTTCTGGTCGCCGGTGGCGAGGTTGGCCGGTAGAAATCAAAACGACAAGAGGGTAGCTGGCTGGGAGAAAGGGTAAAACGTGCGAGAATAAAGGAGTTCATTAGGTCAAAAAGATAGGCCGATCAGTGGGAAAGGAAGGGGAAAAACTAGCCAGCCAAATCGGGTAAGATCGGCGGCGAAAAACCAGGGCGGGCAGCGATGATATTGTAGGTCGAAGGTCGACAGGGTTGGCAGGTGCGAGGGGTTGGGGGAAGAAGAAGGGAGGTTGGACCGATGGTCCAAGGAAGAAAGAAAAGAAATAAAAAGAAGGAGACCGAGCGGTCAGAGCGAGGAGGGTATGTTTTAAATAAAACGCTGCGTTAAAATGGGAAAATAGGGAAAACGTGGTGCAGTGAGGGAGAAGGAAGGAGTCGCGCGGGCTGGGCTGTGCCGAAGGAAAGGAAGGAAGAGAAGAGAAATGGGGATGGGACGTGGGAAGGAAAGGGGAGAAGAGTGGGTACTAGACCACTGGGCTGGCCTAGGTCATGGAGGAGAAAAAGAAAAAGAAAAGAAGAAGAAAGAAAAAGAAAGAAAAAGAAAGAAAAAAGGAAGAAAGAAAAGGAAAAAAGGAAAAGAGAAAAATGATAGGTTGGGTTAATTAAATTAGAATATTTGGGATATTTAAAAATAATAATATTTAAATAAAATAGTATTTCAATACCTTTTAAGGCTAAATTAGGATTTTCAAAAGATTTTCTATAAATTCCATTTTATTTAGCAAAACACCATAATTTTCTTCCATTAAATTATTTATAAAATTAATATTAATGTGAAACTATTTTCACCTTCTTATTTTAAATTAAATAATTAATTTAATTAATTTTTAAAATAAAATCCTTAATTAGCTAAAATACCCAAATTTCTCCTAATTAAAATACTTATAAATTTCTTCTTAATTTTCCCTAATTAATTCTCTTTTATTTTAATAAAAGTAATTTATTTAATTAATTTTCATAATAAAACCTCATTTAATTATAATTTTTAAAATTAGAAACTTTTTGGACATTTCAGTTTGGCTTGGGGAAGGGTGCGCCGAAAGAAACAAAGGTTGGGTGAGGGAGTGTGCGTGTGTAGGATGTACATATATATAATGTTTGCTGGGTTGAATGAGGTAAGGAATTGAGGGAGATAGGAAGAGTGATTGGGGGATGGAATTGGGGCAAGCAATGGGTAAAATTATAGGATAAAATGGTGGAGTAAAAAGAAAAGCTTTATTTTTATTTTAAGTTTATTTTGGGTAGATTAGGGTTTCGAGTAGAGTAATTATTCGGAAAAAAATAATCCAATCTAGGATATTTAAAAAGGAAAAAAAGAGTAAAAATAATCCAGGATAAATTTTAGGAAATTATTATAGGTTAGGGATCAAAAGATTATTGGTAAAATAATTAGGATAAGATTTACGGGTATAAACTAGGATTAAATTAAATAACCCAATTTCTATCAAATTTTAACTTGATTAAATTTATACATGAATTGTCATAATAATAAGAATAATAATAACACTTTTAATACTAAAACTCCTAAAATAATAGTTATAACTAATCATATAATTATTAATTTATAATTAATGTTTCTAAAAATGGGGTATTACATTATGCCTGGCCAAATATAGATTCTCAACTAGGTCTTTGTCAGCCAGGCCTCTAAGTGAAGAAGATCTAATGTTTTCATTATCCAATTTGTTAATTTTTCAAACCTCTATATCAAATATGTTCATAAAAAAATTGAATAAATTTCATTGTCCTTAGAGAAAATCCCATCAGAGATGATGAAATACCCTAAAACTCTAATTTAATAAATTATGTTAAAATAGGAATCTATTAAGAAAATTAATTAAATAAATTATTTTATTAAAATTAGAGGAATTAATTAAGGTAAAATTAAGAGAAAAATAATAAATAATTTAATTAGGAAAAATTAGAGTGTTTTGCTAATTGAAATATAATTAAGGAAAAATTATTCAAAATACCCTAAATTAATATAAAAAGGGAATTTATTTATTATTTTATTAAAATATTATTATTTTAAATATTCAAAAATATCAAAATATTCTAAATACCCCAACCCATTTATTTTTTCTTTTTTCCCTTTTTTTCCTCTTTCCCTTCTTTTTTTTCCTTTCCTTTCTCTCCTTTATCCTTTTCTTTTTTTCATCTTCTTCCTCAGTTTGGGCCAGCCTTCATGGCACAAAACCCTCCTCCTATCCTTTCCTCTCACGTGGCCCAAGCCCTTCTTTTTTTCTCTCTCTTCTTTGCTCGATCCTTCGGCCACCACACCCACTGCCGCCTTCGCCCCCCTTTAGTTGTACCACCACCCCCATTCCAACCCTCTTAATCTAGGGCATCTACCACCACCTTAACCACCCTCTCATCCTCCTCCTCTAACCTAGACAACCACCTCTCCACCTCCTCTTCTCTTTTCACCACCGCTACCACCACTAGTGCCACCTGGTCACCACTGTCCCTAGGTGGTACCCTAACCTCTACAACCCTTAAACCTTATTTATGTAAGTGTTATCATTTTTATTAGTATTAATAATAATAATAATAATAATATAATAATAATAATAATAATAATACTATTATTATTATTATTATTATTGTCGTCGTCGTCGTCGTCGTTGTTGTTGTTATTATTATGTTATCATTATTATCATTTTTATCATTATTATTATTAAATCTAACTTTGGAATATTACTACTAATATTGTTATTAATAATAGTTGAAACTTATTATTATTATTATTATGGGAATTATTATTATTATTATGATCATCATCATCATCATCATCATCATCATCATTATTAATGCTATCTTTGGTATATTATCACTATTATTATTATTGTAAATATTCAAACCCTTACACTATTATTACTATTACGATTATTATTATTATTAGTATTATTCTTGACATTACTATTATTAATACTACTACTACTACTACTACTACTACTACTACTATTATTTTATCATTATTGTTAATATTACCTATGTCACTAATATTACTATCACTACTAGCATTTTTATTATTATTAGTATCATAATTGTCACTACTTTAGTATTTCTAATATCATTATTATTATTACTAAGATTTGGGTTGTTATTAATATCATCACTACAAATGCTATTATTATTATTGGTAATATTAAAGCTAGTACCTTTAATCATATAAATATTCCTATTACTACTTTAACATGAACCAATGTACCTTCTAAGACCTATTTTGACTAGTAATAACATGGTTAGCTACTTTGATAATAATAACCCTACTTTTATTTATAAACAATTATTATCATTATTAGCCCTAATAGTAGGCTATGATAAGGGTAAAGTGGAAAATAATGGTAATTTTGGTAAGAGGGAAGTTAACCCTCGGTATTCCCTCTTATAGGTGAATCAAATCAAAACCCTAAGGAGGCATAGGAGCGTTCTCCAAGACCGGTGTTGTATTAGGTAAGGATATAGCTAAGACCAACTATGTGTGTTATGTGACTTGTATTCCATGTGTTATGTTATGTTGTGTACCTTGTGATTATTATGACTATTTACTTATAGCATAGTTTGGAGTTGAGGTATGCTTATGTGACTTCCTTATGGCATGTGTATAATGATGTATATGTTATACTTGTGGTGTTATATGATGTGACCCTCTAGGACATGCATGCTAGGATGTCTAATAATATGATATGGGGTAAAAGGATGATAAGGAGAAAAGGGAAAAAGGGGAAGTGAGTGTAATACCCCGTATTTTTAAAATCCAGATTTATTAAGTTTAATGATTTTATTAGCGTAATTTGATGTAAATAATTAATTATTTTAATTTCGATTTGTTTTACGGATTTATCGATGATTTCGAATTCATAATTGAATGTAATTAATCATTGTCGTTGCGAACCATTCTAGACAAATTCGTTCACGACAGTGATTTTATTATATTCTTATGATTTCGATCTTCGATTAAAAATATATATTTCCGTTCTTTCTCGTATTTTGAGTTTTAATATTTTTAATTCGTTTTCGATTATATCTTCGTTATGTGATTACGACCTTGTTTTGAAGTTATATTTCGTTAACGAAATATATTATTTGAATTATAGAATTTCTATTTAAATAGTTAAATGTATTTTAATAATTTCATCCGTAGAAAATATTTCCGACTTTAAATTTATTCGTTTTCGGTAATCGCTAATATTTTAGGAAAGTTTTAAATTGAAGAGATTTTCAGAGTTCATTTATGAATTTCTTTCTGGAATTAATTTTATTTCGTTTTATGCTTTTGGGTTGCGGAAAATGGATTTTGGAAATTATTTAAATTAATCTTGATTCATTAGAATTTTACTTAAATATTTTATTATATGTTTTTAAATATTATTTCGGGGTCCTATAATGTATTTATATAAATAATATAAATTTGTATGTTCGTTGATAAATTCTTCCGAAAATGTTTCCGAAATTCTTTATATAGCTTTTTTTTTTAATTCTAAGCGTTTGGATCGGTTCGAAATAATTTTCGTTTGATAAATTTTAGATAAAATCTTCCAATATTAATTTTTAAGCTTTTAATATTTTATGTGATACTTGTTTTGTAAAAAAAAAAAAAAAAAAAAAAAAAACACCTGCACCCGTGCCCCGACCCCCCTTCCTTTTCTTTTCCCTCTTCTCTCCCTTCCCTTCGGTTTTCCCTATTCCCCGACCCCCTGCGCCTTGCCCTGTCCCGCAACCCTAGCTTGCCACCACCGCCTCCTCCGCTCCGCTCCGGCCAACCTCGCCAGCCACCACGGGCGACGCAGCAGCAGCCAGCTCGACCGCAGCAGTAGCAGCGACCACCAGCAGCAACGCGAGAGAAGCAGCAGCAGCGCGGGAGCAGTCGCAGCAGCTCGTGCCACCATCCGGCTCCGGCGAGCGCCGTTGACCACCGGCGAGCAACCCCCGGGCCCCAACGAAGCTTCCCCGGCCTTCCTTTGCCCCGATTCGTCGGTTTTTCGTTTGGTATAATTTCCGAAAAAACCCTAACCTTATTTTGATTAATTGGGTATGGATTGGCTTGTAAAAAGCCAAATTGATTGTTTGTTTATATATGTATATGTTGTAGGATTGATTTAGATAGGTTAATTGTGTGGTTGTGTTGGAATTTTGGAAAAATTGGATTTTTAGCCGGGTTATGCCCAAATTTTTCGGATCCGCCCGTTTTCGCGATTTCGGACAAATTGATTATACATTATGTTTTAAAATGTACCCAATTTCATTTTAAAACCGTCAATTTGAGAAATTTATGCAGGATTTATCGGAATTTGATTCCTAGGTCAAATTTTGGGTGTAATGAAATTGGGTCGTATAATTGGGCCGTTCCGCTTAATTGATTTTATAATATTGTTTAAAATGTATTTAATTTTATATTGGAAGTGTTGATTTGGAAAAATTGTGCGTAATTTATCGAAATTGAATTTTTAGGTCAAAACCCCCGCGGGTTTAAATTGGATTTTGTGATTGGGTTATTTTATTCAATTGACTATATAAATTATATTAGAATATGTTTAATTACATTTCTGAACCGTCAATTGGTATGTTTTGGCAATAATTGATCGGTTTGCGTTTCGGGCTAAAAACCCTAATTGTGCTAAATTGGGTATTTCCTTTATTGATTTTGATCAATTGATTATTTGGTATGTTATAAAATGTGTTTAATTGTATTTCTAAACATTTAATTTGATTAAATTTATAGAATTTTACCGAATTGTATTTTCGGGCCTAAAATCCTAGATTTAAGTAAGATTACGAGATTGGGTATTTGTATAATTGTTTTTCTAAAGTTAGATTTATAGAAGTAGTTGAAATGATCCTAATTACCTTCTAATACCTTTAAATTGTAATTAATTGATTTGAATTACTTGAGTTGTGTCATGGGCTTTAAAACCCTAATTTTAAAAATGGATTGTTTGGAATTGGTTAATCGGAAGATTGTTTTGTTGAAATTGATTATCTGGATTTATTTAAAATTAGTTTAATTGTATTTTAAAACTATCAATTTGAGGTAATCAAAGTAATTTGGTCGATTCGTAATTAGGCATTTAAACCCTAATCTTTGGGATGATTTTGTAGAATTAATTTTGCTATGTGTAGTTATCTAATCGATTTCTATCGGGTCTAGGAAAGCTTTCTCGTGGACCCACGAACTAGGGATCCCTCTCCCTCTCATTTCGCTTAGCTAACTTCGGATCCAGGTAAGTCTCTACTTACCCCTACCTGTGGGTGTTTAGTAAGGGCGTAACTAAGGCCGTCTGTGTGTAGTACATGTTTTTACTTGCCATGGATGCCTCGTATGGTTATATGTTGTATCATGTGTATGTTATATGTTCTACTGTGTAGCGCAGCATGGAACCGAGGTACGTTCCCGTGCTCTTGTCTGTATGTACTAATATGGTATGGTACAAAGATGAGGTGGTGTGATGTGACATGCATGCTAGGTGTTTTGATGGGGAATTGTGGAGTGGGGGATTTGAAAGAGAAAAATAAACAACTAAGATAACCAAAGGGAAGTATGCTGGTTAACATAAGTATGGATGACCTAAGGAATTCATAATTGGGAGATGATGAGGAAAAGGGGAATTGAATAAAAGGGGAGAGTGGGAGAAACTAATGTTGCATGGGAAAATTTGGGGTTTGCATGAGAATGATAGGGTTGGCATGGTGGAAATGATAGGGTTTGCATGGGGAGATTAAGGTCCGCATGGGGGCGGACCATACGTATAAAAAGTTACCTTGGGACGTGGGGAGACTAATGGAAAGTTGTTTGGGAGTTTGGAGGCTCGAGGTGAGAAATAGTACGTGGGATAAAATTAAGGGTACATAGGGACCAACTAGGGTTTGGGAAGGAAACCCTAACTTAAGAAGGTGGAAAAAAAAAAGGAAGAAAATAATAAGAATAAACGAGGAGGAGTGAGGCATGAGGGAGAGTCGAGTCTGTGAGTCATGATTTGGGTTTTTAACAGTTTTGGACGGAGAATAGTACGTGGAGTATTATAAAGGTATGGAGGAGACAAAATTAAGGTTTGGAGTGATCAACTCTGGGTCGTTGTGATTAAGTAGGGTTGGAGTAGCTAATTGTGATTTGTCGAGGATAATTAAGGTTTGGGATGGTTAAGTATGGTTGTTATGGTAAAATAGGGTTAAAAGTGGTCAACCACGGTTTGGTGTGGACAATTAGGGTTGGTTATGATTGCTTAGAGTTGTTTGGTGTTATCATGTGTATTTATGGACTAAAGTGTAGTTATGAATGTGTGATTTTATTTGTTGTGACGTGTATAGTATAAAGAGAATGATTTATGCATGTCAATGGTGTGATGTAATTTAATAAGACATTGATAAGACATTAATTACGTAAAGTGAAAGATGTCGAGCCGAGCCTGCGATCCGGTCCACCGGCTATAATAGTGGATCAGAGGCGTTCTGCCCTGTGCGATATTTCCGGTCCACCGGCTATAATAGTGGATCAGAGGCGTTCTGCCCTGTGCGATATTTCCGGTCCACCGGCTATAATAGTGGGGTTTTCGCGCTCGACAAACCAAACTTATAAGTTAATCCATGGGAAAGATACTAAGTACTTAAAGCGAAACACCATGTGAGTCGGGGCTGCGATCCGGTCCACCGGCTATAATAGTGGATCAGAGGCGTTTTGCCCTGTGCGTATATTTCCGGTCCACCGGCTATAATAGTGGATCAGAGGCGTTCTGCCCTGTGCGATATTTTCCGGTCCACCGGCTATAATAGTGGGGCTCCCGCACTCACATGGGTTAATGAAGAAATGTGTGGAATGGACTTATTACTATTTATGAGAATAAAAGGACAAAGTACCGAGGAAACATTCACCGCTTTCTTGCATGTTATTGTATGTGGTCTATGTGCTGAACTTGTAATATATGTCCTAAGTGCTGGCCTTAGCTCGTCTGTCACACTATGAGTGTATGGCGAGACTCATGCTGTGGGTTGTGAGTATGTATGTTATTGTATTAACGTATTGTACTATAATTTAATATGCGCTTGATGAGATCTTTCTTATAAGATAAGGTAGCGAGACTTACTCAGTACTGGACCCGTACTGATACTACACTGATTGAATGGGTCCTGTGATGATCCACTAATGGTGGGGAGCAGACCTCTTGTGCAGGTTGATACTGAGTTGGGGTGGAAGACTTGCCTTGAGTGAGTAGGCGATCCGGATTTTTATTTTCGGGATTTGTTTTGTTTAATTGTATTTACCCTTGAAAGTTTGCAAGTATTGTATTTAGATTTCTAAAGGTTTTGTAATTGACTTTAAATTTCTCGGACTCTGTTAAGTGGTTACTATTCGGATTTAATTGTTTGATTGGATTTAAAATTCAGATTTAATTGTTTGTCAGGTTTTAGCCTTGCATTTAACATGAGATAGATGGTGGACATTTATCTTGTGTTAGATGTGGCGGTAACATTTCCCAATTTCGCTCCTAGCTTCCGCTTTAATCTTTCAAAATTTTTTTTTTTCAGGAGTGAAATTTGGGGTGTTACAGTGAGTTAACTAAAGGGATATGAGATTGACCTAATAATCTCATGACCCATAAAGGACAAATAAAAGGAAAATATGGACAAAATAAAAGAGTGGATTGAATCTTGTATGGGAAACTCTAGGGTTTGCATGAGATGGATGGAGTCTGCATGGAGAGGCTCCTTACGTGGGAAAAGTTATCTTGGAGTGTAATTAAGGTAAAGGAAGAGTTGTTGGGGGTGATTGGAGTCCTTGGGTGAAAAATAGTATGTAGGTTGGTATAAGGGTGCATAGGAGACTTAGCTAGGGTTTGGGAGAAAACCCCTAACAAGAAGGGGTTGTGAAAGTAAAAATAACTAAGGGTGAGTGGAATATGGGATGAGAGTGGAAGAATATCATATGTAAGGTGAGTATGGGTGTCATGGGAAAGAAATGATGGTAGGTGACTAATAAAGAAGGGATATATGGAAAAAGGAAGATGCTAGGGTATGGGTGGCCAACTAGGGTTTCATGGTTACATGTGTATTTGGGGAGTAAAGTGAAATGATTGGGGTTGAGTCTAAGTGAGATGATGTGTTAGGTGGTAAAGGAGCTTTAGTTGTGTGAGATAGAGGAAGGATGGGCCGCATAGGTCTAATTAGGGTTTTAGGGGAGAACACTAGAGGATAATAGAGAGTGAACTTAGATGGCATAAGGTGGTGGGCTTTGACCCATACACTTAGGATTTGGGTGTTCATGATGAGTAATTTGAAGAGGGAAAAGATTTTGGGGTGTGTTAAGAGGTGTAGAAGTCCCAAGATATAGGATAGTCCTCTTGGGAGAATAAGAGTATACCTTTTGTGACATGCATGTCTAGGGTGAAAACTTACTGAATAAGATACAGTAAGACACTAATCATTTAAATCAGAGGATTAATGAGCTACGCCCAGATCGATCCACCAGCATAATAGTGGCCAAGTATTGGGGTACCCTAGAGACCGATCCACCAACATACAATAGTAGTTAGGAGCATTCTGCCTTGTACATTTTTAATCCACAAGATATAATAGTGGGGGATCCCGAGCTCAATAAACTAAACTCTAAGTTACAATAACTCATGGGAAAGACATTAAATAATTACAGTGAAACACCATGAGAGTCGGGGCTAGAATAATCCATTGTTATAATAGTGGTCAGGAGCACTTTACCCTGGAGATCAATCCACCAGCAATAATTGTAGTTAGGAGCATTCTATCCTACACATTTTTTGATCCACCAGCTATAATAGTGGGGTTTCTGTACTCGCATGGATTGAAAATAAGCATGGTGTGAAATGAGCATTGATCAGAGATCTAAAGAATAAGTTTATCCGGACTATAGATCGACCTTTATTATCTACGTTGGTTGTATGCGTTTTGTATGATCATACTTGCGTTACATGCCTTCTATTTTTGGCCTTAGATACATGGTTACATTGTTCAATACATAGCGTACTAACCACCTGTTTCATGGGTGTTACTCATACCTATGAGGAGAGGGCACACCTGAGTTTGTGTTGGTAGGAGATGCTATTTTCGATGCCTACAATACTTACAAGGCATTAGGCGGGGCTGAGAGTTGAGCTTGGACTTAACTTGGGGATCAAGAGTGACTTGGTCGTATTCTCTTTTACTATTTATTTATCTTATATCGGTTTCCTTCAGTTCTATTTTTTTATATTATACTTTATGTTCATTTGGGATATTTAATTATGTACTCCTTTGGATTGTAAACTCATTACACGTACTTTGATTTCAGTATTAGAAATAATTCAGTTATTCCATGATTCTTGTTTTAAGTTTGACTCATGATTGACAATAAATTTTCTTTAGCCTTGTAGTTAGTACAAGATTAGCCGAGGGGCGGGCTTGTACTGATCACGGTGGTAATATCCCCAAAATTTACAGTTTTATTTTCTTTGCTTCCATTGTATCTTTTAATAAAACGAAATTTTTCAGCAGTAAATTTTGGGGGTGTTATAGATGATGATTCTTTTTTAAGCTGTCAACAGGCATTAAATTACTCTACAAAAGCCATTGAGAGCTAGGAAAAAGAGCTTGTGGACCTAGCCATGAGTTTTCCAAACCTTCTCGAAGATTACCACTTCAGTGTACTTGGGAATACCTTACACATATTATCTTCTCATGTCCTAGCTAACCATCACAAATTGGGAAAAAGAGCTTATTGAATCATTCTCGAGTTTTCCAAACCACTCAAAGTTAACCCATTCAATATACTCGAGAATGACTTACACAGAGTATCTTCTCATGGTTCAGCTAACATTATGGTATTCCTAAACATATTCAAATGGTATTTTGGGTATGTAAAACCATGAAATGGTTATCCTCATTTCTATTAGTCAATGGGGCATCATGTCCATGATTTTCTTCCTCATTTTAATGATCACCATGCCCTCTTCTTAGACTCGGATATCTATCTCTCTCCTGTCTTGCTTAGGAGAACTTAGAAACAATTAATGTAAGCCAAATATACCCATCGGAAAATATATTAGTTGCAAGTAATAGAGGGTACTAAGAATACCCACTATTATTTTCACGATGACTAAATAATAATATAAAGACTCTAATCATGCCTAAGTGATCGAAATCAAATAAAGAAACATATGATTATAAACTAAGAATTTTGAAATCAACCAAATTAAATTAAAATAGAATCAAACAAAATTTAATAAAGGTAAAATTAATTAATAAAAGCTACCAAGTAATTCGGATCCCCCACTATATAATTATAATGACCATTTAATTAATTAATTACCCAATCTTTTTAGTTAACAAGAATATTTAACTAATATACTCTCTCAAGTTACGTAGTTCTATGGCCAATTATCAGTCCTGCTATATCTAGTTAAATGATTTAAATAAATGACAATAATTTAGATTTAATTAACTATTTATCCTTTCCTATTGTTCTGGAATTCATATAATTGTTCTCACATTCAACTCCTATTTATACTATTTCACCTAAAGTGGAGAATTAGTTGTCCCATCTTTTATTAACTTATTAAATATTAATTAAAGACAATTAGTCTACTAATTAGACACAATGTAGAATAATAACATAAAATACATAGAGTAATCTATTAATCAAGAAATCATTTAATCTATTCATATAAAGAATAATGTTCCACCATATCTTTGGTAAAAGAAAATTAGAACATACTATTAATTAAAATAAAAATACTTAAATTTAAATAGAATCTAAATTATATATAAAATATTGATCGTAATAATATTTAAATATAAAATTACACTACTTTAAATTTAAAATAAAAATTAAAAAATAATATTGGATGGATAATCAAAGGCACCTAATTTTTCCGCCTTTGTGCTCTCTTCCATTAACTTTCTCGTGTTGTCGCCTTTTTTTTTTCGTCTTAGCTCTTCTTCTCATCTTTTTTTCATGTGGCATATATGTATATATAGTTATCATATCTTTTTCCTATTTAACTTTCTCAATTTCTTATTTCTTAAGTATTGTTCGATTTTATTGACTTTTCTTGTTTTGAAGCTTTTCCTTTTTCATTTTGTTCAATTGTTGATTGGTTAGTTTGTAAATAAAAAATGTTTATCTTACCAAGTGTTTTGAGCTACAACTTTAAATTAAATGTTCATCCTAATTAAGCCCAAATTAGTAAAAATAACTAAAAATAAAAGTTATAGATTTCATTTTTATTTTTACACAAATATTTAAATCACCTAAATCTGAGTCTATACAAATAAGTTATGGTTAAAGTATCATAGACTGTCAATATATATGCGAAAATTATCATTATGTATTAAATTAATTAAATTTTTAAAATTTTAAAATTTTAATCACATAAGTTAAAGTGATATAAATAATCTCACTTATTATTTAAATAAATGACCAAAACTATGAATAAAATATCTAAACATGCACTTATCAACAATTGTTGTCTATGTGCCTTCCATTAACTTAGCTTCCTCTAATTGGACAACGATGCTACCTGAGCTAGTCCTTTATTCCTTGTTTGGAAAAACTAGAGCCTCCCCTAAGGGTGAGCTATTGTGACGTATCATGGTAGTGTTGAACTAAAATTTGTGGCAGCTGGGTGAGAGTGTATTCTAGAGGGACTAACATGTCTGAGACTATTTTTTGAATGGACACTTAGAGTTTGACATTAACAGCTTGTAGATGAGAGACAGTGGCTAGATTTTTCTCCCTAGAAAGATCATTGGTACCAAGATTGAATAATTCAGAACATTGCATGGAAGAAATAGCTTTTTGTTAGTGAATAAGTCAGATCCTCGCAGACGATGCCTATTAATGTTAGTGATTAGTGAATCGAGGGATTCTTAATGAATTAAATATAGAGTGTATCCATAATGTGATATGGAAGATCTTGGCAAATAGGCTAAAACATGTTGTAGATAGTTTGGTTAGTAGCTCTCAGTCAGCTTTCATTGAGGATAGAAGTATTTTGGATGGAGCTTTGGTCGCCAATGAGATAGTGCAATGGTTTAAGAAGAAGAAGGGATGGAGACGACTGATGTTTAAGCTCGATTTCTAGAAAGCTTACGATAGCATAAGATGAGACTTCGTGGATAACATTTTAGGGATAATGGGCTTTGGTAGGGTTTGGAGAGGGTGGCTAAAGGAGTGTCTATCAAGAACCAGTATTTTTATTTTGTGAATGGTTCACCTACCCCCCTTTTAAGATGAAAAGGGGTATCGGGCAAGGGGACCCCATGTCCCCCTTTCTCTTTGTTCTGACTATTGAATTCTTCAATGAGCTTATCTAGAGAGATAATGCAAAAGGTTTGATTCAGGGGATTAGAGTTGGGTCGGACAAGATAAAGGTTACTCATCTTCAATTTGCAGACGACACTATAATTTTTTGATAAGTAACACCAGAAAACATCAAGAATTGGAGGAGACTACTAGACTGTTTCTTTCTTATGTCAGGGTTGAGTATTAATTTCTCAAAGTCTGAGCTTATTGGGTTAGGGGTGGATGCTTGAACCCAAGAGAAGGTTGTAGATATCATGAATTACAAGATCAATTTTCTACCCATCAAGTACCTTGTTCTCCCATTAGGGGTAAACTCGAGGTATAAAAAGACATGGAAACTAGTGGTTGATAAGATCAAACAGAGACTAGTATAGTGGAAGGCAAAGACTTTGTCCAAAGTAGGGAGACCGGTGTTGATCAAAAGTGTTTTGAATAACCTACTGATGTACTACATGAGTCTTTTCAAAAAGCCAAAAAAAGTGGTAAGGGAGATCATTAGCATCCAAAGGAATTTCTTCTGGGCCAGAAGTGGGGATTGAAGGAAGTTACTGTTGGTGAGCTGGAGTGTGATTCAAAGACCTAGAAGCTTGGGTGGTCTGGGGGTCAAGGACTTAATCATGAGGAATAATGAACTTTTGTTCAAATGTTGGTGGAGGTTTTATACAATTGAGGGGTCTTCTTGGCAATGGGTAATCTTGTCTATTTCCACCAGTATTCATTTCGGAAGGCTAGAGAAATCGGAGTAGAGTAAAGGCAGGACACCTTGGGTAAATATTATAGAGCTTGGAAAGAGGAACCATGTCTTAATGTCAGGTATAAGGATTATCCTGGGAGATGGTAGAATAGTCAGGTTCTAGTATGATGAGTGTCTGGAACAAGGTATCTTGAAGAGAATATTTCCTAGTTTGTTCATGGTATATGATCAGCAAGGGGATAAAATAGCGGATATGGGTCTCTGGGATGGTGCGATATGGCATGGAACCTATTGTGGTATCAAAAACTTTTTAGCTGGAAGAAAGAGTAGGTGGAGCAGCTAGTCAGAATGATTACGCAATATATCCCAAAAAAAGATATGAGGGATTCGATTAGTTGGGCGTTCAACAATAAGGAATTTTTTTCACTTAAATCCTTTTGTGAGACATCACATCAATTATTTGATGGGGATGGAGGAGGAAGAAATGAATACAACAGAATTTGGATCAGAATTGCGCCACCAAGGGTCGAACTCATTATATGGTTTGTCATTCAACAAAGATGTAATACCAAAGATAAGCTAACTAGGCTCCATCTTTTTGACATAAGGGAGTCAGGGTACCCTTTTTGCAAAATTGAGCAAGAGTCAATAGATTACGTGTTCCTTCATTGTTCAAAGACGAGTAGGATTTGGTATGAGATTTGCGACTGGATTAGGTGCACTTGGGTAATGCCAAAATCTACCATCGATAATGCCCTTACTTTGCTGGGAGGCAAAATGTGGGGTTTAAGGGAGAATAATTGGAACACAATTTTTTTTGCAATAATGGGTGTTATTTAGGAATTAAAAAATAAGGCAGTTTTCAAGAAGCAACAAGTCTATGTTCGGTGGATAACTATTCTAGCCAAAATGAAGATAGTGTTCTAGATCAAAAATAGAATAGATGAGGTAGTTCACAATGTACAGTCCCTCTTCTGAGTCATAGGGGTTTTCCTATATTTTTCCATCCTTTTTTTCCTTGTATTCTTTGGTATTGGTCTGTGATTCCAACTAAAAAAAAGAATGAAAGAGGGTATCGAGTGATCAAAGGTTACTAAGAGGAAAATTCATATGAGAGATGAAATAATAAAAGTGAGAGAGTTATGTTATGAATTTTGAATTTCTAAAATAAATATAAGACCCCATATATAAAGATGTAGAACTAAGGAGGAGTAGAAGGGAAAAATTACATTGCAATTAAAATGACATAGTTGACAAGCCCTATGCGGAACCATGAGAAAGTGTGTCAAGAAACCTTTTAGACAGACCTTCACTTTTTTGGCCCATCATCTCTTCAACTTAATAGTATAAGTTTGCAAAAGACATATATCAATATTTATTAAGGTTGTTTATGTTATTCGGTATCTGCTTATCTGATCCGATATCCAAAGCAATTTGATCCAAAAAAGTAAATAACCAATTTAATTTTTTTAAAAAAATATTAAATATCCAATCCAGTTAACAAAAAGTCAAATAAACTAGATATCCTATTCGACAAATATAAATAATATCCAATGTGAAAAAAAACATTAATAAATTTTTTATAATTTTTTATTTTATATATAATTATATATAAATAAATTTAGATGTGTGTGTGTGTGTATATAATTTTTACTTGATTTAATATTTGGAACAAATTTTAATTTAGTTGGAATTATATTTTTAATATAATCTTTTTGTAGATCTAATAAAATCCAATTAAATCATGTGATGTAGCAGATTTAATTTTATTTTTAACATCATATATTTATTTAGCAAGTCAGATATTTACTGAACGGATCGGATATTTACTCAATAGATTATATAATATCAAATATATTTATAATTTTATATATTTTAAATTTTATTTCGATAATATCATTTATATTTAATATTCGATCCGAAAATTTAGATATCTAAAGTTTTAAATCAAATATCAAATATTATTTTTAGATATCTTAAATTTTCGACATAAGACAAACAAATATCCGAAATATCGGATATTCGAATCGTGATCAATCCTAATACTTATACTATAATACTTATTTTATAAGATGTATATCAATACTTACATTATAATATAAATATTTTAATCATCAGGGAACACATTAATACGATGGAAGATGTCAAATCAAAAATATAATAATAAATATTTATTAGAATTTGAAATAAGACTTATATACATCAAACAAAATAAAATAACTCATAGATCTTCTTCTGTGAGATACAGAGGGAGCATAATAATTATTGTGGCAGTTGTGTCCAACAAAGCCTTTATTAACTGCGTGCACAGACATGACTCGCAGAAATCCAACAGTAGCTGCACTCATTTAGTCCCAAATTAATTTTCCAAGCAAAACGAAAGGCATTTATTTCCTTTTTGTTATTTAAGGCTAAAAGGTTTATCGCGCGTATTAATATAATTTGTCTAATAAAATCAGGCATGACAATATGCGTTCCGTGATTGGGAAGCTAAGGATCCAACAGCAAACTTGGTCGACAGAATCCAGGCGATATTCACATCGATTTGGTAAATAAAAATAAATAAACTGAATATATAATTTAATAAATATAAATTTTATTTGATTTAATATTATATGTATAGATTTTAAAAATTATTTATTTCTTATAATATTTTATTGTGTGCGTGTGTGTATGTAATTTGAAAAGAGAATTTATCATAAGTAAATTATATATTTTTTAATTATTATTTTTATTAAACATAAAAATACTATCTAAAATTTAAAATTACTAATTAAAAATAATATAATTTAAATTTTAAATTAAATTATTAATTTAGATCGATTTAAATTAGATCAAATTATTATTTTTTAATTGAAAAAAATTGATATTTTTTATTTATTGCCTAATTAAAAGGTTCGAATATTTAGAAGATTATTTACTATATAATATTCTTCGGATATTTAAAACTGTTTTCACCTGAATTTATATCCGATAATTAAATACTACGAGCCGCCCATATTTGTCTTATAATTAGTCATTCATCGAAGTATATTAGGATGATCTTGAAAAGATGCATGATTAATGTTAACTTTGCATCAAATAGTTATTGTTACTATTACAAACTTTATTATAAATTTTCAACGTATGCATGAAGAAGCCATGATTATATATATAATCTTTTTAGATGGCCTCTATTATTATGTAGCATGTGTTAGGTATCTCAGATCTTATCCCGTGTAAAAAAAAAAGAGAGAGAAAGAGGGGTCTTTCAGCGCGAGCGGAGCTAATATTTCTACCTCTTGCATACCACTGCCGCTCCATTCATTCCACTAGCACAGCTCAAACGTGAGAGCTCCAGTTCCTTCTCCGACTCCCCACCGTCAGTCCCTTCGAATCTAGCAGCGGCACAATCGGTTGCGAAAATGCTGCTCGTTGCATATTCTTTTTCCCCTCCCAAAACAGGCATAGCAACACCCATCTTAGCCTTGCTCGCATAGCCTTCCCTGTAAGTCTGGCCCAACACCCCTTCAACTCTGTTGCTGAGAGAGTAAAACTTGAAACCGAGATCAAGATGAGCAAAGCAATCATCGTTGGTGATTCCATAGTTATGGACGCGAGATTCTTCCTCGGTGATTGGAACTACCCGAGCGCTGATCTTGAAGTTACCTTCAACTTCAACGACGACTTCGTTGGTGACACCAGTCCTAGTAATGGTGACGGCAGGCATGGTAGCGGACTTCCATAAGAAGCCTTGGGTCTCTGGGAGAAAAATCGGCTCTCCGTTGAAGGTTAAGGCGAGGCGGTCTTTGGTCTCATCCCATGTGGCCGTCTTTTGAACACCGATGAAAAGACGATGGTTGTTGAAGAGGATACCGAGGGATTGGACCCAAGTGAAGTCCCTAGTCATGTTGGGGCTTCTCTTACCAATGAAGTGAGCATTGATGTTCAAGTTGGAGTCCGTAACAAGGCAGAAGTCCTCGTTTTTTTTTTGCCAATGTGATTCCGTCCCCGCCTATGAATCGAGGGTCTTGGCAGACAGCTCCAGGATAATCACAGCCTAAAATATGTATACACATGTGAGATTAATAAATTACGTACTTGTAAACACGTGCAAATTAAGATAATCAATCACGAACGATCGAAAGTATTAGTACTAGTACTTAGACATAACATAAACACACTTGCATTAATTCGTACGTACGTAAAAGAAACGACGAGGTAGAGAAGACGGATCACTTACTGCAAACAGGTTTGCATGTGACGCAATCAACGGAACATGAGGTTGGACAATCGGTAGGACAAACAAACTCTTGGCCGTAGCATAAGCCATAATTCTTGTTCATGCATCTAGCCTTCTTTCTTGGTGAAGAGACAGGTGGGGTGGATGGTGAGGATGGAGTAGGAGAAGGTGTCGGAGGGGTAGGAGCAGGCGTTTGTGGTACTGGAGATGGAGTAGGAGTTGGCGGAGTTGGAGAAGGTGTTGAAGGTGTGGGCGGGGGAGAGACATATGATGGAGGAGTAGGGGTTGGTGGAGTTGGAGAAGGAGGTGTTAAAGGTGTGGGCAGGGGGGATACATATGATGGAGATGGAGTAGGGGTTGGCGGACTTGGAGAAGGTGTTGAAGGTGTAGGCGGATGAGGTACCTATGATGGGGAAGGAGTAGGGGTTGGTGGAGTTGGAGAAGGTGTTGAAGGTGTGGGTGGGGGAGATTCATCTGATGCAGAAGGAACAGAGCCAGGACCACAAATCGGCTTGCAAGAAGCACATTCAACCGTGCAACTATCGGGACACAATTTAGGGCAAACATGAACTAAATTATAACAATGCTTGTATTTCTTTATCTTACAAGTAGCATGGCTAGGGTTCTTAGCAATCCCCAGCGGAGTAACTGCTTCCGCCACAGCCAATGACACAAGAACCAACCCAAGAATCAAGATACCTGCAGGTTGAGCCATATCGAGATTTTTTCTTCCTCCTCCTGATCGAACTTCTGAACTGAGTTGCTTTTTATTTTTAGATGATGCTATTCACTCTGCTGCGCTGTCTATATATATAGAGTATATAGACACACCCACACATCCAGGTATTACATGCGTAGCTTTAATTGCTTAACTAATATTCTGGATCACAACTTCAAGTTGAATTTTCCTGACAAAACACATCAAGTACACACATGGGTTGGGCGGGCTCTAATTGCTTGTAACTTGTAAGTCAACTCGTTGTTTATGATTAAAAGAAGAAAAAATTGTGCTAATAACCAAATTTGCTGCTTAATCTTGGTGCGGAGTGTCACGGCTCAACTCCAGCACTAAGTTTTCCAGCAACATTTGTTTTTTTTTTTAATACTTTCATAATATATTATTCCTTTAACTTTTTTTTCCTTGATAATACTATGCTATAATGTATTGCTGTAGCTCGATGGGTCAAAATTTAAAAAAGTCTGGATGCATGTTTCTAGCATAAAGAAAGGGAAATAACTTATGGAAGGAATTATTTCAATTTCCATGTTTGAAGCAATTTAGACAGCATATGTAGGCTTTGTAATTAATGAAGCGAAGCGAAGCTACATATTAGTCATGGATTTTAGGTTCTAGGGTATGTGATCTCTAATTTTCTTTTCTTTTCTTTTTGTTCTTTAAGTTTTTATTTTTTTTATTTTTTTATTTTAGATGAGTTGCAATTCATATGATTGCCTGTATGTGGTGTTAAATTAAAATAATACTATATAAAATGACCACCCGATTGGACCAAATCTAGCTATCTTTTTAAACTATTTAACAATCTATTATGGTTTACCAAGCTGATAGTTTACTGTTCGAGTTCCAACTCCCCCCACTCTATAAGCTCAAAACGCATAAATGAAGATAGACCGTTATCACAAACAAGCCCCCATTTGCACTACCTTTTCCTTTTCTTTTTCTTTTTATTTTTATTTTAAAAAACAACTTTTATTGAATATTTACGTCAACGTTCATTAGGTGACAAACATCATAAAACATAAATCCTTATTCGATCCTCTTGGGAACAATTCACCAACATATCTGCAAATGTTGCCTTCCCAAGATATGTGCTCTACGAGGATTTCTTTAAAATTAACCTGCAGCAATCCATGATAATGCCAACACAAGGATGACGCACCATACTTAATCTCTAAGTATTTATTCCCTAGCTAACGACCTTACAATCATTTAGTCATCTCTCAAATATCAAATTTATGCATTCATGCTATCGACAGTACCAGTTTATGACACCTTTATTTTTAAATCCTAAAATATTTAGAAAATAATGATGAAGTTGGATATGAAAGGGAGCATTAACACCATACTTAATACAAGTAGACTTTATTGTCACACTTATACTGCTTCCTAAGGTTAGCTAGGCTTAAAATAAGAAAATCTTAAATTTTGTTATAACTCTAAGCGAATAGTAATATAGTCTCATGACTCAAATAAACTCTAAATGTAGAAACAACTTATTGTTGACATCTATGCATTAAATATTTTATTGCCACATGGATATTCAGCCTAATTTTGGGACATTTCACTAAATAGTTTTGAGATTATTTGGGACTTATGAATTAATATAGTATTTTTAAGACTTGTTCATGTTTTATGAAATTGGGTTTAAATTATTTAAATATATCTTAGCTTAATTTTTATAAAGGATAAGAAGTCCAAAAGTAAACTTTATAACCGTCATAAAAAATATACAAAAACCCACGAATATGTGCGTAAACTTTATATTTAATAACAATTTTAAAGTAAAAATCGTTGTTAAAAATAATGTTTTAATAACGGTTCTGAAGTAAAACCGTTATTAAAAACAAGGTTTCAATAATGGTTTTCAAGAAAAAACTGTTGTGGAAAACCATGTTTATATAACGATTTTTACAAGAATCGTTGTTAAAATATGATCGAATTAAGGTTTCAGTCATTGATTTATGCATTTATTAAACCCTAATACGTATTAATTTAGCATAAAAATAAAGATTAAATGCACAATTTTAATAATGATTTTCATAAGAACCGTTATTAAAACTCTATCATCCAATTAGGATTTCAGTGATTGATTATGCATTTATTAAACCCTAATACGTATTAAATGACCATAAATTTGAGCTTAAATACGTTGTTTTAATAACAGTTCTTAATAAGAACCATTGTTAAAATTATAGGTTTTTTTTATGTTTTTGCTATTTTATTCCTACCCACATACACAGTTGTATGTTCAAATAATTACTAAATCTGTAATGTTAAACAACATCAATTCATACCAAATCTGTAATCACACCATAATTTCAATCAATCTCTAATTTCAATGTAAAACAACATCAATTCGTACATATTTCAATCAATTCATATCAAATCTGTCATACTCAAGAATCAAAATTAGTAGGCATACCATAAATTGATAGCTCTACACCCCAGAGTAAAAAGTTCAGAGATCTAGCCTAGAAGACTGAAAGACATAGACAAAATACAAACCTGAACATGCATGTAGAATATATAGATCCCTACCTAATATTGAATGAATGAGTGCACGTGCTTGGCCCATTGGTCTCTAACTTCATCAATTTCATCAACATTGTATTGCTGGCCTCGTGCATAGTCATAGGTGAAAAACTACAATGCCCAAGTTTCAATTAATATACAGTTAGCACTTAGGTCAAAAATATATATTTCATGATTTATTAATGGAAAAATATGAAAAGCAAACATACATGGCTTGGATCTATGTTGACCTGAAATGCCCCGAAAAATTCTAATATTAAATATTATATTTAAATGAGATTTTATCATAAATATTAATTAAATAAATTATTTTTATTAAAATAAAAGAAAATTAATTAGGGAAAATCAAGAATAAATTTATAAGTATGTTAATTAAGAGAAATTGGGTATTTTAGCTAATTAAGGATTTATATTTTAGAAATTAACTAAATAAATTATTTTATTTAAAATAATGAGGAGAAAATAGTTTCAAATTAATGTTAATTTTATAAATAAATTAATGGAAGAAAATTAGGGTGTTTTGCTAATTAAAATGGAAATTATGGATAATATTTTAAATATCCTAATTTAGCCTAAAAAGGGATTTAAATATTATTTTATTTAAATATTATTATTTTTAAATATTCTAAATATTCAGATTAATTTAATTGACCCTAAACTAATTATTTTTCTCCTTTCCTTTTTCCTTTTTTTCTTTTTCTTTCTTCCTTTTTCCTTACCTTTTTCTTTCTTTTTCTTCTTTTTCTTTTTCCTCTTCTTTTCCCCGACTGGGCCAGCCGCGGCCCAGTTCTTCTTTTTCTTTTCTTCCTTTTCTTCGCGCGGCCCAGCCCGCGCCGTCGCCCTTCTTCCGTCCTCGGAGCGCTGCGTTTTTCCCGTTTTATGCCTGAACCTCGTCGTTCCATTTAATGAATCCTTAACCCGCGCCCGACCGCCCGGTTCTTCCTTTTTCTTTTCTTTCCCGGCCGACCCGACCGCCTCCCTCTCTTCTTCCTTCTTCCTCCTTCCTCCTCCGTCGACGCTGCTGCACCTTTCGACCCCGTCAATGGCTTCTCCGGCTAGGGTAATTAATACCGGCCGTTTCTTGTCTCATTGCCTTCCTATTAACTCCAGGAATAAATTGGCATAATTTTCGTGCCTTAAATCTCGCCCGTTTCTTCTCCCCAACGTCGCGAATCTTCGAACCAACCCAAACGTCGACCAACCGTTTTCCGACGCCGGCTGCCAAAATTATTGCATTTAAAACTTCCATTTCGACCTCCAGCTCCTCTTTATCCATTCCAACATCTATAAATAGCCTTGTTATAGGAGTTTTTAGAATTTGTTCTTCCCCGAAACCCTCGGCCCGAGCTGCCTCCACCCCAACTTTAGACGCCGTTTCCTCCGCCGATAGCCAACTTCAACGCCACCGCCGCATTCCAAATTATTCCCTGCAACGTACTCTAATTAACTAAACCATTCTAACCTCTCGATTCTTCTTGTACGAGCCTAAATAATCATGCAAAGTTAGATGCTCGTTTCGCCTGAATTTTGACCCCGAAGCCTTAAACCGCCTTCCACCGCCGTGCGCCGCCACCTTTGGCTGCACCACCACCATCATTTTGTCCCTCTACTCTTGGGCAACAATAAACACCTCTTATATCACCTCAGTTCTCCCTATCTTTTTCCCAACATTCATCTTTCCCTCTTTTCTTCTATTTTTCCGGCCACCGTCGCCGCCGCCGTGAACCACCGCCGGTGCCACCTATCCCCACCAGCTTAAGGTTGAACCCTAGACCCTCTCAACCATTTTCTATATTATTATAAGCCTTGATTTAATTTATTTCAATTATTTGCATATAATTACCATTATTATTATTCTTAATATTTATATTCTTAATATGTTTTATTATTATTTGATGAGAAATTTTATTCTGAATTGTACTTGCAGGGTGGAGAGTGGTAATAAAACAATATTATTGATAGTTTCGAATTTTAAGTTATTAATTGAATTATTATGGGATTATTATCATTCTTCTTCTTATTATTATTATTAATATTATAATTATTAGAATAATTATTATTATCGTTTTATTTTTTATTCTGGAAAATCTTAGGCCCTAATTTTGTATTAACATTCGCACTTATTTATTTTAGTATTATTGTTTATACTGTTCTTATAACCATTAATAATAATATTATCATTATCTTTATTATTTCAATATTATTATATATGTTATTAATTTTATTATTAATATTAAATAAATGGTAAGTCATTAGTTATTTGAAAACTTATATGATATTTTTATTGTTATTATTATTATTATTATTATTGTTATTATTATTTATATTCTCATTGATAGTAGCTTTATTAATTTTGATATTATTATATTAGTATCATTGTTATTATTAGGGTAAAGTCTTTTACCCTATATTATCAAGGTTTATAATATCTCTATTATTTTTATGTCTTTAGCAAAGTTAGAATTTTGTTAAGGTTATTTTATTCATATGTTATTATTTGGTCTAAGCCCTAAGGAGGCGTATGAACGTGCTCCAAGACCAGTGTCGTTTTAGGTAAGGGGTGCTAAGGCCTTTTATGTGCTAATGTGCATTGTGTGCCTCGTATTCTATGCATTCTATGTTTATGATTATTAATTATGCCGTATATGCTATGACATGGAGTTGAAGTATGTTTTCATATGGCATGTGTATTATTTGTGTATGACCCTGTAAGACATGCATGTGAGGATGTTGATATGATTTTTATGTGGGAGAAAGGATGAAAAAGGAGGATGGAGAAAGAAGTTGATTAAGGGATGTGAGTTGACCTAAGTATTCCATTGATTCATGAGTAAAGGAATAAAATGGAGAATTTTAGGGTTTCGTGTGTGAGAATCTGATTTATGATTTTTGAGGTTTTGGTATGGAGAATATAATTTATGGTTTTATATGGGGAAGTTTAACTTATGGTTTTGTATGGTTTTGTGGGAGACAATATAATTTATGATGTTATATTGGGGAATTGAATTTATGGTTTGTTAGGGAGAATCTAATGTAAGACGTTATTTGGGGAGAATCTCATTTATAATATTATTTGGGAGAATCTAATTTGTGATTTGTCTGGTAGAATCCGATTTATGGTTTTACTTGTGAGATTCTAATTTATGATTTTATGTGAGAGAATCTAACTTATGATTTGATTGGGAGAATCTAGTTTATGATTTGTTTGGTGGAATCTAATTTATGGTTTTGCTCGGGAGATTCTGATTTATGATTTTATGTGGGAGAATCTAACTTATGGTCTTGTATGGAAAAATCTAATTTGTGATTATGAATGGGAGAATATAATCAATTGTAAGGTATGGACAAATCTTTGGGTTTTCTATGGTTTTAATCTAGGGTTTGGTATGGATGGATCTTTGGTTTTATGTGGGTTGAATTTAGGGTTCTGTATAACGAAGGTATTAAGGTTTACATGGTGGTTTTAATAGTTGCATGGTGGTATTAGGGTTTGTATGGTGGTATTAATGATTTCATTGTGGTATTAGGGTTGCATGGTTACATCATGGTATTAAGGATTGGCATGGGACGTATAATGGATGCATGGGAGTGAAATTTGCTTATGAACGTTGATTTGGGATTGTGAGGAAAGTAATATAAGCGTTGTTGAGGGGTTGAATACTTTGGATGGAAATAGTACATGGAGCATTATATGGGTACGTAGGAAACCGAGTTAGGGTTGTTGTGGTTGTTGGGAGCCTTGGTGGTATCATATACACTTGGGAATTAAAGTGTAATTATGAGGATGTTATTTATGAGTTGTGGTGTGTGGAGTGTTAAAATGATTTGGGTTGTGTGAGGTGGAGTGAGATGGGCCACTGAGGCCTGAATTAAGGTTTCGGGATAACCCTAGATTGAGATATGGAGTGGACTTGGGGGATATGTGTTGAAGGGAATGATTCGTGCATGTCTATGGTGAAAGCTTGGAATAAAATACTTAAGACACTAATTACTTAAAGTGGAAGATCGTTGAGACGGGACCAACCGATCCACCGGTTCGGAATAGTGGTTAGGGTGTTTACCCTATGTGTGACCGATCCACCGGCTATAATAGTGGTTAGGACATGATGTCCTATGCGTAACCGATCCACCGGTTATAATAGTGGGGGTTCCCGAGCTCAACAACCGCAAACTAGAGTTTTGCTAAAATGCCTAAAAGATACTAATTACTTACAGTTGAACACCATGCGTGCCGGAGCCAACCGATCCACCGGTTAGGAATAGTGGTTAGGACGCGTAGTCCTATGTGTATCCGATCCACCGGCTATAATAGTGGTTAGGGTATGATACCCTATGCGCCTCCGATCCACCGGCTATAATAGTGGGGGCTTCCGTTTTCGCATGGATTTGATTAAAAGACATGATGTGTATCGAATTCCGATAAGAGATTAATTAAATAATTAATCTGGACTATGATTGGGCCTTTGTACTTTTACCTGAATTGTTCTTATACCTTTATGTTGTTATGTTAGATTATGCCCTGTTATTATTCTGCATGGATTATGTGCTTACGTGTTGGCCTTAGTGCTCGGTTACCTTACTCAGTACGTACCGTACTGATCACCCTTTTTATGGGTGCTGCTCATTCCCACGAGTAGTATGCCCTTCTGATTTGTGCAGGTGGGCGAGACATCAGTTGGGGCTGAATGTTGAGCATGTTTGGCTCGAGATTCAAGAGAGTTGTGGCCATATTATAGTCTTTATATGACTCTAATTCTTTTTGTTAATCTTTTATCGGTTGTAAGTTTAATTCTCTTTTGGAAATGAATTACATTTCTTGATGCGTACTCTGATTTTGTTTTACAACCGTTTAATGCTTATTTGGAAATTGAATTGTATTGATTATTTCTTTTCTTAGCCTTAGCACTTGGTACTGGAACGGTCGGAGAGAACCGGTCTGGTACTAAGTGTGGCGGTAACACTTCCAGAATTCACAGGTTTCCAGTGCTTCTAATTTAATTGCTTCCGCTTTAAAAAAAAAAATTAGTGAATTTTGGGGTGTTACATGACCGATCTATTCTGGACTATCAGATCCATTGCTCTACATACATAGTATCCATAATCATCGTCGTTTTGCTATTGTGGATACTATCAAATGAATTTAGTTAGCTCTCTAACTATTAGACATTAATTTGAATTAAAACAAAATGCAAAATAGTTGTTTTCCTACTTACCATGACAGGCTCATATTAAAGATTCTTTAGGTCTAGGACACCATTCCTACCTCTCCTTTGATATGTCATCCATAGTGCCCTAATAAATAGAGTTAGATACACAATAGTGTAAGTATATATACCTCAAATAATGAAAGTAGAATATATGTATAAATAAGCTAATGAAGTAAGAAGTGAAAAATATACTAATATGTCAATAAATTCCTTCCCACCACGACGAGTGACTTCAAAAGGTACGTCATAGGTTCGAAGGGAATCAAACACATAGACTTTATTGAGATTAGGTCGGATGGCGTACAAAAACCAATGTTGATATACGAGGTGAGGAATAAGATAGAGCTTGTTGTGTCCCTTAATCAAAAAGCGATCCGTTAAATAGTTTATGTGCCTACCCTCTCTTATTGTACTACCGTCAGCTATATAGTATGGGTACAGAAACACAATAGAAGACAACATTCCCTCCATCGTAGCACGAATAGCTACCAACCTATGGACGACAATAACAATGCATATTTGTCAATAACTAATAACTCAGATAAGAGGTCATAAAAATTTCAATTGTACAAGAGTACTAAAATCTCAGATATGAAATAATACTTACATGACATAAACAATGACACTTGTGGTTGACATCCATTCCTGATTATAAATGTCACTTATGTCAACCATCGATACCATGTAAGTAGCGTCATCCCTCCCAACATACTCAAGACAACAATCAATGAAAATATAATTGTCCCTAAGGTAGTTTTGGGCATAGAAATACAATAAATCTAATGCTGGTAGAGTTTGGCTTATTTCCGAAGAAGGAATCTTTTGTGGGGTAACTAATTTTTTAGATTTAGCTATCTTTCCTTTAGCAATTCCCTCTTTTGTGTTGCTCGTTCTATTAGTACCTCTCTTGGTTTTACTAGCAAGAGTAGTCTTCTTTTTTTATTCCTTAATTGATAATAATAAACAAAATATGTATTGAGCATATATATATGAAAAATGTATAAACAGTGTAACTACTAAATAAGGTCTAATAAAGATGTCGAATGTCAATACCTCTTTAGTAGTGAGATGTATCTAATCCGCAAGCCAATGCACGAACCTTCCATGATCTTCCAGCACTATGGTTGCCTCATCGCCCTCTTTATAACAAGGAAAGGGCGCACTACTAATGATTGGAGTGTCAATACTTACCGGCCTTGTATTTAGGGCTAAGTTGTACTCGTGAACTGTTTGCGTTTAGGTACTGTGTATGATGCGGACCCTTCCTTTCGCCAAAAGAGTTGAAACATCACTTGCTAATAAGGCACATTTATGCAAACCCTACACAAAAATATTACACATTATTAATTATTTATTACACCAAATACATTTAATAACAAGTCATAGTTTGTAATGCTTACCTCGAGAAGATAATAAAGACGTGCATCAGCTTCACAACTATCTCTAACGCTATTTACATTAGGTATGTGAAGCTGATCATGGTCGACTGAATCGGATGGCTTATACCCTTGAGATTTAATAAATGACAACTCTTGCCCCATTGTTGCCATCCGTTCAAATTTCATGTTCAATTTCTAGGTGAGGATGACAACTTGTTCATTAGTGCTAAGAGAACCACGAGATTGACCACATATGCTCATTATCTTAACACCTAATCCAAGACCCTTGTGTCTTCTAGGGTGTTCTACAATTCTTGTAGTTTGGGTGTAATACCCCGTATTTTTAAAATCCAAATTATTAAGTTTAACGATTTGATTAACGTAATCTGATGCAAATATTTAATTATTTTAATTTTGATTCGTCTTATGGATTTATCGACGATTTCGAATTCATATTTGAATTTAATTAATCGTTGTCGTTGCGAACCATTCGAGATAAATTCGTTAACGACAATGATTTTATTATATTCTTATGAGTTCGAGTCTCGGTTAAAAATATATATTCCCGTTCTTTCTCGTATTTTGATTTTTAATATTTTAAATTCGTTTTCGATTATAACTTCGTCATGTGATTACAGCTTTGTTTTGAAGTTATATTTCGTTAACGAAATATATTATTTAAGTTATAGAATTTCTGTTTAAATAGTTAAATTTATTTTAATGATTTTATCTGTAGAAAATATTTTCGACTTTAAGTTTATTCAGTTTCGGAAATCGTTAATATTTTTAGGAAGTTTTAAATTTAAAAGATTTATTTAAGAATTTCTTTTTGAAATTAATTTTCTTCTGTTTTACGCTTTTCAGTTACGGAAAATCGGTTTCGAAAAATATTTAAATTAGTCTCGGTTTATTAGCATTTGACTTAAATATTTCCGTATATATTTTTAAACATTATTTCGAGGTCTTATAATATATTTCCGTAATCAAAATAAATTTTTACGTTTGTTGTTTAATTTTCCGAAAACATTCCCGAAATTCTTTATATAGCTTGTATATTAATTCTAAGCCTTCGGATCCGTTCAAAATAAATTTTCGTTAAATAAATATTAGGTAAAATTCTTCTAATAACAATTTAAAATATTTAGTATTTATTCTATACTTGTATTTGTAAAAAAAAAATCTAACCCGTCGGCCGACCCCCCCTCTTCCTTTTCCCTTTTCTCTTCTTCCATTTCTCTTCTCTCCCCGACTCTCCTGTTCGTGACTCCTGCTCCCCGTTCGCAGAAACCCCAGCCTCCCTCACCTCTCTTCTTCTCCCTAGCTCCTCCCTGCGCTGCCTCGCTGGCCATGACCAGTTGCTGGCGTCGACCACCGCCACAGTAGCTACCAGCAGTAGCAACAGCCGCAGCAGCAGCGGGCGACAGTTGCAGCGCAGCAGCCGATTCAGCAGCAACAACACGCAACTTACGCCACTGCCCGGCCACCGACAATCCTTGCTGACCACCGGCGAGCCACCGTCGTTCCCCCACGAAGCTTTTCCGGCATTTTCCTGTCCCGATTTGTGTTGGTTTCGTTTGGTATAAATTTCCGAGAACCCTAATATTAATTCATTTAATTAAGTATGATTTATCTTGTGATAAACTAAATTAATTGTTTGATAATGTATATATGTGCTGTGAGAATGATTTGGATAGGTTAATTGTATGGTTGTGTTGGAATTTTGAAAAAATTGGATTTTTGGCCGGGTTATGCCCAAATTTTTCGGACTCGCCCGTTTTTGCGATTTTGGATAAATTGATTATACAAAATGTTTTAAAATGTATCCAATTTTATTTTGGAACCGTCAATTTGAGAAATTTATGCAGGTTTTATCGGAATTTGATTCCTAGGTCAAAATTCGAGTGTAATGAAATTGGGTTGCGTAATTGAGTCATTTTACTCAATTGATTTTATAATATTGTTTAAAATATATTTAATTTTATATTGGAAGTGTTGATTTGGAAAAAAATTGTGCGTAATTTATCAGAATTGAATTTTTTGGTCAAACTCTTGCGGGTCCAAATTGAATTGTGTAACCGGGTTATTTTATTCAATTGACTATATAAATTACATTAGAATATGTTTAATTACATTTTTGAACCGTCAATTGATATGTTTTGGCAAGAATTAATCGGGTTTGCGTTTCGGGCTCAAAAACCCTAATTACGCTAAATTGCGTAATTCTTTTATTGGCTTTGAGTAATTAATTATTTGATATGTCATAAAATGTGTTTAATTGCATTTCTAAACATTCAATTTGATTAAATTTATAGAATTTTAACGAATTGTATTTTCGGGCCTAAAACCCTAAATTTCAAGTGAAATTATGAAACCGATTACTCGTATTGTTGTTTTTCTAAAATTGAATGTATAGAAATAGTTGAAATGGTATTAATTGCTTTCTAATACCTTTAATTTGAATTAATTAAATTGAATTACTTGAGTTTGTGTCATAGGCTTTAAAACCCTAATCTTCGGGGATGATTTTATAAAATTAATTTTTGCTATGCATCTTTTATCTAATCGATTTCTATCATTGAGTTTTAAATCATTTAGATCATGTTTTAACCTAATCGGTTTGGATTTGGTTCTATGTAGATGGTTGTGTTACTTATTTTGTTGTAAAACCTAATAAATAAGTTATTTTCGATAAATTAACTTATGATCGATTATTATTTTTTGGGCTTTCCAAATTAATTTTAAATGCCCTAAGTGTATTTTTATTAATTTGTTTTGATTTATATTTAATCTTAAATCTTAATAGAGCTATGCTTTTAAGTCCTAAGTTTTGGACACATTTTTCCAAAAAAAAATAATAATAATAATAAAATAGTTTGTCTCTTTGTATCGATTAAATTATAATAATTGAAATTATTGATTGATAGGATAGTTTCTAATTTAGTTTTCGATTTCTATCGGATCTAGGAAAGCCTTATCGTGGATCCACGAGTTAGTGATCTCTCTCTCCCTCTTATCTCGCGTAGCTAGCTTCGGATCCAGGTAAGTTCTCTACTTACCTCTACTTATGGGTATTTCGTAAGGATGTGGCTAAGGTCCCTATGTGTTATGTGACTTGCATGCCTTAGATGTTTTTTATATATACCATGTCCGGTTGTGTACTGCATAGTTTTCCTTAATGTGTTTTATGCGTAGCGCAACTTCGAGTTAAGGTATGTGGTATGTGTTTTTCTTACAACATGAATGTGATATCCATATGTGGTGGTTATGATGTGCTGTGATATGATGTAACCCTCTAGGACATGCATGCTAGGGTGATTATTATTATTATTATTATGACATGGAGATAAAATGGCAAAAAGAAATAAATGGGAAGTGAGTTGCTGAAAGGGAGTATGAGGGACCCGATTAGGGTTTTGGGAAGAATTAGTAATCTGGAAAATACGAAAGTAAAAATGATTAACGGTGAGTGAGGTGTGGGTTGAGAGTGAGAGTTTATGTTATAAGGAATGATTATGGGTGTTTTGGGAGAGAAGAAATATTGGGTGAAAAGGTTATGTTACTTGTGGGAAAAGAAATGTACTAGGGTTGAAGTGGCCAACTAGTGTTTTAGAGTCACAGGTGGAATCGATGGGTAGAACGATATGATTTGGGATTGGGCCTAAATGAGAAGTTTTGAGGATAGATGAATTAATGGTAGTGAAATAAAAGGAAGTTGGGCCACATAGGTCCTATTAGGGTTTCGAGGGAAACCCTAGAGGCTAATAGCAGGTGGAGTCTGATGTCACGAGGTGTTGGGCCTTAACCCACACCCTTAAGAGTTGGTTTTTATTATGTGTGAGTATAGAGGGAAATTGATATCGAGGTGTGATAAGGGGTGCACGAGTTCCAAGATATGGGACGGGCCCTCCTGGGAGGATACGTGTGGATATAGTTAGCCATGCATGTCAAGGGTAAAACACTTTCAAATAAGATACGTTAAGATACTAATCACTTAAAGAGGAAGATGCTGAGCCGGGCCCAGACCGGTCCACCGGCGAATAATAGTGGCCAGGAGCCGGGGTGCCCTAGAGACCGTGCCACCGGCGAACAATAGTGGTCAGGAGCGTTTTGCCCTATATGATTTCCGGTCCACCGGCTATAATAGTGGGGGTTTCCGTGCTCAACAACCCAAATGTAAAATTTATAAGACATGGGAAAGATACTAAATACTTACAGTGGAACACAGTGTGAGTCGGGGCCAGACCGGTCCACCGGAAAATAATAGTGGCCAGGAGCGTTCTGCCCTGGAGACCGGTCCACCGGCAAATAATAGTGGTCAGGAGCGTTCTGCCCTGAGTGTATACTTTTCGGTCCACCGGCTATAATAGTGGGGTTCCCGCACTCACATGGACTATTAAAGAATATGTGTGGAATGAATATATTATTGATAATAATAAAGAATGAGTCACAAGAACTTACAGTGAAACACCATACGAGTCGGAGCCAGACCGGTCCACCGGCAAATAATAGTGGCCAGGAGCGTTCTGCCCTGGAGACCGGTCCACCGGCGAATAATAGTGGTCAGGAGCGTTCTGCCCTGAGTTTATATATTCCGGTCTACCGGCTATAATAGTGGGGTTCCCGCACTCACGTGGATTAATAAAGACCGTGGTGTGAAATGACTACTTTTAATAAAGACTCAAAGGAAATAAGTCTAATTGGACTATGGTCAGCTTTTATTATCTGTATTACTACATGCTGCTTACGTGAGTATGTCACGCGTTGAGTTTCCAATAATATAGATTATTCCTACCTGAGGCGCATGAGCCACTTCATATTTCGGTTATACCATGCTTATATGTTTAAATGGGATGTTACATATGCTTCATATGTTACTATAGGTGTATGGCAAGATTCATGCTGTGGGTTGTGAGTATGTATGATATTGTATCAACGTATTGTGTCATAATTTAATATGCACTTGATGTTATAGTTTACGTCTCTCCCATAAGATAGGGTAGTGAGACTTACTCAGTATTGGACCCGTACTGATACTACACTGGTTGAATGGGTCCTGTGATGATCCACCGATGGTGGGGAGTAGACCTTTGATGCAGGTTTTGATCGGTTACTAAATTGGGGGTGGAAGGCTTGACTTGAGTGAGTAGGCGGTCCGGATAATTATCCTTCGGGATTTGTTTTGTTTAATTGTATTCATCTTTGGAAGTTAAAGTGTTGTATTTAAATTTCTAAGGGTTTTGTAATTGACTTTTAATTTCTCGTAACGCTGTCATGCTTTTAAAATTCGGATTTAATTGTTTGACAAGTTTTAGCCTTGCATCTAACATGAGATAGATGATTGACATTTATCTTATGTTAGATGTGGCGGTAACATCTCCCAAATTCTCTCCTAGCTTCCGCTTATTTCTTTCAAATTTTTTTTTTCAGGAGTGAAATTTGGGGGTGTTACATTGGGACACAATGTTATATTGGTTGACCACCTCCTCACCATCTGACATTTGAATTTTATCCTATAATGTATATAATATATGTAAATTTAGCTTATAAGAATAAGCATAATATAATAGTTTTTTAAAAGAAAACTAAGTAGGGTCCTAGATATCTACAAACTTACAACTAAGTAGGGTTCTAGATATCTACAAACTTACAATTTTTACGGCTGCAACATTTACATCTTCATTAATATATCCATCTCTTGTTGCTATAGCCTTCTTCCATAATGTACCAATATTGATGAACGAGGTACCTGGGTCCAAGTGTAATATCCCAAAATCCTAAGTTCTGAAATTTTGGCCAAATAAGGAATTAGTAGGGAATTAAGCATATAAATTCATTTACTTAAAATATAGAGAATCAATTAAGGTAAGTTAGGAGGAAAATAATAAAGAATTTAATTGGAAAAAAAAATTAGGGTATTTTCCTAATTAACATGGAAGTTAAGGAAATTTATCTAAAATAACCTAAATTAAGCTAAAAAGGAATTAATTATTATTTTCTAAATATTTTTATTCTAAATAACCCAAAAATATTCTAAATAATTTATGCAAAATCCAAAACCAAAAAAAAAAACATTTTCCCTTTTTCTTCCTTTTCCTTTTCTTCCTTTTCTTTTTCCTTTCTTCTTACCCGCCGGTTGGGCCTCGCCCGGCCCAACTTTCCCTTTTCCCTCCCTTCTCCTCCCCCCATGGCCCAGCGCGTCCAGCCCGCATCGCAGGGCGCGACGCAGAGTTTTGCCCCGATATCCTCTGAAACTCCGCGTTTCAATTAGTAGGAAGTAACCGTTGCCAACCAGCCGGTTCTCCCTCTCCTTTCTTTTTTCCTGGACCGCCGGTCCACCCCCTTTCCCTTTTCTTCTTCCTCCTGCATGACCGTACCCCGACCTGCAACCGCTGCACCTGCCGGCAGCCGCCTGCAACGGCCGGCCACCCTGACTTTCCCTCTCCCGTCGTTTTCTTACACCAATTCGACCCCAACCGGCCTTTTTCCCCTCTCCCGACCGACCTACCCCTTTCCCTTTTCCTCTTCCCTCGACCCCGACGCCCCTGCCATGGCAGAAACGCCTTGACTGCCGCCACCGGGCGGCATGCCTAGTACCTGCCACCGCTTGTCTTCTTCCCCTTGTCATTTCCCACCTCAATCGGCCTATAAATACCTAATGAGCATCCTTAATCTGGGTATTGATTTCGAAACCCAGAAACCCTCCATTCTTGCCGCCGCCCCGTTAGACAAGCCGTCCGCCGCCGCTGCCTAACGTCGACGATCAAAACACCCCCACAACCAACCCTTGCACCACCCTCCACGCAACCAAACCATCTCAGCCCCCGTTCCTACCCCGCACGTGCCGCCACAGCTGTGCGAAATCCCTTGCCCAAAAATCGTCGCCGCCACCTCGCGCCACCTTCTGCCGCCACCTCCGCCGTGATCAACCTCCTCTCCACCTCCCAAAGTGACCAGCAGGTCCTCATCTACCTGCCTATACCATCCTTACTCCCTGCTTATTTCTCCACCGGTCTCCACCACTTTCCACCACTTTCTCCCTCCTTCGGCCGCCGCGTCCGCCACCGCGCGCCGCCGCCCTGCTCATGCCACCACCCTCATTCCACTCCCCTCTCCCTGCTGTCTCCTCTCCCACACTTAACCTTCCTTTTCCTCCTCCCATCTAGCCACCTTCCCCATCTTTTCTCTCTTCTCCTCCTCCACTTCCGCCGCCTCACGCCGCCGCCGGACCACCACCGTTCTCAGGTGGTCTTCCACTCACCTGAACCCTAAAACCCTCCTCTTATGCCACCTATAGTGGCTTATACCTAATATTATTATTATTATTATTATTATTACACTTATTGTTAGTATTATTATTATTAATATTACTGTTATGATTATTATTATTATTAACTTATTTACTAATACCATTTCTGTATTATCCTTAATGCTATCATACTATCACCCCTTCTAACCCTAAACCCTATTATACTTAACTTAGGGCTAATACCATTTTCTTCATTATTGGCATTTCTAATACTACTATTATTATTACTTTTATTATTGTTGTTACCACTATGAATTTCTGTATCCTAAGAGTGTTATTTTCTTACAAGCCATAATCTTTCTCAAAACCCTAGCTTTCAACATACTTAACCATTAGTGTTAGTGTTATTATTTTTATTAATACTATCGCTAAGATTACTACCACTGTTAGTGTTCTTACTTTTTAACCCAACCTTATGTGAAGTATTGTAACTGCGTAATAGAGCTTTACCATACCTAATATCTCTAACATTGGTGTCATCCTATTATTGATATTACCCATATGCTAATTCTATTAGGGTGACAAAATATGGGAGCCCTTATATTATTTATTCAAAATACGACTTTTATCATGACTACCCCTAGGAGTGTTAGCTCGTTGATATTGCAACCATTGTAGTAGTATTTTAATACTAACACCAACATAAGTATCACTATTAGTAGTTTACCATTACCATTATTACCATTACTTAACTATGTCTAGCAAACACTAATGCTATAAAAATAGGGCTAATGGGTCTAATAATATAAGTGTAACAATAGGTATTAAAAATAAACATATTTTGACTACTAATATTTAGTATACTAATTCTGAGGTAAAAACCCTAGTTTTTGTATAAAACTCTTTTTTAGTAATAAAAACCCTAACCTTAAACTAGAATGAGGATTGATAGTAATTATAAGGGAAACTAATACTTAGCTTTTTCCCCTTTCATAGGTGACCCCGATCCGAGCCCTAAGGAGCTAGAGGAGCGTGCTCCAAGCCTGGTGCCTACCTAGGTAAGGACGAAGCTATGGCCTTACGTTATGTGTGATGTAATGTGTTGATGAATGATGAGCATGCCATGTTGATGTGTATTATGCATGTGTTATGAATAACCTGCTTTGTGTAGCGCAGCGTGGATCATGAGGTATGTTGTGTGTGCCTTATGTTATACATGTATGCCATGTCCCATGTTTATTGTTGATGTTGACGATGTGACTTGTTATGGCCCTCTAGGACATGCATGCTAGGGTTTTGGGTAGCATAAAATGATAACAAAAGAACAACGGGGAAGTGGATGTTGGAAAGTTTGCATGGGGGGTTTAGACCTTGCATGGGCGTAATCCTTACGTGGGAAAAGTTGATTTGGGTTGTAAGTAAGAGCTTGGGAGAGTCTTGGAAGGATTTGAGACTTAGTATGAACAATAGCACATAAGTTGGTGTATAAGAGGCCTTATTAGGGTTTTGTGTGTGAGTGGGTGTTGGAGAGTCTGCATGGAGTGTTTAAATTATGCATGGGAATGAATCTTACGTGAGAAAAGTTGATTTAGGAAGTAAGTAAGATAATGTCAAAGTTACGGGTCCATTGGAGACTCGGGTGCAAAATTTTACGTGGATCGATGTAAGGGTGTCTAAGGGACCCAATTAGGGTTTTGGGAGAAAATGAGGAAACTGAGGGGTACAAGGGTAAAAATGATCAAGGAAGGATGGAGTGTGGGGTTGAGAGTGAGAGTTCACTTATATAAAGGGGGAGTATGGGTTTTCTAAAGGAGAGGAGAGATTTGGGGTGAAAGAGGGAGATTACTTATTGAGGAAGTAAAGTGCTAGGGTTTGGGTGGCCAATTAGGGTTTTGTCGGTCACACGTGAACTTGGGAGATAAGGTAATACATTTGGGGAGTTTCATAATAAATATGAGGCGCGAGATAGAGAACAAAGTAATGTCTGGGTAAGTAAGAAAGAGTTGGGCCACATAGGTTCGACTAGCGTCTCCGAGGAGGAACCCTAGAGGGATGAGGACATACGGAGTCGATATCATATGTGTTGGGGTAGTCTATATTCTTGGAGATCGTGCCTTACTATATGTCACTATCCTAAGTCTACGGGGGATGGATGTCGGGTGTGAGAAAAGGGTAAGTGTCTCAACATATGAGGCGGGCCCGCTTGAGAGGCAAATAGTAGTATGTTATTGGCATGCATGTCAAGGGTAATGTGTGATTCAATAAGACACGGATAAGACACTAATAACGTAAAGCGAAAGACTGTTGAGCCGAGACTTGTGCGTTTCGTTCCGGTCCACTGGCTATAATAGTGGTCAGAGGCGTTCTGCCCTGTGCGTTTCGTTCCGGTCCACCGGCTATAATAGTGGTCAGAGGCGTTCTGCTCTGTGCGTTTCGTTCCGGTCCACCGGCTATAATAGTGGTCAGAGGCGTTCTGCCCTGTGCGTTTCGTTCCGGTCCACCGGCTATAATAGTGGTCAGAGGCGTTCAGCCCTGTGTGTTTATTTTCGGTCCACCAGCTATAATAGTGGGGGCCTCGGCTCGATAGACCCAAAGTAAATAAGTTAAACCATGGGAAAAATACTAAGTACTTACAGTGGAACACCATGTTGAGGCGGGGCCAGTCCGGTCCACTGGTTAGAATAGTGGTCAGAGGCGTTCTGCCCTGTGTTTTTATTTTCGGTCCACCGGTTATAATAGTGGGGTCCCCGTGATCACATGGATTATTGAAGAATGCGTGAAATGGACTTATTTCATTAATGAGAATACAAAATAAGACATCAGAAAGTGATTAGATCTATTCATGCATGTCATCGTATGTTATTTATGTGTTGAATGTGGGTCTTGTGTGCTATGTGTTGGCCTTAGCTCGTCTGTTACCTTACTCAGTACGTAGCGTACTGATCATCCGTTTCATGGGTGCTGCTCATTCCCACGAGCAGAGAGCCCTTCTGACCTTGTGCAGGTAGGAGATCTGGTTTTCGATGCCTACGACACCTATGAGGTATCGGGTGGGGCTGAGTATTGAGTCTACTTTGGTTGGGGCCGAGAGTGAGCCGGCCGGACACCTTGTTATTTCCGTTTTCATCTATCATGTTCTGAGTCGTATTTATATTACGCTCATATTTTGGAGTGGAACTCTTAAATTGTAATCCTAACGATATTTTAACTGCTGTTGGCGCCTTAACCTTCTTGGATGTTTTATGTTGATTATGCACTTACGCTTTGTTGGTTTTACTTCACGAATTTCTTAATCTAGCCTTAGCATTCGGTATCGGAACGGTAGAAGTGAACCGGTCCGGTACTGAGTGTGGCGGTAATACCCCTAAATTCATGGTTTTAACTTGTACGCTCCCGCTAAACCTTTCGTTTTAAACGAAATTTTTCAGTAGTGAATTTGGGGGTGTTACACCAAGTTTAGGGCTAGGAGCTATAAATCAAAAAATATTCTTATAATGTACCAATATTATAAAATTTGACTTTACATGTAAATATATCAGTCACAAAATGTATACCAACTCCTCTTCAAGGCCTGTATACCCTTTGCGAGCCATATTATGCTGATATTTATTCTGCTTCACAATCTCTTTATTTTTGGTACTTTTTTCCTACGTGACAAGCCAAAACATAGTCACATGGTTATTTCAATATTATGCACAATACTAGGATCGATACAAAAAGTTTAATTGTTATCTAACAAATACCTTAAAATCCCCCATAAGACGATATGCAATAAATTGGTTCTAACTTTCTTGATCGATGAAGCCGTATCGTTTGGGTGGATTCTACCGTAGAGAACCATCTCTCTTTCTATACATTTTCTTACGAGCTAAATATGACCTAAATGTTCGTAGATGCTCCCCACGATCTCTAAGAATCCATTTCTTCCTACTCTCTAGAACATTAAACACTCTTTGCAAAATAAGACATATAAATGTGTACCAATGTTAATATATTAAAATTAATAACATTTGACAACAAAAATAATTACATAAAATATCATATTTACCGTGATTTCCTACCAAATGTATAATCAAGCATGACTTATTATATGAGTAGAATGGTTTGTGTATCGCATGTATAATCAAGCATGAGTTATTATATGAGTGGAATGACATATGTATCGTATGTATAATCAAGCATGAATTATTGTATGAGTGAAATGGTGCATTTATCATATGTATAATTGAGCATGAGTATTGTAGGATAAGTATTGCCATATCTTATGCGTATTCTTGGTTTACTCAGTACTAGACCCGTACTGATACTACATTATTTGAATGGGTCTTGTGATAATCCACTAATGGTGGGGAGCAGACCTCTTATGTAGGTTTGAGTTCAGATATTATTTTTCGGTTGAAGGCTTGGCTTGAGAGAGTAGGCAATTCCTAGTTTGATCCCTCGATATTTGTCTTCATTGTCAATATTTATTTTTAGAAGTTTCAAATGTTGTATTTAAAATTTCAAGGGTGTTGTAATTGACTTTTAATTTCTCATACTCTGATAAGCTTTTAAAAATGCAGGTTTATTTCACAAGTTCTGCTGATTTATTCAGTGAACTTGTTCACTTGCCATCTTCCTGTGGATATCTCCTTGTGGAAGTTTATCCTCACGGCATAGATGTTGTTTGAATTTTGTTAGACAGGTTTTAGCCTTACATCTAACATGAGATAGATGGTGGACATTTATCTTGTGTTAGATGTGGCGGTAACATTCCCTAAATCTTATTTTAGCTTCCGCATTATTCTCTTAAAAATAAAATTTTTCCGGAGTAAAATTTGGGGGTGTTACAGCAAAGATGGTACATATGCTAGAGAAATTGAAATCCACCACTAGGTTAGGTTAAAATATAATAATAATTTCTAAGTCATCTTTTAATCGTGAGAAAAAAATCGACCAAGTTGTACACAAAAATCAGGTCCATACACCCTATATTACTTCCCTTAATTAATTAATATGACAAAGCTCTAATATTAACCCTATTATATACTAGCAATATAGCAGTAACAAGTGGCTCCTATATTTAACTAGATTCAATGCATTAAGTATAATTGGAAGGGTGTCTGTAATCTCCCAAAATTTTCAAAACCTATAGTTTAATAAATAACTTTTATTTGGGGTAAAATAGCTTTTAAATTTATTTAATTTAATTATTTTATGGATTTTTTAGTATATAAAATTGGATAGGAATATTTAAAAAATTAAAATAAATAGTTTGTTACTTTATCATACTCATTTTATTTAAATAATTTTCTAAACCAATATTTTACTAAAATTATCCTTTTTAAACCTATATATTTAATTTTATTAAATTAAACTATTAAATAAATTTATTACCAAAAAAATATTACACTCTATTATTTTATAAATTAAATTATTATAATTTCTCCTATTTTTTCTTTTCCTTTTTTCCCTTTTTCTTTTCTTTCTCCTTTTTCCTCCTTTCTTTCTTTCTTTTCCTTTTTCTTCCTTCCTTCAGGCCACTAGACCCTGGCCCGCTCCCTCTCCCCCCTATACATTGGGTCGCTGGTCCATTTCTCTCCATTTCCCCCTTCGTCTCCCGCTGGTGTGACTGTAGCCGGCACGCAATTTAAACCCTCTTGTTGTCAATTGTAGCACTGGTAAATAAGGGTATCGTTCTAGCCGGGGATTGAGATGGCTCACCTCTAATTAACTAGCTTAAACTAAAATAAAAATAAAAACACTAAATAATGTAAAATAAATAAAAAAACAAAAATACTAATGGGGGTTATAAATATAATAATAAAAGGAGTAAATAAAATAATAAAAGGAATAAAATAAAATAAAATAATAAAAATAATGAAAATAATGGGAATAATGGGAAATTGCAGATATGAGAAATATGTTAGGGAAATAAAAATACACCACTAGATTAGGTCGTAATATAATATTTATTTCTAAGTCATCTTTTAATCGTAAAAAGAGATCGACCAAGTTGCACACAAAACGCAGGTCCATACACCTTATATTACTTCCCTTAATTAATTAATATGACCACGTGCCGATATTAACCCTATTAAATACTAGTAGTATACACTACTACGGAAACAAGAAATAATAACAGGACATTAATAACGGTGGTTCGAAAACCGTCGTCAAATCCGTGAAAATTAATGCGCAAGAACTTTTAATAACGGTTTTATGTAATAACCGTTATTACAAGTGCAAGGTAAAATTTTGCACGGGAATTTTAATAACGGTTGACGTAAAACAGTTATTAAAACATGATTTAATAACGGTTCAAACAAGAACCTTTGTCAAAATTGGCAAGGTTTTAATAACGGTTCCTATAAGAACCGTTATTAAAAGCTCCTTTTATTTCGTTCTCTTCTGTTTCGTGCCAAAAATTCCAGACTCTGCCACTTCCCTCTCGTACTCTCTTTCTCTTGCGAACCCTTGCACCACCGCTCCGGCTCCTCTGAATTAAGGGAAACCGTCGCACCGCCATCTCTCCACCACCCCTTTGCCATTCTTACGAACATAGCCAGCATTTGTACCTTCGACATTGTCGTTCTCAACTTGTACGTCGTCGCTCCCTTTACGTATGTGTTTTTCTTCCTTCATTGCTTAATTTGTCTCTACTGATATGTATATATATATATAAATGCATGCATGTTGCACCGAAGAGGTTGTGTTTGATGTGTTGGTGAAAAATTTTGCTGTGGCCTTTTTTGATTGTGGTCGGCCAAAACCTTAATATATATATATAAATGTGTTTATAATCTATTTTATAAAAATATGTATTATTATTTTAAGAGAATCCACAAGCCTAAAATATATATTATTATCATAAGATATGTACGTTCTGAGTATAAAATTAAGGTGTATATATTTTTTTAGCACTCACATTATTATGCAGATGATCATGTGTATTTATATGCTTTTTTTAATATATATTTTGTAAGACGTGTATTTATATTCCGTAAAATGTGTGTTTATATGTGTTCTATTATATGTATATATATTTATAATATATTTATATATAAGATGTGTATATATAATCTTAAATAATTGTGGTTAGGGTTAGGGTTGGGGTTAGGGGGAGGGTTAGTGTTAGGGTTAGGGTTAGCTATAGGTTTAGGATCATTATCTTATGAGATTTAGTGCTATTTTTTATTATAATTTATTAGGGTTAATTATTGTTAGGGTTAGGGGGAGGGGGAGGGGGAGGGGGAGGGTTAGGGTTAGGGTTAGGGTTAGGGTTTATCGTTCATTATACTAAATATAAACTAGGGCTATAAGGAAAAATCCTAAGGATAAGGGTATTGTGCATGGGGAAAAGTTGAGGAGGTTGGTTGGGCATCGGTGTTGTGATCGATAAAAATTAAATAGAGATGAATAATTGTGTATAATAATAATAATAATAATAATAATAATAATAATAATATAGGATTTATTAGGTTGTACTATCTATATATATATATATATATATATATTATCTTATTAATATCTACTTGATTTTACTATGCATAGCTTGAATGATTTGATGATAGTTTGATGTTTAGCCAGTTTGTTAAATATATAACTAAAGATTATGTCCTTATTTTAGATAGTTTGATGTTGTTAGGTTTACATAGTTGGTTATGATCTGGTAGAATATATTTATGATTTGTCTAGCTAGTTGAAGATCAGTTTATATATTCTGTAATTTAGATCCTTTCGAGAACAACCTTGATGATAAGATTTAGTGGTTCTCATTTGTAGGTAGTGAGATGACATACCCTCCACTGTATTTTCATATGGCGCCACATACAGATGTACGGACTCATGTGATATGGTTATATGACGAGCTATGTCATTTGTACGCGAGTGGCTCATCCTATCACCCCTTCCATTTCAGATCTTATCACCTTCTGTTGACCCTGCCTCAGATAGAGCCATGGGCATCGGCTACGTCTACTTTTTTGCAGTGGTTTGTCTACCACACTGATGCACCACACCCGAGATTTATTGAGGGTGAGTTGTTTGCTAGGGAGTATGATAAGATATCTAGAGAACTAATGGTCATCGATGATGAGTGGAGGTATCGTCATAGCTTGCCTCAGAGTATCCACCTCGGTTACCCTAGAGTATCCGTGAGTAGACTCTCTTGCGATGATGTCAGGGATCAAATGATATATCGTGATGAGTGGACTTTTAGAGTTATAGTTTTTAGTCGGGCTCGACGAGGCTATCGGGGGATTTAGTTTTAGGGATATGAGTTTTTGTTTTTTAGGTATTTGATTTGTAGAAACATTTTGATGTATATAGTGCTGGTATTGCTTAAATCCTGTAGTATGTATATTTTTTGTAATTTGAACTATTAATTGTACAATATTTCACTATGTATGTATGTATACAAATATATATATATATATATATATATATATATATATATGAACTCTTTGTAAGTATGAGGAGTTTCATTTATCAGCATTAATATAATTTTGGAAACTTGTTAGCATGATTCGTATATATATATATATATATATATATATAGAGAGAGAGAGAGAGAGAGAGAGAGAGAGTAGCATGATACATTTGAGATTAATTCTTTCTAAGCAAGAGTGATTTGAAAATTATTATACTTATAATTCAATTGATTTTTAATAATTACTTTCATGTGGGATATATCTAGATTCAAATAATATGGATTGGAAATGGTTGTCTACAAATCGTCTGTCTAGAGAATATAACGAAGGAGTGGAGTTTTTCATCAAGTTTGCAGTTGAACATGCTCGGGACTCTAGTAGAATAGTCTGTCCTTGTTTGAAGTGTGCTTATATTCAGCGTGTCAACGCTAATGATATGAGAGATCATTTATTTGTGTATGGAATTGATACAAGTTACACTTGTTGGATATGGCATGGGGAAACAGAGTCTAAATATGAAAATGACGATGTTAGGAGGGATAGTAGTGGATCATCATTTGATAACTATGAGGGACATCCGTTAGAGGAGATGACTCAAAAGGTTGAGGAAAGTGTTCGGGATTGTCCAAAAATGTTTGAGAAGTTATTGATTGACTCAGAGAAACCTTTGTACGGTGATTGTAAGACGTTTACGCGATTATCCGCTACTTTAAGGTTGTACAACTTAAAGGCATGTAACGGATGGAGTGATAAGAGTTTCACAAAATTATTGTCACTTGTGAAGGATATGCTTCCTGATGATAACATTCTACCCGATCGTACGTATGAAGCGAAGAAGATTCTATCCTCTATGGGCATGAGTTATGAGAAGATACATGCATGCCCTAATGATTGTATTTTATATCGCAATGACAATGCATCTTTGGATAGTTGTCCTAATCCTGAATGCAAAGCACCACGATACAAGAAGAACAAGGTGCCCGCTAAGGTGTTATGGTATTTTCCTATAATACCAAGATTAAGGCGGATGTTTAATGATATTGAAGATGCCAAGAACCTAAGATGGCATGCTGATGACAAGATAGATGACGGGCTTCTTAGACATCCATCTGACTCTCCACAATGGATGACGATTGATGGGTTGTTTCCTAAATTTGGTAAAGAAGCAAGAAATGTGCGCCTTGCACTTTCTGCAGATGGAATGAATCCGCACAATCAAGGCAGCTACGGTTTATGGCCAGTGATTTTGGTTATATACAATTTACCTCTGTGGCTCTCTATGAAACGCAAGTATATGATGTTGTCTTTACTCATTTTCGGGCCAAACCAACCTGGGAATGATATTGATGTTTATTTGGCACCTTTGATTGATGATTTGAAGTTCTTATGGGACATGGGCGTTGAAGTATTTGATGCATATGGTCAAGAAAATTTCACTTTGAGAGCATTGTTATTCTGTACTATAAATGATTTTTCGACTTATGGAAACTTGTCAGGTTATAGTGTGAAAGGCCATTATGCATGTCCGATATGTGAGGAGAATACTTCATTTGTTCAGCTAACACATGGCCGAAAGACTGTGTTCCTTGGGCATCGTAGGTTTTTACCGAAGAATCATCATTATCGTAGGCAAAGAAAAGCGTTCAATGGATTCTGAGAAGAAGGACAAGCACCAATCCGGTTGATGGGTCGACAAGTGTGGCTGAAGATGAAACATTTGAGTGTCAAGTTTGGGAAGAAGAATAAAGATAAGCCTCCATCAGTTGGGTGGAAGAAGATGTCAATATTCTTCAACCTTCCTTATTGGGAATCTTTCTATGTGAGACATGCCCTTGATGTGATGCATATTGAGAAAAATATATGTGACAGTCTTGTTGGCACATTACTTAATGTTCCATGCAAGACTAAAGATGGGATAAATGCTCGAATGGATATGGAAGAAATGGGTATTAGACGGGAACTGACACCGCGAGACAACGGAAGAAGAATATATTTACCGCCAGCGTGTCATACTCTTTCCAGAAAAGAGAAATTTTCATTTTCTAAATTCTTTCACAGTGTCAAGGTTCCGGAAGGGTATTCTTCAAATGTCAAAAGGCTCGTGTCAATGAAAGAGTTGAAATTAATTAACATGAAGTCTCATGATTGTCTTATCTTGATGCAGCACTTGTTGCCAAAACGCGGAAGTTTGGACGCCTTGCAAAAAGGGATTGTGATTATTTTGTGCCAATTTGAAATGTATTTTCCACCGTCGTTCTTTGAAATTATGGTACATCTAACTGTTCATTTAGTTTATGAGATAAAGATGTTAGGACCTGTTCATGGGCATTTGATGTACCCCTTTGATTGGTTTATGAAGTTGATAAAAGGTTATGTGAAGAATCGATATTGGCCAGAAGGATGTATTGTTGAGAGTTACCTGGTGGAAGAGGCAATTGAGTTTTGCACAAAGTACTTGTCAAATGCTGAAGCTCTTGGTATTCCTAAGTCTCGACATGCGGGCAAATTTGAAGGATGGGGTATTAGAGGCAAACAGTTTGGGCGTGTAGACCCTAACATGTTCCGTGCAGCACATCTATATGTATTACACAACAGTAATGATGTTCAATCGTACATTGAAAAGCATATGACTTCTTTACGGATTGAAAATCCATCAAAGACTGAGAAATGAATTATCGATAAACATAATCTTTCCTTTATTGATTGGATAAGAGATCGCATCATTCCACTCATCGGACATTCCCCAACTTTAATTTCCGAAACCCTGCATTGGTTGTCTCTGAAACCTCGTTATGAAGTTTTTCAATATACCAGTTATGTGATCAACGGTTACACTTTTTATATAAAAGAACAAGATGGGAAAAGTACAATGCAGAACAGTGGGGTGACTTTAGTGGCTGAGGCAATGCATGTTGCTAGTGCGAAAGACAAGAATCCAACTTATGCAGATATGAATTATTAAGGTGTGATTGAACATATATGGGAGTTAGATTACACTGTATTTAAAATCCCTGTATTTGGCTACAGATAGGTTGATAACGGCAGTGGGGTTAGATATGAAGATGGATTCACATTAGTTGATCTTAATAGGGCAGGGCATAAACAAGACCCATTCATCTTAGCATCACAAGCGACACAAGTATTTTATGTCACTGACCCTGCTGATAACAGATGGTCTGTAGTACTATCTACGAAAAAAAGAAATGCCAATGAATGTGATGATGAAAATGATGCCAATTGGAATAACGAGTGTGTCTTAGCTGTGCAAGCAACTCAATTATTGAACGATGATTACAATACAATTAATGAGGAGGAAATATATGTCAGGGATGATCATCGTGAAGTAATATATGTATCAGATCCTGAACCTAATCCAAAAACAAGGGGGGAAAAAGAAGGAAAAGAAGGCAATGAGGGTAATAATATTGTAACATATAATATCTATGTTGGTTTTTTTAAATGCATTTTTCAACTCAATTATGCTCAATACATAACATTATAACATAATTTATTTATTTATTTTTTTAGAGATATGGCCAATAAAAATATTGATAGGGACAGTAGTGATGAAGAAGGGAAAAGAGGGCCGACAATTATGAGAATCATCACAGATATGAGGAATAAAGAAGAACTGGTCAAGTTGGGATGGAATACTTACAATCTTCCAATTGGCCCTTATGCAGACATGTTCTTGACTTACATTTCACTTGTGACACGTAATCGTGTTCCTATCTCCTATAATAATTGGAAGCAGGTTCCAACGGGTCATAAGGAGCATATTTGGCAGGAAATCATGGTAAATATACTATTTTATGTAATCATTTATGTATGTAAAATGTTATTAATTTTAATACATTAATATCGGTATACATTTGTATGTCTTACAATGCAGAGAGTGTTTAATATGTCAGAGAGTAGGAAGAAATGGCTTCTTAGACATTGTGGGGAGCGTCTAAGAACATTTAGGTCATATTTAGCTCGTAGGAAAATGTACAGAAAGAGGGATGGTTCTCTACGGTAGAATCAACCCAAACGATACGGTTTCATCGATCAAGAAAGTTGGAACCAATTTATTGCATATCGTCTTACAGGTGGTTTTAAGGTATTTGTTAGATAACAATTAGTTTTTTTTATCGATCCTAGTATTGTGCATAATATTGAAATAACTATGTCACTATGTTTTGGCTTGTCATATAGGAAAAAAGTGCCAAAAATAAAGAGATTGTGAAGCAGAATAAATACCGACATAATATGGCTTGCAAAGGGTATGCAGGCCTTGAAGAGGAGTTGGTATGTATTTTTGATTTATCTATTTACAGCGTACTGACGAATTTTATAATATTGGTACATTATAATAATATTTTTTGATTTATAGCTCATAGCCCAAGACTTAGACCCATGTACCTCGTCCATTAATATTGATACATTATGGAAGAAGGCTAGAGCAATAAAAGATGGATATATTAATGAAGATGTAGATGTTACAGCGACAAAAATTGTAAGTTTGTAGATATTTGGAACCCTGCTTAGTTTTCTTTTAGAAAACTATTATATTATGCTTATTCATGTAAGCTAATTTTACATATATTATATACATTATAGGACAAACTTCAAGCGTCAAATGATGAGGAGGGGGTAGACCAATATAACATTGTATCACAGGCTATAGGAATTGTAGAACACCCTGGAAGACACAGGGGTCTTGGATTAGGTGTTACGAAAACGAGCGTACATGGTCGATCTCGTGGTTCTCATAACACTGATGAGAAAGTCGTCGGCCTTACACAGAAATTGAACGTGGCATTTGAACGAATGGCAACAATGGAGCAAGAGTTGTCATTTATTAAATATCAAGGGTATAAGCCATCCGATTCAGTCGACCATGATCAGCTTCACATACCTAATGTAAATACTGTCACAGACAGTTGTGAAGTTGATGCACGTCTTTCTTCTCTTTCCTAGGTAAGCATTACATATCTTTGAATTGTTATTAAATGTATTCGGTGTCATAAATAATTAATAATGTGTAATATTTTTTTTAGGGTTTGCATAAATGTGACTTGTTAGCGAATGATCTTTCAACTCTTTTGGCGAAAGGAAGGGTCTGCATCAGTCACAGTACCCAAACGCAAACTGTCCACGGGTACAACTTAGCCCTACTTACAAGGCTGCTGAGTATTGACACTCCAATCATTGGCAGTGCGCCCTTGCCTTGTTTTAAAGAGGGCGATGAGGCAGCCATAGTGCTAGAAGCTCATGGAAGCTTCGTGCCTTGGCCTGTGGATCAGATACGTCTCACTACTGAAGAGGTATTAACATTCAATATCTTCATTAGACCTAGTTTAGTAGTTACATTGTTTATACCTTTTTCATATATATATGCTCAATACATATTTTGTTTATTATTATTATTTAAGGAATCAAAGAAGAAGACTGCTCCTGCTAGTAAAACCAAGATAGGTACTAGTAGAACGAGCAACACAAAAGAGGGCGCTGCCAAAGGAAAGAGAGCTAAATCTGAAAAATCAGTTGCCCCACAAAAGATTCCTTCTTCGAAAATACGCCAACCTCCACCAGCATTAGCTTTATTGTATTTCTATGCCCAAAACTACCTCGGGAATAATTATATTTCCATTGATTGTCGTCCTGAGTATGTTGGAAGGGGCGATGCTACTTACATGGTATCGACAGTTGACATAAGCGACATTTATAATCAGAAATGGATGTCAACCACGAGTGTCGCCATTTATGTCACGTAAGCATTATTTCATATTTTAGATTTTAGTACTCTTGGAGAAATAGAATTTTTACGACCTCTTAAGCTTATATGAGTTATTAGTTATTAACAAATATCCATTGTTATTGTCTTCCATATATAGGTTGGTAGCTAGTCGCGCTGCGTTGGAGGGAATGCTGTCCTCTATTGTGTTTGTGTGCCCATACTACATAGCTGACAGTAGTACAATAACAGAGGGTAGGCACATAAACTATTTAGCGGATCGCATTTTGATTGAGGGACACAACAAGCTCTATCTCATTCCTCACCTCGCAATGAAAATTGGGTTTTATATGCCGTCCGACCTGTTCTTAATAAAGTTTATGTGTTTGATTCCCTTCGAACCTATGACGTGCCTTTTGAGGTCGCTCGTCGTGGTGGGAAGGAATTTATCGACATGTTAGTATACTTTTCACTTCTTACTTCATTAGCTTATTTATACATATATATATTCTACTTTCATTATTTGAGGTATATATACTTACAATATTATGTATCCAACTCTATTTATTAGGGCACTACAGACGATATATCAAAGGAGAGGTGGGAATGGTGTCCCAGACCCAAAGAATCTTCAATATGAGCCTATCATGGTAAGTAAGAAGACAACTATTTTGTATTTTGTTTTAATTCAAATTAATATATAATAGTTAGAGAGCTAACTGAATTCATTTGACAGTGTCCACAACAACAAAACGACAATGATTGTGCATACTATGTATGTAGAGCAATGGATCTTATAGTCCAGAATAGATCGGTCAACATAGATCCAAGCCATGTATGTTTGCTTTTCCATATTTTTCTATTAATGAATCATGACATATATATTTTTGACCTAATGGCTAACTGTATATTAATTGAAACATGGGTGTTGTAGTTTTTCACCGATGACTATGCACGAGGCCAACAATATAATGTTGATGAAATTGATGAAGTTAGAGACCAATGGGCCAAGCACGTGCACTCATTCATTCTGTATTAAGTAGCGATCTATATATTCTACATGCATTTTCAGGTTTGTATTTCGTCTACATCTTTCGGTCTTCCAGCCTAGATATGTGAACTCTTTACTTTGGGGTGTAGAGCTACCAAGTTGTGGTATGCCCACTAATTTTTATTCCTAAGTATAGCTGGTGTATTGAGACATGTATACCAATTATAGATTGATTGAAATTATGGTGTGATACCCTGCTGGTATGAATTGATGTTGTTTTACATTGCAGATTTGGTAATTGTTTGAACATACAACTGTGTATGTGGGCAAGAACAAAACAGAAAAATGCTAAAAAAACATATACTTTTAATAACGGTTCTATGAAAACCGTTATTAAAAATTTAGGTTTTAATAACAGTTTCTCATAGAACCGTTATTAAAAACTGAGGTTTTAATAACGGTTTCCCATAGAACCGATATTAAAACTTAGGTTTTAATAACGGTTTTGTTTAAGAACCGTTATTAAAACTCCTTATAATCTGATATTTATGCGCATTTAATACGTATTAGAGGGTTTAATAAACGCATAATCAATTACCGAAACTGTAATTCAATCATGTTTTAACAACGGTTTTTGTATTAACCGTTATTAATACATGGGTTTTCAACAACGATTTTTACATATAAACCGTTATTAAAACCTTATTTTAACAACGGTTTACTGCGAAATCGTTATTAAAAGCTCTTTTTAACAACGGTTTTTAAGTAAAAACCGTTATTAAATATGAAGTTTACGCACATATTCGTGGGTTTTTGTGTATTTTTCATGATGGTTATGAACCGTTATTAAAGATATAATAACGGGCGATTCAATAACGGTTGGAAACCGTTATTAAAACTATAAAATAACCGTTATTAAAACCCCTTTCCGTGGTAGTATAGCAGCAACAAGCGGCTCCTATATTTAACTAGATTTAATGCATTAAGTATAAGTGGAAGGCTGTCAATCTAAGTACCCAGACTAGTACAAAACGCATGTCTAGCTATATTTCCTTTCCTTGATCCACACGTATCGAAACGTTTTACCACTTCGGTTAGAATCACAAAAAGATTAGGTGAATTGTTATCTAACCTAGCTGCAATTTTTATACATATAAATTCTAGTATATTTAGATGGCCACCTAGTAGGCAAATAATCCTACATATTGTCACTTATGAGGAACCAGAACAAGGCATGCACCAAATAAACTATACTTGATAGAATTATACATATAAACGATAGCAATTAGAATAGATTCAAGAAACAATCTCACGAAACAAAGAAAATAAAATTATAATTCAAATCCTAATCCAGGGTTTCAATTTATTCCCTAACAATAAACAATCAGCCAACCATAATTAAAGAATTAATTACACATAAATATATATCTAAAATATAAATTAAAAATAAGAGAAAGAAATAATCGGAATTAATTTTGGATAAAAGATTAAGAATTTATTCAGATAAAAATTAATTTTATCTGAAATAAATTCTACCAATATTAATTTTCCTCTAATTTTCTTCCTTCTAGGCGCTTTGATTTCTGTGCAATAATTGCTTTTCCTTGTTTTTTTATATTCTCGGCTGACTGACAGGGCTGATGTGGACGACCTGTGTTGCCGCTGCCTCGCTCTCCGTGCGGCGGCTGTCCTTTGCGCATCGTCCGTGCGTCGACTGCCTCGCCCGAGCCTGTAAAAGCTCTCTCCTCTACTGCATTCCACCGAGCCTCCGAAGCTTTTCTTTCTCCTAAGCCTATAAAGGCTCTCGTACCTTGCGTCCTGCGGCTCTGCCGCCCCCCTCATTAATTTCTCCCCTGAAGTCCTTTTATTTTTGATCCGTGCGGCTGACTTCTCCGCCACGTCAGCCCTGCTCGTCTTTATTTTCTTTTCTTTCCGTGCGTGCACTGCCTCGTTTGATTTGCATTTTGTGGCGTTTGGGCCTTCGGCCTTTGGCCGTTGGTCCAAACATCGACTTCTTTTTTTCTTTTATTTAAAAATAATAATACCTGTAAAATAAAATTCAATAAATATTAATAAATAATATTTTATTCTAAATTTACTTAATTATTATCATTTTAGCTCAAATAATAATATTTATGCAATTTTTACCACTTAAGCATAAAACAATAATTATTCCCCTATATTAGTTAAATAAACTACCAAAAACTAAGATTATAAGGGTATAAAATGTGTCAAAATATGAACTCATCACCCGCGCGTGTCATAGGCCCAGCCCCTACCTTTATTTTCTTTTCCTTCCTCCCCCGGCGACCATGCTGGTCCACTCTTCTTTCCCCCCTTCACCCTGCCTACCCTTATTTCTCCCTTCTTTTCCTTCCTTTCTTCATCGTCCATGCCCCGACCGTCCTACCAGCCACACCCTACAACTCCACCCCGACCAGCCGCCTGCCTCCCTACTACTCTCCCCTTTCCATTTTTCCTACCCCTCCTCGACCCAACCAACCCCCTCTCTCCACACGCATGCTCCCCTTTTCTTTCTCTCCTCCCCTTCCCTCTCCCTGCCACCCAACCGGCCGCCTGCCACCCTACTGCTGCCCTAATCGGCCACCTACTCTCCCCTTTCTCTCCCTCTTCCTTTTCTACTCTTCAACAACCTCTTCCCTACCCCATTTTTGAACACTCTACCCTCCCCTGATCCCTTTTCTCTCCTTTCATCCTTTCCCCTTGTTTTTCACCGCCACCCAACTCCGTCGCTTCCACCGCCGCACCAAGCACCTATGCTGCCTCCTGCCACCTTCAACCTCATCCCTACACCACCACAATACCCCGTGAGCCACCCTGCAGCTCCCTTCTTCCTCCCCTCTTCTTTTTCTCTTCTTTTCCCTCCTTCTCGGCAACCTCCCTGCCCCTCCTCCATCCACCGCCGTCTCGCCCCCTCTTCCACCTCCCAATCCACCAACCCACTCCCTACAACCTCTCCTACCACCCCCTCACCTCCTTTGGCCAAAAACAACCCTCGCAGTCCCTTATTTTCCCCCTCCCTTTTCCTTCTTTCTCAGCCAACTCCACCTCGATAACCACCTTCGTAGCCTTGCTGCCGCTGCTACCACCGCCCTTGACCGCCAACAAACCATCCCTGACCACCACCTACACCCCCTCTCCACCCCTATACCCTTCCTTTGCCCTAAATCCTCCCCCACCTATCCTTTTTTCTACCCCTAAAACCCTAACCCGAAATTAGCACCCCTTCTTCCTTTCATACCACCTTCAACCCCTTTTTTTCTTCCTTGCCTTGCATGCAGCTCATGCCGCATGAGTAGTTGATTTGCTGCCTTCCTTTGGGTTATTTTAGTTAATTATTTTAAGGTATAACAATATCTTAATTTAAGTGTTTCATTAATTTAGTTTTTTAAAGTCTTATGCTTTGGTTTTTCTTATTTCTAATATGATAAGTATTGATATTTTTTTTTGGTATTGGTTTTGCTAATCAAAGCTTGAATCTTTAACCAGGATACTGGTAAGGTTCGATTTTGCGGGAATTAAGGTAATCGTTAAACAACACATGGATAAACTCATGTTAGTACATTAGTGTTTTTGATATGTTATTATGTTTAATATATACTGTTTAATATATTATATGTGGTTTCTTATATTGATCGATAAAAAGGAAAGTATGTTAGTTGATATGCCATGTATGGAAGAACTGCTTAAGGAAGGAGATTTATTACTCAAGAATATGTTAAGTATTTATCCATGCTATATTATGTAATTGTAAACATTAATGTATGGTTAACATTATTGTGAGCCCTAGGGCATTTTAGTAATATGTCTTGGGTAAGAGCGTGGCCTAACATGTGTAGTTGTTAATGAGGACTATGTTGAAATATAATAGTTGGTGGAATTAGATGATGATAATAGAGTATTAATATTTATATTTTAAGTAGTAGTGATAATTTGATAAAGGTGGTGTAATAAAGGTTAAAATGGTAATTTTGAAAGAGAAGGGCAAAATGGTAAATTGTAAGCAAAAGGGTATTATGGTAATTTTATAAGTAAAAGGGTATTATGGTAATTTTGGAAGTTAAGGGTATTATGGTAATTTTAGAAGAAAATGGCAAAATGGTAATTATAATAATTCAGAAGGGTAAAATAGTAATTGTGATAATGGAGAAGGGTGATAGGGTATTTGTAATAATGGAAAAGGGTAATATAGTAATTATAATATTGGAGAAGGGTAAAATGGTAATTATAATAATTAAGAAGGGTAAAATGGTAATTGTGATAATGGAGAAGGGTGATAGGGTATTTATAATAATAGAAAAGGGTGATATAATAGTTATAATAATGGAGAAGGGTAAAATAGTAATTATGATAATGGAGAAGGATAATTTAGTAATTTAACCAATAGAAGGGTAAATTGGTAATTATGATATCGGAGAAGGGTAATTTGGTAATTTAACTAATAGAAGGGTAATTTGGCAATTATGATAATGGATAAGGGCAATTTGGTAATTACGGAAATGGAGAAAGGTAATTTGTCAATTTAACAAACTAAAGGGCAATTTGGTAATTATGAAAATAGAGAAAGGTAATTTGGTAATTTAATCAACAAAAGGGCAATTTGGTAATTATAACAAAGGAGAAGGGTAATTTGGTAATCTAACCAACCAAATGGGAAATATGATAAGTGTAACAATTATGAAGGGAAATTAGTGGCCTAATAAGTGTGGAAGATAACTTGGTAACCTAAATCGGGTAAGGACGTGGCCAAGAACAACTATGTGCGTGTTATGTGCCTTGTGTGCAATGTGTTATGTCGAGTTGTGTACTTTATGCTTAATGATTAATTATTGTAGCACAGTTTGGAGTTGAGGTATGCTTATGTGAATTCCTTATGGCATGTGTAATGATTACATACATTGCGCTTATGATGTTATATGACGTGGCCCTCTAGGACATGCATGTTAGGAAGTTCAATAATATGATATGAGATGAAAGGATAAAAAGGGAAATAGGGGGAGTAAGCTGACCAAAGGGAAGTGAGTTGATTTAAGGAATATGAGATTGACCTAATTATCTCATGATTCATGAGGGGAAAAATAAAAAGGAGGGTATGATTAAAATGAACGAGTGATGTGACTCTTACATGGAAAATTCCTAGGGTTTGCATGGGATGATCCTTATATAAGAAAGGTGCTAGGGTTCAAGTGGCCAACTAGGGTTTCACGGTCACATGTATAATTTGTGATTAGAGTGATGGGTTTTGGGTTGAATTTAAATGAGATGAGGTGTTGGACGATAAAAGAAAGGTTGGGCCACATAGGTCCGATTAGGGTTTCAAGGGAAAACCCTAGAGAGTGGTAGTGAGAGAATTTGAATGTCATAAGGGGATAGGTCTCAACCCACACCCTTAGGAGTTGGGTCTTTATTATGAGTAAATGAAAGGAGGAATGGAGGTCGGGGTGTGATAAGAGGCGCAAAGGTCTCAAGATATGCGGTGGGCCCTCTTAAAAGGATAGAAGTAGACATGCATGTCAAGGGTGAAACACTTTCGAATAAGATACGAATAAGATACTAATCACTTAATAGGGAAGATTGTTGATCCGAACCTAGACAGGTCCACCAGCGAATAATAGTGCCCAGGAGTGTTTTACCCTGCATGATTTTTGGTCCGCCGGCTATAATAGTGGGAGATTCCATACTCAACAACCCAAATGTAATAACGATAAGACATAGGAAAGACACAAAGTAATTATAGTAAAACACCATGTGAGTGGGGGTCAAACTGGTCTACCTGCGAATAATAGTGGTCAAGAGCGTTCTGCCCTGGAGACTGGTCCACTGACGAATAATAGTGGCTAGGAGCGTTTTTCCCTGCATGATTTCTGGTCCACTGGCTATAATATTGGGGTTTCCACACTTACATAGATATATAGAATTTGAGAGATGATTGAATAATGATGGACTAATGACTTAAGGCTCGGAAGTATTGATTTCGCATTATAACTCATGAATATTTGATGGAATTGTTAAGTATGTGAATGCTAAGTAGGTGAATGTTATGTGTGGGCATCTCATCATATATGCGTATGTCTTTGTATCATGTGTTACATTACAGGCCTACTTTTAAGTGTGTTTTAAAGGGTTACTCAGTACCGTAGTACTAAAGGGTTCCATTCGTGGGGCCTCTGCCTGTTCAATGAGTAGTGTCCTTTCTAAGTCTTTTTCAGATATTATTCAAGTGGGCAATGGGAAAGAGCGTAAGGAAGTTATCCAGACTTATAAGGTTTCATTCTTTCTCCCTTAACCCCTGATATAAATGTAATCTATATTCTTGTAACCACCATCGATAGATTCTGTTCTTATAAATAGTTTACTACGCTACTCTGATTTAATTATGGTTTGAATTCTCGTAAATTATATTTTACAGTTTTAACCTTAGCACTTGGTACTGGAACGGTAGGAGTGAACTGGTCTGGTACTAAGTGTAGCGGTAATATCCCCCGAATTCATGGTTTGATATTTTTCTTCCGATATTCCTTTTAATAAAACAAAAATTTTCAGTAATAAATTTTGGGGGTGTTACAGTGTCAATCTAAGTACTGAGACTAGTACACTAAGCATGTCTAGCTGTATTTTCCTTCTTTGACCCACACGTATCTAAATGTTTTACTATTTTGGTTAGAATCACAAAACTATAAGGTGAACTATTATCTAACCTAGCTACAATTTAAACATATAAATTCTAAAATATTCATATAGTCACATAGCGGGTAAATAATCCTACATACTATCACTATGAGGAAACCAGAGCAAGACATACACCATATAAATTATGTAACACCCTGAGTCAATACGACCATACAGGGGCTACCTTGGAGTGCTTTGGAATTGATCGGCTGGCCCCACAGACCAACATGAGTCCTTTCAGCACGTTTGTCCTCACTCACGTACTTCCGAGAAATTTTCAAAAAATTCTGAAACTTCCCAAGATGGTCACCCATCCTAAAAATTGCTCCACGGCCAACATGCTTAATTGTGCAGTTCTTTAAGATTGAATCACAAAAAGGATGATATACCATGTTGATATAAGTAACCAAATCAATCCTTATAACACTCCGCTTAATTTGGGGTGTTATATATTATACCTGATAGAAAAATAATATATATATATATATATATATAATAGAGTCAAAGAACAATCTCACAAAACAAAGAAAAATAAAATCACATTTCAAACCCTAATCTAGGATTTCAAGTTATTCTCCAGTAATAAATAATATAGTTGAATTAATTACAAAAAAACATATATCCCAAAATATAAATTAAAAATAGAGAAATAAATAACATAAATTAATTATGAATAAAAGATCAAGAATTTATTAAAATAAAAAAATTAATTTTATCTAAATTAAATTTTACCGGGTAAACTTGTCTATAATTCTCTCTTCTCGGTTGTCCTTTATTTCTATGCAAATAATTTCTTCTTCTTTTATTTTTTTTTCGGGTGCTAATGTGCGCACCAGTCAGCGATCACTCCTGCCTCCACTCTCTCTCTTCTGGTCATCCTCCTCTCGTACTGCAACGCTGGTTTGTTCAATTTCATGCGGCCTCTGACTTACGGCTCTCATGTCTGTCTTTGCGTTGCTACTTTTCTTCTTGCATCACAAGCTCCTTCCTCTCTTGGTTTTTTTATGCATCACAGGCTCTCAATTTATTTCCTACCTGTACTTTACACGCCAGCCCTTGCTGACTTCTTCCTTCGCCCTATGTGCTTGTAAGCTCTCCTCTTTGTTTTTTTATATTCCAGCCTCTAGGTCAGCCCTCCTTCTTTAACCCCCATTTGGTTTCCTTTTTTTTCCTCTTGGCCCACGTCTCGCTTGAACTTCATTTCTTTTGCCTCCTGTTCCCTAGCCTTTGGGCGTTCATCCCTGGGCCGTTGGTCTAAAAGTCCAACTCTTTTATTTTTTTTATTTTTTTTAAAAATAATATCTGTAAAATAAAATTCAATGAAAATTAATAAATAATATTATATTCTAAATTTATTTAATTATTATCATTTAAGTTCAATTAATAGTATTTAAGCAATTATTACCATTTAAATATAAAATTATTATTATTTACCTATATTACTTAAATAAAATACTAAAAACTAAGATTAGTTGGGTATAAAATATATCAAAATATAAACTTATCAGTATTTGACAATGAGATAAAATTATCGGCACAAAGAGGGATGAATAAGGCTATGCTCTCTTCATTTTAATTTTGTTAATCTCATCTAAATAGATAAATAAATAAATCAATGTGCTCTTATTACTATGTTCTTATTTTTAATATCATAATTAATATTTTTATCAATATAATTATACTATTATTACTCTCATGATTTAAATTATATCATTAATCTTATATTATTTTGTTATTATCAAAATTATGACTCAGTTCACAAGTACCGAAAATAATCAAACCTAACTCTTTGTGGTATAGATTTCTAGCCCTATATATGGTCATAACAATAAACTAAAGTCAAATAGTGCAGGAAAAAGTAGATGCTATAATTATATGTTTACGCATCAAAGTGATATATTGTAATACTCCAAATTAAGCAGAGTGTTATAAGGATTGATCTGGCTACTTATATCAACTTGGTATATCATCATTTTGGTAATTCCTTCCTAAAGAACTCCATAGTTAAGCATGCTAGCCGTGGAACAATTTTTAGGATGAACGACCCTCTTGGGAAGTTTTAGTATTTTCTAAAAATTTATCAGGGAAGTATGTGAGTGATGACAAATTTCTTGGGAAATACATGAGTGAGGAGAAAGCGTGCTTAAAGGATTCGTGTTGATTTGTGGAGCCAGTCGATCAATCCAAAAGTCCTTTAAGGCAAACTCCATGTGGTATCAGAGCAAAACCGCGACAGCGTGCGGAATGATTATTAAGATAAAACTGTATTAATACAGTTAATAGTTGAGACACAATGAGGACGTTGCGTTCTTTGAGTGGGGGTGAATGTAATACCCCAAATTAAGCAGAGTGTTATAAAAATTGATCTAGCTACTTATATCAACTTGGTATACCATCATTTTGGTGATTTCGTCCTAAAGAACTCCATAGTAAAGCGTGCTGGCCGTGAAGCAATTTTTAGAATAGGTGACCCTCTTGTGAAGTTTTAGAATTTTTTAAAAATTTCTCAGGAAGTGTGTGAGTGAGGACAAAGCGTGCTTAAAGGACTCGTGTTGATCTGTGAGGCCAGCCAATCAATATGAAATCCATTTGAGGCAGCTTCCGTATGGTTGTATCAACTTAAGGTGTTACATATATGTATATAGTTGACCGTTAAAACGAACTGTGATGAATTACTTCAAAATTAAAATGTATTAAATTATTAAATGCTTATGTATTGCTATAAATTTACTATTAATTTATATGTTCAAAATTTTCTCCTCCCTCATATTATTTTATCACACTTTTGGGGTGAGATTTTAATATAACGAATTAACAATTTAAAGGTATATTTAGGGTTGGCCCAAGCATGGGTAAGTATGGAGGTTGCCTCAGACTCCATTAATTTAGAGAAATTAGTTTAAGCTAGATGATATTAATTTTATATTTTTGAAATATTAAATAAAAATTGAAAAAGAAATTATTAAGAAAATCAATAAAATAGGTAGGACTAATTTTATCTTTTAGCATAAAAGTTTACACTCGGAGGAACTGGGGTCATACTAGGTCAAGATTGAAAAATTATTAAAACAAGCTAACTTTTAATCAAGTTGTGGTCTGGCAGGTCAAATGGGTTGGACCGCATACTAGCCCCTGTATCGGATAAATTTTCAGGCCTATTTTTAAAGTACATGGAGAATCTTTATAAAATGAAAACTTGTATTGGAATTAACATTTTGCTATCAAAGTTTTAAATTATAGACTTGTATCCAAATTGAGTTTTGACTTGCATATAATGAAACATCTCACCTTATATATAATATGAAATATCTTTAACTAAGGAATTAAGATTATAGTATATATAGCAACACAATTCTATTAATTTGATTGTTATACTTTATCATTTAAATACAAAGACGATACTAATATATATTGATAATTTTACAAACTAGTGACATCAATTTCTCCTAAATTATCTCAACATTTCTTATAGAACTCCGTTTGAGAAACCTACCACATCATTCTATGATCTCCTAAAAGTTGAGCATTACGAATAGAAGTTACTAGCAAGCCCAATTATTTAGAGTTTATATTCTATTTCATATAATTAGAAAGTATCAAGTGGTAAAAGTATCATTTAAATACAAAGAAGATAATAATATATATTGACAATTTTACAAACTAGTGACATTAATTTCTCCTAAAATATCTCAACAATATTTCCTATAGAACTCCGTTTGAAAAATCTATCTCATCATTGTATGATCTCCTAAAACCGAGCATTCCAGATGGAAGTTACTAGCAATCCCAATTATTTAGAGTTTATATTCTAATTCATATAATTAGAAATGATCAAGTGGTAAAATTATCGTCTAGAGTTACATAGTCTTTTATATATTTTCTCCTACCCTGACCTTCAAAAGGTAAGGGTCAGTCATCCGATTAATATTTTAGTCTTGGAATATTGAAGTTATATATGTATATATAACATCCTTTGTTTTTTCAAGGGATTTGGAAGTATTTTGAATATTTGAAAATATTTCAAATTTTTTTATAAGAAAATTTAGAACTTACCAAGACTTCAAGGACGTTTTCCTTTTAAAAAAAATAAAGGATTAGCAGTTTAAAATTTCAAATGGTACAACGGTTTGATTTTTATATATCTTTTAATATTACATGGTGATACCTAATAAAATTTGATAATATTACTAAACCCATTTATACTAAAGAAAAACAAGATAAAAATATCATAACAGCTTACGAGATTCTTGGAAAACATATTTAGGTTGTTGGGATTTGATTGGAACGAATGTTATACATATCGAAACTAAATACTACTTAATCAAATTCGTACCGACAAATGATACAAAAACTAACATTAATTAACAACTATTACCAACACTAACAAAAAAAAAATTTTGGGTCCCGTAAAATATATAAGAACATCATACTTTACCTTCTTCTTGCTTGGCACGTACATTGAACCGAATTATTAAAGTTCAACAAAAAGGAAGGAAAAAAACCACGCAACAACGGTAGGAACTCCGAAGAAAAACCATATAGACGTTATGCATATACCTAATCCGATTAATTTCATTCAATGAATGCGTAGAGAACTTAAAAATTCGTGCATCATTGAGTCAATTCAAAATGTGTGGCTGCATGTGACTGAGTACAGATATTTGACCATCATCAAATTAAGTTTGTGCATATGTTTGATTTCCTCTCTTCCTACTATTACTACTACTACTACTACTATAACAATTTTAAAGTGATTGTAACTAGATATGATAGTACTTTTGATTGATGGTCATGAACTTTTTATGAATATTACAGGAAGGAAAAAAAAGTAGTAGAAATTTATGTAAAACATATATACCAAACATCAATTAAAATAAAATTAATCCCACCGAACGATGCCTAAAGCGCATTAGTTAAGAGGTTGTGCATGCTACTAAATTTCTCGAAAATGATTTTTTTATACACTTTGTAAAGCTATACACATGATTTGCCAAGCAATAATTTATCTATTTGAGATAGTATTGAGCAACAATACGTAATTGCAATAAAGATTAGTAATTAACATGAGATAAGGAGGAAGGGAGATATTAGTGTTAACAAATACTACTAAAAAGAAGTGCTAATATTTGATGAGTAGATTGATGCCAAGAATATCATGCGGAAAAAAAAGAAGAGAAACAACCCTAACACAGATGATGATAAATGAAGATTTTACTACATAAATATTATAAACCCGACCGGCCGATCGAAAGCTAGAAGAAGAAGAAAGTAATTAATGAACGTCAATGATAGTTGAAATGACCGGATGGATCCAGTTGCTTACACAAGTCAAGATAAGTGAGATAGAGAACTCGGTCCTTAGCCCCGGTGTAGTGGTTCTCGGTATGCTTGTAGAAGTACTTCAATTGTTACAAGGTGCAGCACCCTATAAATTGACCCAGTAGCAAGAACAACCAATTAATCGACTTCTTGCTTCCCGAAATCACAAGGCTGACGCACTTTTCCTAGCTGCAGTGTTCGCAGCTGGGTAATAACGGATGCAGCCACTCACTAGGCACACGCTCGTGCATGGCCGACATATTGCTCATAAAAAAATGAGACACTTCGTTGAATTTTTTTTCAATATCAAAGTCCATTCGACAGCCTCTTTTGCATTTCTTGCAAACTACTTCATCTGATAGGGTACGGATCCCCAACGCTTTCAGTTTGTCCATGCTTGCGATCCGTGGCCTAAGGGTATGGAATAGGGATTGTTTCGACTTTGTTGGGGCCTCGTGACTGGAAAGGGTTGTGCCGTTTCTTGGAAGGTGGTGCTCGTCGTAGTGACAGCCGGTTATGAGCAGTACTACCAGTAGCAATACTACTAGCACTAGACTCTACTCCAACTATAGCATGACTACTATAGTTACCACCGCTAATAGTATTCATGAATAATGAAACCTGTGGAGTATCGGTAAGAAAGTACGGGAAGGCTAGTTGGGACGGTAACTGCATCGGTCCTAGTTGTAGCGGCGGCCGCAGCAACCGACTTGTTGAAGATACTCCCTCTTTGCCCTGATCATTGGTACCGCCAGTGATGTTGCTTGCTGATGTGGAGACAACTCGTCGTCTGATCCATGCCTGTGGGATGGCGGTAGAATATTTGAAACTATTTGCAAATGCCGCGACGGTGATGGTTGAAGAAGACTCAGGCCCAGGCCAAGGTTATCTGCACCACCTTCTTCATTATTGGGGGGTCCTTGGACCATCGTTAGAAGAAGATAATTATTACTACTTTGCTGCATGTGGTCGTCGTTGTGGTTGTTGTGGCGGCGAACTTGCTACAAATTCAAATACTACTAGCTATATCCTTTTCTATCCACCTTTTTCTAACCAATATATGTCGATAAAATAGCCCGTTTGATCTGCCAAATAGTACGAGTTTAGTTAAATTTTGTTAAATAAAATAAAAAATTTTAAATTGTTAATAATCTACCATGATCGAGTATAGCAAAAATTATTTTATCATTTTATCTCACTCCTGCCTTACTATAAGTAAGAATTTATTTTTATCAAATATTACTCTAAAACAGTAATTAATTATTAGATCAATCGATCGGCTCTATATAAGAGTTTATTTTATTATATAGGGTATTTCGTACACAGGCACTTAGATACTATTTTATCTTTAAATCCAAAACCTACAAAATTAAATTTCTTTTTAGCTATCCCAATTTATTAGACCAAATTAAATTAAATTAACTTCCAATATTTTTGGAAAGATAAGTAGCTTAAATCATGATTTTCTATGTAACACCCCAAAATTTACTACTTTTTTTTTAAAGCGGAAGTAATTAAAATACTTAATTTAAAACCCATGAATTCTGGGGATGTTATCACCACACTTAGTACCAAACCGGTTCTCTCCGACCATTTCAGTACCAAATGCTAAGTCTAAAAAGATTAATATAAAACTTAAACCAAGATTTCATAAAATGAATTTAAGAGATAATAACTTTGAATCAGGGTACGCGTAAAGAATTATGAGATATAATTGAACAACTGTTAAAAGGTCCATCTCAAATACTGAACGCAAAGTAATAAATCACAACAGATAACTCCGAAACCGAGAGGATTAATAAAAGCAAAGTAAAATAACAAGAAGGGTGAAAATAGCTACGACACTCTCGAACTTGAGCCAAAATATGTACAACGCTCAGCCCCGACTGATGTCTCGCCCACCTGCACAAGATCAGAAGGACATACTACTTGTGGGAATGAGTAGCACCCATGAAAAGGGTGATCAGTACGCTATGTACTGAGTAAGGTAACCGAGCACTAAGGCCCACACATAAGCACATAAATCATACAGAAGAATAGGATAACACAATCATAACTGCATATGATCAACCAGGTAAAAGTACAAAGGCCCATATATAATCTGGATTAATTATTTAATTAATCACTTATTAGAAGTCGATTCACACCATACTTTTTATCAAATCCATGCGAGTACGGAAGCCCCCACTATTATAGCCGGTGGATCGGAAGCACATAGGGTATCATACCCTAACCACTCTTATAGCCAGTGGATAAGAGATACATAGGACTACGCATCCTAACCACTATTCCTAACCGATGGATCGGTTGGCCCCGGCTCGCATGGTGTTCCACTGTAAGTAATTAGTATCTTTTAAGCATTTTAGCAAAACTCTGGTTTGTGTTCATTGAGCTCGGGAACCCCCACTATTATAATAGGTGGATCGGTCACACATAGGACATCATGTCCTAACCACTATTATAACCGGTGGATCAGTCACACATAGGGTAAAAACCCTAACCACTATTCCGAATCGGTGGATCAGTTGGTCCCGTCTCAACGATCTCCCACTTTAAACAATTAATGTTTTAAGTATCTTATTCATAAGCTTTCATTCTGGACATGCATGAATCATTCCCTTTACACTTCACATATCACAAATCATAAATTCCACAATCATAATTACACTTTAATCACCAAATACACATGATAACACAAAATTTCCAAGCAACCACAATAAACCCTAACTGTTCACACAAACCCTGGTTTGGTCTCTTATGGACCCTTATATAACTCCACGTACTATTTTTCACCCAAAATGTTCAAACACTCAAATAACACTTACATTATCTTCCTCGTATCCTAAATCAACCTTCCATACGTAAACTTCACTCCCATGCAAACTTTACACATCTCATGCAACCTTTCAAACTTTTCATACAAACCCTAAATCCCATGCGGTCATTAACTCTCATGCAAAACCCTAACTCCACCATGCAAACCCTAATACCACCATGCAACCATTAATACCACCTTGCAAACCCTAATACCACCATACAACCATTAATACCACTATACGGCCATTAATACCGACATGCAACCATTAATACCACCATGCAAACCCTAATACCACTATGCAACCATTAATGCCACCATGCAACCATTAATACCATCATACAAACCCTAATACCACTATGAAACCATTAATACTACCATGCAACCATTGATACCATCATACAAACCCTAATACCACCATGTAAACCCTAATACCTCCATGCAACCATTAATACCATCATACAAACCCTAATACCACCATGCAACATTACCTCCATGCAACCATTAATACCACCATACAACCCACGATTCTGTCATACCACTACAGAAAACTAGGACTTTAACGACCAACAATTTTGGTCATTAATGGCTAAATTTTGGTCGCTAATGTCATTAACGACCAAATAAATTGTTGGTCATCAGTGGTCGTTATTGCTCCCTCGCTAAAGGATTTAACGACCAACCGAAATTTTTTGGTCGCTAAAGCAATAGCGACAGCATATAACGTTGGTCTCTATAAGTAGTAGCGACAACGAATAATATTGGTCATTATAAGTAATAGCGACGACGTATAACGTTGGTCGCTATAAGCAGTAGCGACAACGAATAATGTTGGTCTTTATAAGCAATAGTGACGAACAAAATATACTGCCGTAAATAATATTAGCGACTAATTTCACACCAATAACGACCAATTTTTCCTTCTCTATTAAAATCCCTGTACCTGTATGCATATATATCCCTTTTAACGTATGGATAAAATTTTCTAAATACCTGTCTACAAACATTCAACTAAATATTCATACAAATAATCTGTATCAAATATCTGGTACAACAAAATATTTGATTAATTATAAATATATTACAAAAGAGTTATAGGATACCATTACATTACAAAAATATCATGGCTACCCATTTAACCGACATAGAGAGCCAAAAGTAGGATTCTTGGTTAAATCGACACAAAAAATTCAATATGAAGACGATATCTTGATAGTAAGGCCAATTCTTGTTGCTACTCTTACTTTCCTGCGACAAAAGAATAGGGTCAAAATATGACAGTATATTATGATAATAAGGTCAGAACTGAACCTGTAGAATATCTATTTACTTCCTCTATAACTGGTAATTTTGATATAGGCCTCTCAAAGTCTAAACAGCATAGATGGGTAAAGAACAAACCTCATATTTCTGTACTAGGGAAGCCCACAAGGACTTGCATTGTCCCGGAGTTTGGTCAACTCCATCAACCAACAGGCTCGCCGATATCTAAGAGGTGTTGCATATACTACCTTTTTCATGGTAGAAGTCATTCAACTTCACTGCATGCGCAAGACTTCCTGTCAATTCAGAAGAGCCACTAATATTTGCACCAGCATATTCCTTGTATGGAAAGGCATAAAAATGCCCAAAGGCTGCGATAAGCATCTCAACACACACAATGAAGCTCTAAAAATCTGTAGCTTCCTGTGCATCTTTTATAAATCCAGAATTAGCAACAAGAAAAACTAATACACCCTGAGAGGGAAAAAAAATACAATTTCATGCAATGGAACACTAATCATGTGATAATTCACGCATAACACATATCAAGCATGAAAAAGAGATAATCTAAAGAAGCCATGTTCAATTTATAACTAGCAACACGTAAATAGCAGTATGCAACCCAAAATGTTGTTGGGCATAAGAAAACCTTTTCTCAACCAAGCCCTTCTCTTCTGCGAGTGTCTTGTACTTGCTCTCCAACTTCGTTTTTTATTGTATAAGGTCAGCGTCAGCAATCTTCATTTCCTCAAGTTCTTTGGTAGTTTCCTCAAATTTCTTTGTCAGGTTAGAAACCTTCACCTTCAAACCCATTCCCCTGGTTCTCTCCTCGCCAAGTGCTTTTAGAGCATCGTCCCTCTCGTGGATGGTCTTTTTGAATGCCTGTTTGTGGTGATCAAGTTCAGAGAGTAGTTCCTGATTCTTTTGTTGTTGATCTGCACCAGCCTGTGTGAGCAAAGATAATTCGTCTTTAAGCTTGCAAAATTCCTGTTCTAATGAAGCAACTTCACTTGGCGGGATTTTTTTGCCTGCTCAATCGCAGTCTTCTCTTGAATTACCTCTTGATTTGCTCGCCTTGTGAACTCCACTTCCTCCACTAACTTACTCAGTTTATCAATCAGATTCCCGATTTCCTTCTCTTTCCTTTCCATCTCTTTCTTAGTAAGATATAACCTCTATATACACTTAAAAACATTTCATATTTGAAGAAGACATATCTATCTCATGACCTTAATAATTGTATTTATCATGCTTTCATATATACGTACTATAAGGCACATAAGCAAAAAATATCCATCGATCACAATGAAAGATTTATGAATTCCCTTTATAATAGTAAAATCCCTAATACACCCCTAAGAATTTAGTTAATTTGTACTGATTCCTCCATATATCATCCTCATCATACGTATACCCAAATATGATAGTTGTTGCCTCTAATTATGATTTGAGTGTGTACATTGGATGTGTCATTTCTAGGTCATTATGTAATGCATTGTTATCACTCTTGTAAAGTCATATGTTGGGGAGCATTGTTAGTCCTCGCATGAAAAATTATTCTTATTTTCCACCATTATTTCTTTACATTTGTTTTATGATTTTATTTATACAATAAACATTTATTCTTATTCCATTATGTTTTAACTTCTTTCATTTAAAGAGTTTTCTCACCATTTGATTTAGAGTTTAGAAAGCCTTATGTATTAGTCTTGAGTTAGGTGCTAACCATACTAATTCCTTGATATATAACTATACTTTCAGCCTTGCACACAACATACATTAGTACTCATATATGACGATCTCATCCCCACTTTTCTTCAGCTTTTATAACTCTTTCCAAACGAACAAAGTTTTGTGGTGATGAAAATTCAAATATTACAAGTTGGTAGCATAGTTTTATTTTAACATTGAATAAAGGAGGATAGTTAAGCACTTGAATACTAAAACCAACATCATGGCCTAGCTATGCTAACTTGTCTGCAACTGAATTCCCCTCATTAAGGTCATGAACCACACAACAAGAAGTGAAGGCTCTCATCAAGTTTCAACAAGCCTTAATAAGCTAGGATTGAGGATGATAAAGAATTTTTCTACCATTAATCAATTAAAACCACAATCTCAAGCCATCATAAGACCGTAGCAAACAACCTAAAGTTCAACAATAAAGATATAGTCATAACCAACATTCGCAACAACCCCACATATCCATCTCCCAACAAAATATCAAGCCACACCATGAACAACCAAAAGACATGGGTTACCCAAAGCGTTATTGTCCATCTTTACTTCAATGACATTCTCCTATGGAGTTTACCAGCCCACACTACAAGTGTTATGGTGTTGACCAAAAGAAAAAAAAAGATTATATACTTACATCTATGCAATATGCTCAAAAGAAGCTAGCCTTATGATGTATTGGATTGTATTCCTTGGAGGAGAATGAGTTTCCCTAAAAAGAAGTCTATTGTGAATCTGCCATAATTTCCAAATGCTCAAGGGAAAGACAAATACCCATGGAGGCTAATCAAGATTGAGACTACAGTAATTAGACCAATTGAATAAAATAACTCTAATTACACAATCTAATTTAAATTTGCAAGAATTTTAACCTAAGAATCCAATTCCAATTAATTTTGCACAAAACTTTCAAATTGATAGTTCTAACATGAAATTAGATACATTTTAAAGGATATTGTAAATTCAATTTATCTAAACTAGCTAAATCGGATAAAACTGACAAATCCGGATATAGTCGGGTCACAAATCCAATTTTCACAAATCAACCATAACCAATACAATTAACCATTCCAAATCATTCATACAACACACACACACATATATATATATATATAATTAAACAAATAAATTATATTATCATAAGCTAATTCATTTAAAATTAATCAAAACATAAGTTAGGGTTTGAGTAATTGTACCAAACGAATTGCAGCAAAATTGGAGGGAGTGAGGGGTGCTAGAGCTTCGCTAGTGGTCAAGGACCACTCGCCGGTGGCGAGGGGCGCTGGAGGTAGACAGGTGGTGGCACACCGCGGCAGTCCTCGTGCGTTGCTGGTGGCTGCTGCTGTTGCTCCCATGCTGCTATGTTGGAGGACGACGACGATGACGAGGTAGAGCAAGTGTGGTGGTGTGCTCGAGTGGCAGTGGCTTGCGTGGTGGTGCAGCCTGGGTTGAAGACGTAGAGCAGGAGGCGGCCAGGGCAGGGGACGTCGTCGAGCTTCAAGGGTTAGGGAGGGGAGGAGCCGAAAATTGAAACGATATAAGGAGCGGGGGTAGGTCAGTCAGTGAATCAATCTGTGTCTAGTAATGATCTTTTAGAAACACTTAGAACTTTTCAAGAACAAATGACTGCACAATTTGTCGTGTTATCTGCTAACCTAGAACAAAGATTAGGTGAACAGGAAGTAAGAATCAATGAGTTGCAACATAATAGAGTTGAAACTAATCAGGCAGGAGTTTTAGGAAGGACTCCAATGGATCCTAGGATTAGAATTCCACCCATAGCTAATCTAGAGGAGTTGGAAGACCAAGTATCTCACAATAGTGATAGGATGCCTAGACAGAACAATAGGCAGGATAGGGAATTAGAGCTCATTGATAGGAATTTGAATAATCTTAAGCTTAGTATACCAGGGTTTAATGGCAGAAATGACCCTGATTATTATTTTGAATGGGAAAGGAAAATAGAACTAGTTTTTGAGTGTCATAATTACTCTGAAGAAAAGAAAATTAAGGTGGTTGTAGTAGAATTTACTGAGTATGCGTCCTCTTGGTATCATAATTTGGTGTTAACTAGACGAAGGTGTGGGGAACCATCCATACAAACTTGGGCAGAGTTTAAAATCTTAATGAGGAAGAGATTTGTGCCAAGTTACTATTATAGGGAGTCGCATAAGAGGTTGTAAACTATTAGTCAAGGAGTGAGGACAGTGGATGAATATTACAAAGAATTAGAAGTTTTGATTATTAAGACAGGAGTTATTGAGGATGATGATGCTACCATGGCTAGGTTTCTGAGTGGGTTAAATTCAGAGATAGCTGATAAAGTAGAACTGTATCCTTGTGGAACCTTGAATGAAATGGTGAATATAGCTACTAAGATAGAGATTCAATTAAGGAAATCTAGGCAATATAAACCCCCTAAGATTGGGTTTAAGACTAATGTAAGGAGAAATTTTGGGGGAAATACTTCTGGAAACTAGAAGAATAATAGTAAGGTAGAATTTAAGGGAAGGAACAATGAAGCTAAGGTAGGACAGAAGTTTGAAAAGGGCAAGAATGTGATGACAAATCCTGTAAATGGATCAAACAGGACTAGGGATATTAAATGTTTTAGGTGTGGAGGCTTAGGACATATAGCTTCTGAATGCCCGAACAAGAGAAACATTTTGATTAGGGAGTCTGGAGATATAGAATCTGAATCTGAATAAGAAGAAGAAGAGGTCAATATAGTTGGAAAGGATGATAGTGACCTAGAAGAGGAAGTAGAATTACAAGTGAGTAGGGATCTTTTTGTGGTTCGAAGGGCTTTAAATAGTAATAAATTACCTGATTCTAATGCTATATAGAGAGAAAATATATTCCATACTCGATGTTTAATTGATGATAAGTACTTTAACATGGCCATAGATAGTGGCAGTTGTATTAATGCTGCTAGTACCCTGTTGGTGTCTAAGTTAGGATTAACCACTACTAAACATTCAAAACCATATAGATTGCAACGGCTTAATGAATTGGGAGATGTTAAGGTTAGTCAAAAAGTTTTAGTGAATTTAAAGTTAGGAAAATATGAAGATTCTGTTTTATGTGACATAGTTCCTATGCATGCTGCTCACCTGTTGTTAGGAAGGCCTTGGAAATATGATAGGAGGGTAGTACATGATGGCTATAAAAATAGGTATACAGTATAGAAGGATGATACGAAGATTGTCTTAGCACCTATGACTCCAAAAGAAATATTTGAGGATCAAACCAAAATTAAATCTGATTATAAGGAGTTATCTAAGACTAATTTGGAGAATGATCTTAGTACAAAGGACATAAAAGGAACTTTTGGATTTTATGCTAAAGGTAAGGATGTAGGAAAGGCAATAAAGAGAAATGCCAATGTGTACTTGATGGTTTTTAAGGACTGTTATGAGTGTCAAAGAGGAATAATTGAAGAAGTACCTAGTACGGTGAAATTGTTATTGGAAGAATATAGTGAGTTGTTTCCTGAGGACATACCTAGTGGATTACCTCCATTAAGGGGAATAGAACATCAAATAGATTTTATTCCATGAGCTGTTATACCAAACAGGCCTGCTTATAGAGCCAATCCTGAAGAGGTTAAGGAATTAAAAAGATAGGTTTCTGAACTATTAAGTAAAGGATATATTAAGGAGTCTATGAGTCCTTGTGCCGTACCAGTGTTATTAGTACCTAAAAAGGATGGAAGTTGGAGAATGTGTGTGGATAGCAGGGCAGTAAATAAGATAACTATTAAGTATAGATATCCAATTCCTAGGCTTGATGAAATGTTGGATTAATTGCATGGTGTTGTTATATTTTCTAAGATAGATTTAAAAAGTGGGTATCATCAAATTAGAATGAAACCAGGAGATGAGTGGAAGACATCTTTTAAGACTAATTTTGGATTATATGAATGGTTAGTAATGCCTTTTGGGTTGTCAAATGCTCCTAGTACTTTTATGAGACTTATGAACTATGTGTTAAGGGAATTTATTGGAAAATTTTTGGTTGTTTATTTTGATGATATACTTATATATAGTAAATCTTTAGAGGAACACTTGAAACACTTAAGGATTATTTTGAATGTGTTTAAAACAGAACAGCTTTATGCTAATTTAGCTAAGTCTAGATTTTGTTTGGAAAGTGTGGTTTTCTTAGGATTTGTGGTAGGAAAAGAGGGTGTATCTGTAGATGAAGAAAAGGTTAGAGCTATTCAGGAATGGCCTGTGCCAAAGAGTGTAACTGAAGTAAGAAGTTTTCATGGACTGTGTTCTTTTTACAGGAGATTTGTGAGAAACTTTAGTACTATAGCTGCTCCTTTGACTGCCATAACAAAGAAGGATAATGGGTTTACTTGGGGATTAGAACAACAGCAATCTTTTGAGACACTTAAGACTAAATTAACCCAAGCACCTGTATTGAGTCTTCCTGACTTTGAAAAAATGTTTGAATTAGATTGTGATGCTTCAGGGTTAGGAATAGGGGCTATACTTTCTCAAGAAGGAAAACCAATAGCTTATTTTAGTGAGAAATTAAATGGTAGTACATTGAATTATTCTACTTATGAAAAAGAACTGTATGCTTTAGTAAGGGCTTTGGAAGTGTGGCAACATTATTTGTGGCATAGGGAATTTGTAATTAATATTGATCAGGAAGCTATTAAGTATTTAAAGAGTTAATCAAAGTTAAATAGGAGACAAGGTAGATGGATAGAACTCATTGAGAGTTTTCCTTACATAATTAAATATAAGAAAGGTAGTGATAATATAGTTGCAGATGCTTTATCTAGGAGATATGCTTTATTAAATGCTGCTGATACTACTTTATTAGGTTTTTCCAGTATTAAACTATTATACTTAGAAGACATTGATTTTAAAGAAATCTATAAAAGGTGTGAAGTTTCTTCACAAGGGAAGTATTTTATTAATGAAGGATACTTGTTTAGGGAAAATAGGTTGTGTATTTCTGTATGCTCTTATAGAGGATTATTAATTCAAGAAGCCCATAGTGGTGGGTTAATGGCACATCTAGGATCTCAGAAAACTTTAGATGTTTTAATTGAACATTTTTACTGGCCACACATGAAAAAGGATGTTTTAAAACATTGTGTCAATTGTATTAATTGTAGGCAGGCAAAAACTACTTCAAAACCTTTTGGTTTATATACCCCCTTACCTGTCTCTAACCATCCTTGGGTTGATGTATCTTTGGATTTTGTATTAGGATTACCTAGGACTAATAGAGCTAAAGATTCAATAATGGTTGTAGTAGATAGGTTCAGTAAAATGGCTCATTTTATACCTCGTAATAAAACAAATGATGCTGTAGCAGTGGCTGAATTATTTTTTTCTAATATGGTTAAATTACATGGAATTCCTAAGACTATAGTTTCAGACAGAGATGTTAAGTTTCTAAGTCATTTTTGGAAGATTTTGTGGGGGAAATTAGGGACTAAGTTATTGTTTTCTACAACTTGTCACCCTCAAACTGATGGTCAAACTGAGGTAGTTAATAGAACATTAGGAAACATGTTAAGAGCTGTCCTTGGAAAGAATCTTAAGCAATGGGAATATGTTTTACCTCAAGTGGAATTTGCTTATAATAGGACTTTACATTCTACAACTAATAAAACTCCATTTGAGATTGTGTATGGTTTTAATCCATTAACTCCATTAGATTTGAGTCCTTTATCTCATGCTGAATTGTAAAATTTTGATGCTGAATCTAGGGCTGATAATATAAAAAGATTACATGAGACTGTAAGCCAACAGATTAACAAAAAGGTACAACAGATGGCTGAACATGCTAATAAAAGAAGGAGAAAAATGATTTTCAAACCTGGAGATTTAGTCTGGGTTCACCTTAGGAAAGAAAGGTTTCCAAATTTTATAAAGTCAAAGTTGGACCCTAGAGGAGATGGACCATTTACTGTATTAGAGAAAATTAATGATAATGCTTAAAAAATTGATTTACCTGTTAAATTTGGGAATGTGAGTAACTCTTTCAATGTGGCTGATCTTAGTCCATTTCTGGGACTTATTCAGGTTTCAGAGGCGAAACCTTTCCAAGAAGAGGGGAATGATGTGAATCTTACAAATTTATATTTAATTAATTTTGAAAATTGCTGTGAATTAATTACTTATAATTGTTTGTCTTATTTGATGAGTTAATAGGAGTGTAATGCAGCATATGGATTCTGTGGAACTTTGGATACAGTTGCTGGAAGTGCAGATTATGTAAATTTTGTTAATAATTTGTAATCCCATATGATGCATTCGCCGGTCGAAATTGGCTAATGGAAATTAGGTCGGTTGTATAATCCGCCACCCGGTCCTTAATTTTGGACTAGATGGATTGTGGATTAATCAATCCTTAATAGCCATGATTAGCTAAAGTATTATTTTAGCTAATGGGAAATTAAGACTTAAACTTAATTGTATTTGGGACATTTTCTTATGTTGGGTTGATATGGGCTGGTCGACTTATTATGGCCCAAAATATTAAACCTTCGTTCTTCAGGCCTTGTATCTGTAGTCTGTATTGTATTTGTCGATGTATACGGTCTGTTATGTACATATATATATAGCCGAATACATGTAATACGGGAATGATTGACAGAACAATACTTGGTTAATTCTCGAGCCTTCTCGCGATTTCTTTTCTCTCTCTCTCGACGATTCTCTCGTTCGCTCGTCTTCTCTGATTCTGCTCTCGCTCTCACCTTGATCGATCTTGATCATTCACTTTCAAATTTCAGTTGCCATTGTATAAACTGTGCCTCTGAATCTTTGGTCTTCCTTTGGAATTGTTCCTTAGGCTGTATCGGCGAATCGAACATTGCGCTCGATTAATCTTTCGATCCTTTCGTAAAACCCTAACAGGTTTCCATCAGAAAATAAGAAAGAAAAAGGAAGAAGGAAAAAGGAAAAGGGAAAAAGAAAAATAGTGGTTTGGCTTAATTAAATTAATTAGGATATTTGGGTTATTTCAAAATAATAATATTTAAATGAAATAATATTTAAATCCCTTTTTAGGCTAAATTAGGATTTTTAAAAGATTTTCCATAAATTCCATTTTAATTAGTAATACACCCTAATTTTCTTCCATTAAATTATTTATAAAATTAATATTAATTTGGATCTATGTTCTCCTTCTTATTTTAAATAAAATAATTTATTTAGTTAATTTCTAAAATAAAATCCTTAAATAGCTTAAATACCCAAATTTCTCCTAATTAAAATACTAATAAATTTATTCTTGATTTATCCTAATTAATTTCCTTTTATTTTAATAAAATAATTTATTTAATTAATGTTTATAATAAAACCTCATTTAAATATAATATTTAAAATTAGAAAATTTTTGGGGCATTTCAGACCAATCTATCGACTATAATAGTGGGGGATCCTGAGTTCAATAAACTAACCCTACTATTTGCTAAGATATGAGAAAGACACTAAGTACTTATAGTGGAACACCATGCGAGAAAGGGGCCAGACTGATCCACCGGCATATAATAGTGGTAGGGCATGTACCCTAAGTGACCGATCCACCAACTAAAATAGTGGCCAGGAGTCGAAGTGCCTTGGAGACCAATCCACCGGCTAAAATAGTGGGGTTCCTATACGAATCATTGGAAGGGGTTCGTATCACAATTGCTCCCTCTTGTGTTGTGACTTGTCTTCTCCACACCTTTATTAATATTCTTTACATCTTCATTGAATTCATGATGATCTTCAACCATTGTTCAAGTTTTTATATAATTCTGTTTCCATCTCCTCAAATAATTCTTTATAATATTTATCCCTATTATTCCTCACATCACCACCTAAAGTCCTATTAACATCTCTATTAATAAAATATTTACCACCTAAGGGTTCATTATTGTAGATGTCATTTACATAAGGCTCATTAGTACCGCCTAATTAATCACCAAAAATATACCTCATCTCTTCTCCTCTCTCCTCCTCAACTAACATTGACTTTGTTTCACCATGGTATGCCCATTTCTCATACGTTAACATAAATCCAAAGCATAGTATGTGACTTTCAATTACACTAAGAGGGTGCTAAATATAATTGTTACAATTCTTACAAGGATAAAAAATAGACCCATCTAAATTTAGACAATTTTTGCCATTTCAATAAACGCTTGAAGTTCATTCCAAAACTTGTCAAACCTATGATTCCATAACTTCTTCCAACTCTTAACGATGGTCGTCTTATTTGTTAAATGTTTTTCAAATAAATAACTTTCAGTTATCTTATCAATAATTAAATTTAGCACATGCAAAAATAGCATGAAATGAAAATAAACCTTAGACCCTTATTTTAAGTTAACATTGCCTTTATTTCATTTATTTTGATTTCACAAGGGTTCAACTATATAAAAAAAAAAAAAACTATCAAAGATTTGTGTTCATTTTAGTCAAGAATGTTTTTTGTTTAAATTTACGAGAGATTATTAATTATTAATTATCATATAAGGTCAACAACCTTTTTTATTTTCATATTTTGTTGAAGTATTTATCTCTAAAATTTTATTTTTAATTAATTATTAATTATTCTCTTCAATTATTTTTTTAATAACTAGGTTGAAGCTTACCATTAATTATTATTATCATACAAAAAAAATAAAAAATAAATAAAATTTTAACTATTTGTGTCTAATCTTATTTATAGTAACAAATATTTATTAAATCTAACAAGCTCACCAAAAACATACAAATTATATATCACCAATTTAAAAGTCTACTAACGTGTTGCTTCCACAAATATATACTCATAGTAAGATTCTAAAGTATATATTAATTACCAATGATCAACTAAAACATACTAATATTTTTTCTAATATAGCATGCATAATAATAACTATATACAATATATATCATTTAATTATACACATAATCTAACTATAATAATCTAATACCCCAATTATACAAAATCTATTAAATCAATTCTATAAACCCAAAACACAATAATCTATTAAACCAATCAAACCTTAACTACAATAACATAATTCAAAAATTATTTCAATTTAATTAATATGGATTTAAATAAATAAATCCATGTTTGATGATAAAAGAGGGGAAGAGAGGAATTCGAACATATGCACGAACTTAATTTGATGATCGTCAAATATCTGTGCTGTGCTTGGTCACTTACAATCACATAATTTGAATTGACTCAATGATGCACGACTTTTTAAGTTCTCTATGCATTCATTGAATGATATTAATTGCCTGAAACTTCAGGTATATGCATAACGCCTATCCAGTTTTTCTTCGAAGTTGCTGCCATTATCGTGTGGGTGTTTTTTTTCCGTCCTTTTCATTGAACTTTAATAATTCGGTTCACTGTACATGTCAGTCGAGAAGAAGACAAAGTACGATGTTCTTATATGTTTTAAGGGACCCAAAAAAAATTGTCAATGTTGGTAATTGTTGTTAATTAAGTTAGTTTTTGTATCATTTGTAGGTACAAATTTAATTGAGTAGCATTTAGATTCGATATGTATAACATTCATTCCAATCAATCCCAACAACTTTCTAAGTTGTTGAAATATTTTGAAATATTTAAAATACTTCCAAATCCTTTAAAAAAAAACTAAGGACGTTATATATATATATATATATATATATATATAACTTCAATATTCCAAGACTAAAATATTAATCGGACGACTGACCCTTACCTTTAGGAGGTCGGGGTAAGAGAAAATATATAAAAGGCTCTGTAACTCTGAATGATACATTTACCACTTGATAATTTCTAATTATATGAATTAGAATATAAAATGTAAATAATTAGGCTTGCTAGTAACTTCCATCTGTAATGCTCGGCTTTTAGGATATCATACAATGATCTAGTAGCTTTCTCAAACGGAGTTCTATAAGAAATGTTGAGATATTTTAGGAGAAATTGACATCACTAGTTTTTAAAATTATCAATATATATTATTATCATCTTTGTATTTAAATGGTAAAGTATAACCATCAGATTGATAGAATTGTGTTGGTACATATAATATAATCCTAATTCCTTAGTTAAAGATATTTCATATTATATATAATTAAGGTGAGATGTTTCATTATAACCAAGTCAAAACTCGATCTAGATACAAGTCTCTAATTTGAAACTTTGATAGCGAAATGTTAATTCCAATTCAAGTTTTTCATTTTATAAAGATTCTCCATGTGCTTTTAAAAATAGGCCCGAAAATTTATCCGTTATAGGGGCTAGTATGCGGTCCAACCCATCTGACTAGTCTAACCACAGTTTGACTAAAAGTTAGCTTGTTTTAATAATTTTCGATCTTGACCTAGTATGGCCCTAGTTCACCGAGTGTAAACTTTTATGCTAAAAGATAAAATTGGTCCTACCAGTTTAATTGATTTTCTCAATAATTTGTTTTTGCCAATTTTTATTTAATATTTCAAAAATATATAATTAATATCATCGATCTAGCTTAAAATAATTTTTCTAAATTAATGGAGTCCGAGGCAACCTCTATACTTACCCATGCTTGGGCCAGCCCTAAATATACCTTTAAATTGTTAAGTCGTTATATTAAAATTTCACCCCAAAAGTATGATAAAATAATAGGAGGGAGGAGAAAATTTTGAACATATAAATTAATAGTAAATTTATAGCAATACATAAGCATATAGTAATTTTACACATTTAATTTTTGAATTAATTCATCACAGTAATTTGTTTTAAAAGTCAAGTATATACGTATATCACTTTGATGCATAAACATATAATTATAGCATCAACTTTTTCCTCCTGCACTATATGACTTTAGTTTATTGTTATGACCATATATAGGGCTAGAAATCTATACCACAAAGAGTTAGGTTTGATTATTTTCGATACTTGTCAAATGAGTCATAATTCTAATAATAACAAAATAATATAAGATTAATGATATAATTTTAATCATGAGAGTAATAATAATATAATTATAGTGATAAAAATATTAATTATAATATTAAAAATAGTAACATAGTAATAAGAGCACATTGATTGATTTATTTATCTATTTAGATGAGATTAACAAAATTCAAATGAAGAGAGCATAGCCTTATTCATCCCTCTTTGTGCCCATAATTTTATCTCATTGTCAACTACTGATAAGTTCATATTTTAATATATTTTATACCCTTATAATCTTAGTTTTTAGTATTTTATTTAAATAATATAGGTAAATAATTATGATTTCATCCTTAAGTGGTAATAATTGCATAAATATTATTAATTGAGCATAAATGATAATAATTAAATAAATTTAGAGTATAATGTTATTTATTAATTTTCATTAAATTTTATTTTGCTGATATTATTTTTAAATAAAAGGAAAAAAGAAGAAGAAACCAAACGGGGGTCAAAGAAGGACGGCTGACTTGGAGGCTGGAATAAAAGAAAACAAAGAGGAGAGGAAGGAACTTGCGACGCAGGAAGAAAAGCAGCAATGCAGAGAGAGACGTGAGAGCCGTAAGTCAGAGGCCACACGAAATTGAACAAATCAGTGCTGCGGGACAAGAGGACGACCAAAAGAGAGAGAGTAGAGACTGCAGTGACCATTGACTAGTGCGCACATTAGCACCCAAAAAAAAAAGAAATTATTTGCACAGAAATAAAGGACAACCAAGAAGAAAGAATAATAGAGAAGTTTGTCCGATAGAGTTTAATTTAGATGATATTAATTTTTTTATCTGAATAAATTCTTGATCTTTTATCCATAATTAATTTTGATTATTTATTTCTCCATTTTTAATTTATATTTTGGAATATATATTTTTGTGTAATTAATTCGACTATATTACTGGAGAATATATTAAAACCTTAGATTAGGGTTTGAGATTTATCTTTTTATGAGATTATTCTTTGACTCTATTTTAATTACTATTATATATATATATACATATATTTATATTTATATATTTAGTATAATTTATATGGTATATGCCTTATTCTGGTTTCATTATAGTAACAGTATGTAGGATTATTTACCAACTAGGTGGCCATACGAATATGATAGAATTTATATGTATAAATTATAGCTAGGTTAGATAATAGTAAAATAGTAAAATGTTTAAATACGTTTGGGTCAAAGAAGAAAAATACAACTAGACATGCTTAGTGTACTAGTCGGAGTACTTAGATTGACATCCTTCCAACTATACTTAATGAATTAAATCTAGTTAAATATAGGAACCACTTGTTGCTGCTATAGTGCTAGTATTTAATAGGGTTAATATTGGTACTTTGTTATATTACTTAATTAAGGGAAGTAATATAACATGTATAGACCTACTTTTCGTGTACAACTTGGTCAATTTCTTTGTCATGATTAAAGGATAACTTAGAAATTATTACTATATTTGGATCTAATCTAGTGGCGGATTTTGATTTTTCTAACATATTTATCATATCTGCGGTTATCCATTATTTTTATTCTATTTTATTTTATTTTTTATTTTATTAATTTATTAATTTTATAACCCCCATTATTATTTTTCATATTTATTTATTTTGTGTGATTTAGGGTTTTAATCTTTTTATTTTGAGTTAGCTAAATAGAGGTGAGGCCCCTCAATCCCCGGTATAGAACGATACCTTTATTTACGAGTACTACAATTGTCAATAAGAGGGTTTAAATTATATGTCGGCTACGACTACACTAATTTTCGTCGCCGTTGTCGGTGATCAGACTCAGGTTACCCATGTGACAGGTGGGAGTACTCACCACTATACTAATAAATACTTTAATATTTCTAGGTTGTGTAAGGCCATGTCCTTCTCGATTTATTTTCAAGATCAATGATGTTACATCAAATGAGATTAGATTAAATCAAATCGATTAAGATAAAATCATATTGGTAAAAATTTAAACCAAAAATAATATAAAAATAATGAAAATAATTATATATAATCATTTTCACTAACAATTGGTAAAATAAAAAAAATTCAGATTTGATCAGTTCAGATCATATTATATCACTAAAAATAAGACAAGAAGAACATATCTTAACTAATTGTCAATTATTAAGGATAAATTTCACTTAGGTACAATGTTTTTTAAACAATCTCATTTAGATATCGCGCATTTTATTTAATTTTTTTCACTTTAATACAATATTATTAATTTTTTTAGTTTTATGACTCAAATGTTAAGATTTTAAATATCAAGTATTTTTCAAATATTAAATGAAAAAATAGAGTATTATGCATATAATATTTTTATTTTCTAGTTTTTTTAACAAACAACATGAGAACATTATAAAATTTAAAAATAAAATTAAAAAAATCATGTTTAGAAAAGTATTCAATATTAGAAAATTTATTATTTTAATCATATAAAACTAAAATTATTAATAAGATGATACAAAAGAGAAAAAAAAAAGTAAAACACATGGTACCTAAAAAGGATTATTTAAAACATATGGTACTTAAGTGGAATTATATCAAATGTCATGGTACTTCAACAAAATTTATCCTTATATTTATTATATCTTAATTTTCATTTAATCTATTCGAATCTACACTAGTAGATTAGGAATAACAACTAGTAAATTTATTATTATCATGTCATATGTTTGCATTCTTAGTATTTCATATATACTTGAAAATATTCATTTTATGTGTATATACAAACAATTTAGAAATTAATGGACACATCAATTTTGAGAAAGTAATGATGGGCGAGAATTGGGTAGAAAAATGGAAGCAAATAGCTTTATTTAAGTGTATATATGATTTGATTCAATAATTGAATTATGAAGGGAATTCAAGTATTGAAACCAGATGAATTATAATAATGATGGAAAAAAAATGCTAATTGTAGTGACTATGTTTAGCTTTATGCAAACAATTTTATTCATTATTTAGTTGTTAGTTTTTTTTAATCTATAATATATTGATTAAATGATCTTCTAGGTAAAATAAATGAGCCTATCATCGTATAGTTTACAACTCAAGTGCTATGAAATCTTGTAATACACGGATGAGGAAAGTGGGGCATACATTAAAAAGTTAAAAAATTCAAAAAAAAATCCTCATCCATTTTACAACTGAAATTGGCCAATCAATCCGTTGTCTTCTTCACCTTCCAACACATGGTGTCGGTACTTCAGAGAGAATATCTTCAAATAGTTTTGGTAATCCGAGATAATATATACAACATTTATTTTATAATAAAAGGGTTGTTATATTTTTATACGTATATTAAAAATTACCATATTTTAGATTAAAAAATTACTCTATTTTTTAATAATATATTTTTACATTAAATTGAATATTTACTATTCAATTAATAAAATGAAAATAATATAAGATTAAAATTGAAAATAAAATGTTTAACTGTTTATGTTTTATATAAAATAAGTTGTATTATAAAATAAAATCAGAAACCTAATAACCTTATATTATAAAAGGAGGAATGGAGTAAGATGCATGACCGAAGAAGCATCTCATTCAATAACATTATGCGTTTGCGAATGCCCAAAGTTTTTGCTATGGAAATCCGTTTTGTTATATAGCCCACACCTTTGTACTATTAATTGTTCCGATATTTTGCGAAGCTTGTTATTATTCGCCCAAATTATTCCTAGCGATACCACCATTTTCTATTACTGGTGATCCATTAATTAGTGCGCCTATAGATTTATGAAATAATAGCCTATGTTTTATTGTTAATGTGAAAAAATATAGAGATGTCTAAATTTTGTGCCTATGTCAAATCTATGACCTTCAAGTTATCTAAGATGTGGTCAAGAAATAATCTACTAAGTTAACAATAGACTTATTTTAAACCTGTAACAAGATTTAATACCCTCTTATTCAATCTCTTAACTAGCCAATAATGTTTTTAGTAATTGTCATAATTTATGGTATTGAACTTTGAACTCAACTTGTCTGACGCTCCGATCTTGTTTGTTTGGTCTTTGTTCTTCAGTATTCGATTACTGGTCCTTAGCTGTAAAGTATTTGGGAGTGTTCTCTCTAGGATCTCTTGATCTATGGACTTCAATGTATACAATAAGGATGAGATCCCTTTATTTATAAAAGAGAAGAGATATTTGCTATCGAGCTTGAGCCCATTGGTTGCCTTGCACACTTGAGAGTCAAAATCCATTTGGCTTACTTTTGGACTTCTTGTCCTTTATAAAAATTAAGGTAAGCTATATTTAAATAATTTAAACCCAATTTAACAAAACATAAACAAGGCTTAAAAATACTATATTAATTCATAAGTCCCAAATAATCTCAAAATTATTTAGTGAATTGTCCCAAAATTAGGCTAACTATCCATGTGGCAATCAAATATTTAATGAATAGATGCCAACAATAAGTTGTTTCTATGTTTAGAGTTTATTTGAGGTATGAGACTATATTACTATTTGCTTAGAGTTATAACAAAATTTTAGATTTTTCTTATTTTAAGCCTAGCTAACCTTAGCAAGCAATATAAGTGTGACAATAAAGTCTACTTTTATTAAGTATGGTGTTAATGCTCCTATTCATATCCAACTTCAGCATTATTTTCTAAATATTTTGGGATTTAACAATAAAGGTGTCATAAACTGGCACCCTCGACAACATGAATGCTTAAATTTGAGATTTGAGAGATGACTAAATGATTGCAAGGTCGTTAGCTAGGGAATAAATACTTAGAGATTCATTATGATACCTTACATGTTACTATTATTATATCTCAGTGTATGATGCGTCATCCTCGCGTTGGCATTATCATGGATTGCTGCAGGTCAATTTTAAAGGAATCCTCGTAGAGCACATCTTGTGGGAAGGCAACACTTGCAGATATGTTGGTGAACTATTCCCAAGAAGATCGAATAAGGATTTATGTTTCATGGTCACCTAATGAACGTTGCCATAAATATTCAATAACAGTTGTTTTTTAAAATAAAAATAAAAAGAAAAGGAAAAGGTAGTGCAAATGGGGGCTTGTTTGTGATAAAAAAGCCTGTCTATCTTTATTTATGTGCTTTGAACTTATAGAGTAGGGGGAGTTGGAACTCGAACACTAAATTATTAGCTTCATAAACCATAATAGATTATTAAAAAGTTTAAAAAGATAGCTAGATTTGGTCCAATCGGGCGGTTATTTTCTATAGTATTATTTTACTTTAACACCACATACAGTTAATCATATGAATTGCAACTCATCTAAAATAAAATAAAATAAAAACTTAAAGTAAGAAAAGAAACGAAAATAAAATCAGAGATCACATACCCTAGGAACCTAAAATCCATGACTATTATTGGCTACCAACTAATTGAAACAGCTGATGGAGGAAAAACACAAAACTAGATATTGTTACCCGGAACCATTTTTGTTCTGACCAACAATAGCATACGACCATAATTCCAAGGTTTTGTAACTCCTTGTGCAGCAATATGGTCATTGCTCATAGTTTGGGAGTAGTGGTAGCACCTTACGCAGTAATAATAAGATCCAATGGGACCTGAGTTATAGCAACAAAACCGAGCCCCTTTTCCTCAAGGTAATACTTGGTACTAAAATGGCCATGAACCAAACTTTGCATCCCCCAACTCTTCGGCTCTTTGAATATCGTCGTCCACTGCACTTGTTTACGTGTTCAACACTTCCATGTCATTCCTTTCATTTCTAGATCATGAACAAAATATATACTACATGCGCGTGTGCATACATGGATTAAGAGTTGATTTGGTAGAAGAAGGAGATGAAAATCAGAACTTACAAGTGGCCTCCAAGTTGGGAGTTGGAAATATGTTCCTTGCTATTGTTGTTGCCGCCATCAATGAGGAAATGAGAAACGCGATAGATAGAAGGTTTAGGAATGCGATAGACTTAGGAGCCATCTTTCAAATGAAACATACTTTGACGGGGCGGGACATTATATAATAACTATGTGACAGGGGAAATAAAGAAAATCAGAAAAGGTGCTCTAGTTTTGCTTGTGCTATATACTATTATTATAGGGTGAATCATTATCCTTTGAATAATGGTGAAGGATATAACCATTTTTTTTAAATAATATTAAAAAGGAAATATATATAACAAATATATGTATTGTTTGAAGATGATTCAACATGTATTATGAAACATAATTTGATCTTAAACAACATTATATATATATAATAAAATAATAAACCACAATAATAAACAACTAACATCAATAACTTTTCCACATAAAATGCTAAATATTTTTCCCTACTTATATTATTATTCTTCTAGACCACTAGACTTGTAGGATTATGGACCATCATTTAAACGTTCCCTCTTCCATGGGATTCTAAAAGCCACCAAAAAAGAAAAAAAAAACAAAGAGATTCATCTTCCTAACTCACATGGATGAATGAGAGAGTAATTAATGAAGACTAGTTGACTAAAGTAAAGTTTAAATACCTAAGATATGGCCAGCCATCTAGGTGCTATACTTTTGGGGGATGGGGGTTGCTAACTTAAGCTCTAAGGATTATGACAAATATTTGATTTTATTTCCAAAGTAATATAAATTTAAGAATCAGTGACAAATTGATGAATACATATTTTTATTTATTTTATATCCTTTTAATATGAGTTATTTATTTATTTAATTAATAGTTGAGGTAATTTATATTATTTATAATTGTATTTTTAAATGATAATAATCTTAATTATTTGTTAAAAATGGGTTTTAAGATTAAGTTCACATACTTTTTTACAGCTTCTTGTATTTTGAATATAACTTTTAGATTAAAATTTGGATTTTAGTGATTCAAAATGCTATGAAAAGATAAAGATGAGATCTACAAATATTATTTCTAGAAAATTTTACTAAATCTGATTATATTATGAACTAAATTGAGCTGAAAGCACAATTAAAAAAAATTCTCTAAAATAAGGATGACATTTATAATTTTATTTTCTTTTTCATAGACGTGAATCATCAACCCATCTTATATTATCATCACATGCTATCCCCAAGATGATGAACAAAAATAAAAAGAAAAATTAAAAAAAAAGTAAGATAGTAGCAAATTAGTTACCAAAGATATGAAACCAAAAGGTGTATTAAAAATCAGATCGAGAATCAATTCACTTGACTTCTTAGTACATGCTCCAACCAGTATGATTGTTCCAACAGTAATTTCATCTAAAATTATTTTTATTCAAAAAATATCCAATATGATCCCGGTATAACCAGTTCCAACCGGGTCAAATAGTGTAATTCACCCTTGAATTTTTTCCCCTATTTAACTAAAACGACAACATTTAGTGCATATATGGTCAAATCATTTCAACCAGTCCAACCCATTTTTCCTCAATCGGTAATTTCTTACCGGTGTATACCTCAATAACTGCTTCACTGAAATCAAATAGAAAGAAAAAGATAAGACCAAGGGCTAAAATATTAGAGGTCTTACATGACCTGCACAATGAAGAAAAAATGAGCACCTTATATATTCTGATTATATATAGACACATTACACGCATGATGTATGAGACACATGAAATAGAAGATAAAAAAAGTTATAAAATTGTCATCACACTTGTAGAAGGCCAAGACAAAAAATTCATCTACTGTTGATCTTCCTCTCTACTCTATCCTACATGTAAATTAGAGACATATTAAAATTTAGTTTAATAATTATACAAATAAAGGGAATAATTACAGTAGCGAAAGGATTTGTGATCTTGCAGAGAGTAACCAACTGATTAGATGAATGATCTCAAGTACACTTCAACTAATTGATATCCCTAATTGCTAGAGTAAGTAGCTTAAATTAAAATGTACCTCATTTATTTTAACAAAAATATGGAATATCAACAAGACCAATATCTACTAATTGCAGGCATGTTAACTATAAATATATAAGTATTTTGAGGTTAAATTATTTAAGTGTGACATAATTAACAATGAAGGAATACATGTTTGCGACTTGTTTAGGTTAATGAAGAATTATTTTTGAGTTTATAATATATGTGCAAATCAGATCTTTGTATTTTGTTTTACTTATAATTTAATTGCTAATTGTTATTAGGTAATTATAAATTATATAATATCTTATAGTAAGATATTTCCTTATCTATTATTACCATATAGTAACTAGATTTTTGCTTCGATCCCCAAGGACAAGAGTGTTGATTTCCATAGGGGTTTACTATCAGGTTTTATCTTATTGTTATTTTTGATATCTAATAAATTCTATAATTATCTATTTAGTATTATCTTCTTCCTAAAATTTATATGATCTAATATAAGCTTTAGGATACCTAAAAACTTACATTAAACAAAAGAAGGTTCCAAACTCCTTCCCTCTCATCATGTTATTTTCAAATATTATTTTTTATTTTAATTATTAAAAAATGAAAGAAGGTTCTAGATTTTTATATTTTTTCTCTTTAAACCTCTATATACCCATTATAAGCTTTATAAAAGCATCATACTCTTCCACTTTGATATGGACCCCGTCTATCGATTCATACTTATCACGTGAAATTGATCTCTATTGAATGTTTCACACTCGTGACACCAAATAGGGTTCATCTAATGATTTTTACTCATCACGCCAAGTGGATCCCATCCAAATGTGTGTTGATAAATGGGAAAATATGCATATATTCTATCATTTATATTGTCGAATTATGTGTATTTCTATTATTATATATGTTAGAATTAGTCTTTTGGTCTCGGATACTACTTTTTTTTCGAAAACTTATATAGGTGTAAGATTTGGACAAAGAATGGATCAAAAGAAATGCAAAATAAGAGTTCAGATCAAGCTTGGAATGATGAATAATATGCAATATGGCTACGCCAAGCCTTAGGATGTAACTATGGAGGATTTGGAACTAACAGATGAGCAAATCATGAAATTCACCTCGACCACAAGCTGGATGTGCTCAACTTGTGGGTGCATTCCTAACTTTTCCCGAACTACACCTAGCTAGTATTGTAATCCCCTAAAATTTTAAAAGCCTATAATTTAATTAATAAATTTTATTTGGGATAAATTAGCTTTTAAATCTATTTAATTTAATTATTTTATGGATTATTGAGTATATAAAATTGGATATAAATATTTAATAAATTAAATAAATATTTGGTTATTTTATCATTCTCTTTTTATTTAAATAATTTTTCAAACCATTATTTTACTAAAATTATCCTTTTTAAACCCTTATATTTTAATTATAATAAATTAAATTATTAAATAAATTTATTACCCATAAATATTTCATTTTATTATTTTATAAATTAAATTATTTTAAATATCCCATTTTCCCCTTTCTTTTTCCTTTTCCCCTTTTCCTTCTTCTTTTTCTCCTTTCTTTCTTCTTCCTTTTTTCTTCCCTTCGGCCACCAGCCGACCTGCCTTTCCCCTACCCTCGTGCCTGGGCCGCTGGCCCATTTTCTTTCTCCCGTATGCATTGCCCATTCTGTCTCCCTCTTTCTTTTCTTTTCTTTCTCCCCCGACCAGGCCAACCCACTCCTCTTCCCTATTCCCGGCCTGGCAACACCCCCTCCTTTCTTTCTTCTTCTTCTTCGTTTCTTCGACGATCGCCTGACCATCCCTGTCATCTCTGGCTACCACCTGCAACCCTTCTCCCCCTACTGCTCCCCCTATCTCTCTCTCTCTTTCGCCATTTTTCCTACCTCACCTTGGCCTCACCATCTCTCTCTCCCCTCGCCCATGCTCTGCCACCCCCTTTCTTTCCCTTCCCTCTCCCTGTAATTCCCATGCCTCTACCACACTGCCACCACCCTACCGAGCCTCCCTGTCCCCTCTTTTCTCTTCGTCTCTTTTTTCTTCTTCCTTCCCTACCCCATTCTGCCATTTTTCGAGCTTCCCATGCATTCCCCCACCTTCTTTTCCTACCTTTCTTCTCCTTCCCTCATCCTCATTGTTTTGCTTCACCGCCACCTTTCCGCCATTGCCGCCACCTCACCAGCCACCCCTGCCACCCTCTGCTCCACCCCTAAACCATCACAGCACCCCTCAAGCCACCCCGCAGTCTCCTTCTTCCTCCCCTCTTTTTTTTTCTCTTCTTTTTCTCCCTTCTCGACAGCTACCCTACACTGTACTTTTTCGTTGCCATTCCGTCGCCTCTGCCGCCACTTGAGCCACCAAAATAATCCCTGCAACCCCCTCTACCACCTACAGGCCTTCATTTCCTCCCTTCCTTTTCCTTCCCCCTCAGCCCTCCATCTCGACTCACCTTAGTAGCCCCCCTTTGCAGCCTCTTTGTCGCCGTCGCCGTCGCCCTTAGCCACCGTCAACCCATCCCGACCACCACCTACACCCCCTCTCCACCTCTGCACCCTTCCTTTACCTTAAATCCTCCCCTGCATGCCTTCTTTTCTAGCCCCAAAATCCCAACCCGAAATTAGTCCATTTTTCCTCTTTTCACCCGCCTTCGAGCCCCTCCCCTCATTTCTTTTCATGCAACTCATGCTGCATGAGCAAGATGAGTTGTTGCATTTCTTGGTTTATTTGGTTAATGATTTTAAGGTATAATAATATTTTAAGTTAAGCATTTGATTAATTAAGTGTTATAAAGTTTTATGCTTGGTTTTTCTTATTTCTAATATAATAAATCTTGATATTATTTTTAGGTATTGGTTTTTCTAATCAAAGCTTGAACCTTTAACCGAAATAACGGTAAGGTTCATTTTATAGGAATTAAGGTAACCATTAAATCCCACTTAAATGCATGGATAACATGTGTTAGCACATTAGGTTTTTTAGTATGTTATTATACTTGATACATGTTGTTTAATATAATATATTTAATTTCTTGTGTTGATCGATAAAAAGGAGCATGTTAGATTATATGCTATTTATGGAAATATTGTTTAAGGTAAGAGTTTGGTTATTAATGAAAATGTTAAGCATTTATCCATGTTGTATTATGCTATTGTGATCTTTAATGCATGGTTAATATTATTGTGAGCCCTAGGGGTATTTTAGTAATATGTCTTGTGCAAGAATGTGGCCTAATAAGTATGGGTATTAACGAGTATTGAATTAAATATGATAGTTGTAGAGTTGGATAATGAGAATGGGGTGTTAATATTAATATTTCATGTGGTGATGATAATTTAATATAAGTGGAGTAATAAGGGGGAAAATGGTAATTTGCAAGTGAAAAGGGTAAATTGGTAATTTTAGAAGTAAGGGGTAAAATGGTAATTTTGGAGGCAAGGGCAAAATGGTAATTTGCAAGTTAAAAGGGTAAAATGGTAATTTTGGAGGCAAGGGTAAAATGGTAATTTGCAAGTTAAAAGGGTAAATTGGTAATTTTGGAGGTAAAGAGGTAAAATGGTAATTTTGTATTTAAGGATAAAATGGTAATTGTGTAATTAAAGGGTAAAATGGTATTTTTGTAATTAAAGGGGAAAAATGGTAATTTTGTAATTAAAGGGCAAAATGGTAATTTCATAATTAAAGGGCAAGATGGTAATTTTGTAATTAAAGGGTAAAATGGTAATTTCATAAGTGAAAGGGTATTATGGTAATTTTGGAAGTTAAGGGTAAAATGGTAAATTTAAAAGTAAAGGGAAAAAATGGTAATTTTATAAATAAAAGGGGTAAAATGAAAATTGGAAAGGATTAACTTGGTAATTATGATAATAGAGAAGGGCAATTTGGTAATTTAGCCAACTAAAGGGTAATTTGGTGATTTTGATAATGGAGAAGGGTAGTTTGGTAATTATGATAATAGGTGATTTAACCAACTAAAGGGCAATTTGGTAATTTTGATAATGGAGAAGGATAGTTTGGTAATTATGATAATAGAGAAGGGTAATTTGGTAATTTAACCGACTAGAGGGTAATTTGGTAATTTTGATGATGAAGAAGGGTAGTTTGGTAATTATGATAATAGAGAATGGTAATTTAACCAACTAAAGGGGCAATTTGGTAATTAGGATAATGAAGAGGGGTAATTTGGTAATTTGACTAACTAAAGGGCAATTTGTTAATTATAATAAAGGAAAAGGGTAAATTGGTAATTTAACCAACCAAATGGAAAATATATTAAGTGTAACAATTACGAAGGGTGATTAGTGGCCTAATAAGTGTGAGATGTAGCTTAGTAACCTAAATCGAGTAATGGTGTGGCGAATAGGGATGTAAATGGGGTGGGCTTGGGGCGGGTATACCCATACCCATATCCGTACCCAATAAGAAAATCCGTACCCGTACCCGAATCCATATCCGCTAACCCATCCATATCCGTATCCATTGGATATTCGTTACTAGATAGATTATCTGTTTATCCATTAATGGATATTATCTGGCGGATAAATCTATTACCCGATGGATAAACCCATTTAGAGTTAATCCAAATGACATTTTTAACCTTAATTTATACTATATTTATTTTTAAAATAAGGTTAAAAATGTAATTATATATGGGGTAAATAGGTATGGATATGGATACGGGTATGGTTACAAGTACGGGTATGGATATTCCATACCTGTATCCGTACCTGAACCCGACAGGTATTTTTTTTCCACCATCCATATCCATTTAAATATCTGTCGAATTTCGGTCTGCCCTGTTTACATCCCTAGTGGCGAAGAACAACTATGTGTGGGTTACGTGCCTTGTGTGCCATGTATTATGCCATATTGTGTACTTTATGCTAAATGATTAATCATTTGTAGCACAACAAGGAGTGGATTTATGCTCATGTAACTTCCTTATGGCATGTGAATGATGATTATATATGTTGTGTGTACGATGTTATATGATGTGACCGTCTAGGACATGCATACTAGGATGTTTAATAACAAGATATGGGGTGAAAGGCATGACAAAGAAAAATGGGAAAATAAGATAACCAAGGGGAAGTAAGTTGGCTAGCATAGGTACGAATGACCTAAATAATCCATGATCCATGAGTGGTGAATAAAAGGGGGGGCATAAGTAAAATAAAAGAGTGGGAGAAACTAGGGTTGCATGGGAGAAACTAGGGTTTGGGAGGAAACCCTAATTTGAGAAGGTGGAAAAAGAAAAAGAAAATAATAAAAATAAATGATAATGAGTGGGGTAGAAAGTGAAGGTTGGATCTAAGGGCCGTGACGTGTGGGGTGTTGAAATAGTCTAGGATGTGTAAGGTAGAGAAGGATGGGCCATATAGGCCTAGATTAGGATTTTTGGAGAAACCCCTACGGTAAGGCGGTGAGTGGGCTTGACCCACACACTTAGGAGTCAGGCTTCGGGTGTGAGTAAGGGGAATAAGGGAAGGATGTCGGGGTGAGTTAGGAGGTGCAGAAGTCTCAATATATAGGATGGGCCCTCTCGAGAGGATAAGTGTAGATGTAGTTAGCCATTCATGTCTAGGGTAAAATACTTTTGAATAAGATACGAATAAGATACCAATCACTTAAAGATGAAGATTGTTGAGCCGGACTCAGACTGGTCCACCAGCGAATAATAGTGGCTAGGAGTCGGGGTGCCCTACATGACCGGTCTACCAACGAATAAGAGTGGCCAGGAGCGTTTTGCCATGCATACTCAATCCACCGGCTATAATAGTGGGGGATTCCGTGCTCAACAAACCAAACGTAATAAAGCTAAGACACAATAAATACACTAATTACTTATAGTGGAACACCATGTGAGTCACGGCTAGACCGGTCCATCGGCGAATAATAGTGGCCAGGAGCGTTTTGCCTTGCATGACCAGTCCACTGGAGAATAATAGTGGCCAGGAGCATTTTTCCCTGCATGACCGGTCCACCAGCAAATAATAGTGGGATTCACGCACTCATATGGAACTTTATAATCCAAGATGATTGATTAATGATGGACTAATGGCCTTAAGGCTCTAAAAGTATCGATTGTTAATTATGGCCTATTAATAATTGGTTGGTTTTGTATGCGAATACAAAAAAGTGAATATTACTTATGCACCATTAATATCCGATTCACTTGCCAAATATATGAATGTATGGGTCTGAATATTATGTTTAACCCTGTCGTTATGTATAAGTATAGTGGTACATTATGTGTTACATTGCGTTCCTACCTTTAAGTGTGTTTTAAAGGGTTACTCAGTACCGTATTACTGAAGGGTTCCATTTGTGCACCCCTGCCTATTCAATAGGTAGTGTCCCTTGCAGGTCGTTTTCAAGTGTTATTCAAATGGGCCCTCGGGAAGGAGCATAAGGAACTATCCAGAAAGTCCTAGGCTTGTACTTCTTCTCTTTTTAAACCCTAGTTTTGATGTGGCCCTCGTTTTCTTGTAACCACCATTGGTGTATCGTATTTTTTTGTAAAGTGTTGTGTACGCTACTCTTATTCAAATATGCTTGAGTTTCTCGTAAATTGTATTTTTATTCTTTTAGCTTTAGCACTTGGTACTGGAACGGTATAAGTGAAAAGGTCTGGTACTAAGTGTGGCGGTAATATCCCCAGAATTCACAGTTTTATTATTTTGCTTCCGCTAATTCTTTTTTGATAAAACGAAATTTTTCAGTAGTGAATTTTAGGGGTGTTACAAGTATCATATGGCATAGTTATGTCATGTGTAATTTTTCCTTTTCAAGAGTTGTTATCTTTGTAACTTTTCCATTATGTAGCAATTTTTTCCCACTTTTAGGCAGTTGGAGGGAGGTACTTTCTCTCACTTTTTCAATTCTTATGATTGCATAATACACTATCTTCAATTTTAATCAAATGCCTAGTTTAAATCATTCATATCTCATGAAATTACTCACTTTGGATATTCCAATTCTTGTATATTCTTGAAGAATTTGTTTTTATCTTGTCTTCTCTAATTTTAATTTTAATTATTCATTCTATTTACTACTTGATATTTATCATTTTTATGATTATGGATGAGTAGATTTCATTTAGAGGATTGGATCTAGTCTAAATTATAAATTAATGGTAAATTAGTTTAATTTCCATTTCGATTGCTTAAATTCTTGAATTTAGTTATTAGTTATTCAAGTATGGTTGAGTTTCTTGATCGCTAATTTGACTAGACATAGTTATTTAATCCAGGAACTTAAAGCTGAATATTAATAATAAAAAAATCTAGCAATTGAATAAGAGAATCAAACTATAAAAGTAGGCTATATTCTTTTGGGAATTTTACTAATTTAGCATCGAACGTAATGGATTTAATACTATGAAAATAAGTTATTAAATTGGATTAGATACGACTATTATATCTTGAGAGTCTATTAGTTAATTTAGGTTATTTCATCCTCTCAAATTTAAGTAGTTATAGGGTAATTAAATTGATTATTCATTAATTATCTATTTATGATGATAATCTAATCCTAGACTTTTAATTAGATTTTTACTATTGTTAGACTTAATATTTGATTTTATTTTATTGAATATTTTCTACTCCCCAAATTTGATATGGTAAGATAGTCATAATTGGTGAAAATAGAGAAATTAAAAACAAGTCCATGTGGAGATGATCTTGACATACTACAATAAGTCTGTGCCCTTGAGGATTTGACCCATCATGTACTCGTCTAGGACCATATAGACCCCCGAAGTGTAATTGCAACATAAACTTCAAGCGCACTCGCCCAAGAAAGGTCTAACTCCACCCAAAAGGTTGCTCAAGAGTAGAGGATTGAGCCTCAAACCTTTTCCAAACACCACCAAAATTTAACCATAGCTCCACCACACATTCCTCTACACTTCCATACAATTCAAGCTTCCATTTGACTTCGGTTAATTCTCTAACCTCTTTCCCATTTAATTTTAGTTAATTTTGGATTATTTTTGGTGTTATGTTATATGATAATATGTGTGTTGGTTGTGCTAATGTAAGGAGTTTGAAGAAATTGAGCGGAGACTAATTGGGTGAATCTTGATTAGTCCTTTTGCTTGGATAAGAGGTAAATTGTACCCTTCTACTAAGATGTGAGATCATGTGGTAACACATAAAGTTTGGTTGTGGTTAGGGTATTATTTATGACTCATTTTTAGAGAAAGATATGTATGTATTTTACTTCAAAATCTTTAGAATGAAAATGCAAGTGTTATGATTAGGCATAATACTAAATATTTAGCATATTTTCCAACATATTAATTGATCAATAATACACGCATATGTGTTTCGTTGAATACATTACATATGTATGCCTAGGGCCTATTAGAGTTGAAACATCGCAACCTTATAATGTAATTTACCATGATAAGTGTACTGCAATTATCTTTGCTTAATAACTAGGGTTGAATTAAATATTATAAAGCATACACACATGATTAGGGCTAGTATGAAATAAATGTTAATCAGATGTTCTAGAGTTGAGGTATTTCCTTCCCTACACCGTGATGTTATCTACCCTGTTGAATGACATACTATGCTATAGATTTATACGTATGTGTTATTCACCCTAGGAATGTATGATTTAGGTTATTGACATAATGTAACACCCCCATATTTACTACTAAAAATTTTCATTTTGTAGAAGCATTAATTATAAAATTAATAGGTGATATCGCCACACATAGTGTAAGTTTGACATCCTCTACCGTTCTTATACTAAGTACTACGGCTAAAACATTACTTTACTGAAATAACATCATAATGAAGGTACGATAGAAATTTCATTACAAATTACATTATCCTGATAAATACAAAAGATCAAGCAAAGAGTTTCAATATAATAAAAGGAAATAGCAGGGGACTTAAGAGTCCAAGAAATATCCAGATCAAAAGAAATCGGGGTAAAAACTGGATAGTCCTAACTCTTAATTCTTTATTTGAAGTCGTCATACCTTACCCTCAAAGTAATACTGCAAGGTAAAGAATGGTCATTGAATAGGGAGGGGACCATGAAATGGAACCCGCCGGTACTATGGTATTGAATAACCCTTTTATGCAAAACTAATATGAAAAACTAGCATGGAACACATGCAAGGCATACGACTAACATGTATAAGACATTTAAGTATTCATACGAGGATTGATATATAGTGATCATTTAGACAATAAAATTCTATTAAGGTTACATACTAATCATTTTCACTTGTCTAAAACAATTGAAGGCTTACCAGACGAACATACCAGAGATTCTCTAAGAAGTAATAATTAGAACTCAAACTTCGACATAACAATCATAACATTCATAGCATGACTCCTATCTCAGCATCAATCCCAACCAAATTCATAAAATCATAGGTATGTTCATAGGTATGCTATAACAAATCCATAACATCACATGTTTACTTATATGTAAAGTAAAATGAAATACATAACATCACCGGTGTTCTTACACGTATAGTATAATAATATACATAACGTCACAGGTATACTTACAGGTACAATATAATAACCAAATACATAACGCCACAGGTATACTTATAGGTATAGTATAATAACATCCATAACCTCACCGATATACTTAAAGATACAAGATGACAACATACATAATGTCACAGGTATACTTACAGGTACAATATAATAAAATCCATACATCACAAGTATACTTACAGGTATAGTATAATAAAATGCATAACACCACTGGTATGCTTACATACATAATATCAACATAGGTAGGCGTAAAGGCCGCTACCGAAACCACAGGTAGATACAAAGGCTACTACCAAAAACTACAGGTAGGTACAGAGGATACTACCCAAAAACACAGGTAGGCACAACGACTGCTACCCAAAACCACAGGTAGGCACAACGACTGCTACCCAAAACTATAGGTAGGCACAACGGCTACTACCAAACCAATCCAATATCCAATAATAATAATTTCAATCAAATCATATAATTCCATTTTTATTTACTTGAGAGGGATAAAATAATAACCCAGAGACATAATATTACACTAGTTATACCGGTGTATAAGGCATCACGTTACCTTCCAACCATCCAACTTAGAGGCATAATAGCACTCTGATCATATTGATGTATGAGCCACACAATACCCTCCTCAACTTGGATAATTAATCCTTAAGTATCGATACCCCCTACAGAGCCCGTATGTCACCTATAGAGTAGACTAGGGCCTTACTTGGGCACAACCGGCACACTAGAAAACCAAACAAAATGAGGACTCCTACCTCATCTCTAGGCTCTAGGGTAGCTACCCCTAGAGATAAACCATTCCCAAACTCGAGGTCTTCCACTTTACGTATTAGTATTTTTATAAGGTGATCACAAATAACACACATTACACATTTATTCTCATTCCCATACTTATTCATTTTTCCTTTATTTTTAATTACCCAAGTCACCCCTAAGGTCAACAGTCCAAATGAGGTCAAGGTTGATCTATCAAAAGTCTAAGGCTATCCTATATCCAATTATTCACATTTGGGCGCACTAGACTGAAAATAACCAAAATGCCTCTGAAGCCAATAATTATCAGATTATCATTCATTTAAATACTAAATCCATTTTATTTATTCATTTATCGTGAAAAGGATAAAATGAAATAATCTAATTATTTATTATATAATTTAAATTATCAGTCATGTTAAAAGATCATTTTACCCTTATATAGGTTTCTGAATACAAAACCCTATCATACTTTTGAAATGTACAAAACACATGATCGCATAATCAGCAACAGATAATACATGTTAGACATGATTTTCAAGAGAAATATCATAATATATAAAAATGACTAAATTGTTCTTAGGGCACACCTCCATAATAATTATTCCATAATTATATCTAAGCATGCTTAATGAATAATTTTTTATGTAATTATCATACTAAATATTTTTCCATCATTAGAATCATTTTTAATTCATACTTTCGTACCCGAAATATTTTACATTAGATAACATGCTCGTATTAACCGATTTTCATAATAATAATAATTAACACATAACTATATCAAAATAAATCATGCTTAATATATTTCATACGCCAAAAATCCTAATATGCTATCAAACAATATTAATCATTTTAGTAGAGTATAACGGTTACCTGAATTCCAATAAAAACGTATAATTAGCGGTATCCACTAAAAATTATTAGGTTCTACTAATTAACTTTCGTACCTAAAAATAATACCACAAATACCAAATTAATATCTATCAAATAAAATAATAATTATAGTATAAAAATATTTATTTTTCTAAAATTATAAAAAATACCCTTACATTTAATATGGGTACCAAAAATTATCAACACAACATATACAATGCATGCTGCATAGCAGCATGAGCCATGCATGCACAACCGACTCAAGGCTACTGGATGAGAGGGTTAGCCTGGTGAGGTAGTGGGAAGGAGAGGGCAGTAGTAGGCAGAGTTGGTGGCTGGCTGGCGATAGAGGTTGGTTTGTTGTGGCTATAGGAAGTGGAAGGGTTGTGATGGCGAGTGATGATGGTTGGGCTGGAGCCGCACAGGAGGCTGTTGGTTGTCTCGGTAGAATGGAAGGAGGTTGGTCGGCTGGATGGAGGTGCTGCTAGACTTGCACAGTCGGTAGTGGCTGGGCTCGAAGGTGATGTGTTTAGGTGCTGGGGTGGTGATGTCGCTGGACGATAGGCTACAAGGGGGAAGGGCAATGGTTGGAGGTGGCTACGTTGGATGATTGTGCAGAGGCTACGGGAAAAAAATGGAGGAGGAGAATGGTGGGCCGGGTTTGGTGGTGGAGTTGTACTAGAATTGGTTTGGTGAGGGAGTTGTGGTGTTGTGTGATGGTGCAGAGGCTACACAAAAGGGTTAAGGGAGCTGGGAAGGCAAAAAACAAAGGGGGGATGGGTAGTGTTGCTGGGGGATATGAGAGTTGGGGTTGTGCGTTGTAGGGTAGCTACATGGGGGCTATTTGGTTGGGAAAATCAAGTGAAGAAAAGAGAGAGGGGAGTGGGAGGGGAAGTAGAGGGCTGGTACGCTGCATGTGTGTGTATGTATATAGTGCAGGTGCTTGTTTGGTTGGGGGCTCGGGGAAGGATGCGCCGAAAGCAGTAGGGGGTTGTTTGGGACGTGGAATGCATGAGTGTAGCATGTATATGTATGAGTTGTAGAAGATGCTAAGAGGTGATGGTTGAGTAAAGTAAGAAAGTGAGGGAGACAAGGTTATTATTTAGGAGGAATGGACTATAAATGGCAGAGGGAGAGAGAGGTGGGGAAAATATATTTTTCATTTTTATTTTAGATTTAGTTCGGGTAGAAAAATAATTCGAAAAAAATAATCGGGATTGAGATAGGTTTAATAAAATGAAAAAATATAATATAATCGGGAATAAATTTTAGGAATTTATTTTGGGTTATGGGTCAACAATTATTAATAACATAATTAGGATAATATTTATAGGTATAAACTAAGATTAAAATCAATAGTTCGATTTCTATCAATTTTTTAACCTGATTATTCTTATATCTAAAATTTCGTAGTAATAATAATAATAACACGTTTAATACTAAATATCCTAAAATAAGAATTATAACTTATCACACGTAACTATTAGTTTTAATTAGGGTTTCTAAAAATGGGGTATTACACATAATTTACTAAATGCATGAAAAGTGGATAATATAATCAGTCACTAAGACGTAAGGATTGTTCACATGCTACCATATCATGAATAATTTTCCTTTAGCATTTTCATAACAAATGGCTCGTAATAATGTTGTTTGATAAGAATTTGGATAAAATGGTAAAATTAGGGGTTTGTGGGCATTTTGGTCATTTTGACTTAATACACCTTTTTAAATAACTGGATATAACCTTAGGGTTTACCTTAAATAATTATAAATGAAGGGAAATGGCTAAGTATAAAAAGGAAATTTCTATGCAATGTGTGATGTCTGTGGTCACCCCATAAAATACAAATATGTAAAGTAGAAGACCTCTAGCTTAGGAATGGTTTCTCTCTAGGGGTAGCTACCCAATAGATGAGGTAGGGGTCTTTGATTTATTTGGTTTTCTTGTGTGACAGTTGTGCCCCGTAAGGCCCTACTCTACTCTATGCGTGACCTACGGGCCTTATAAGGGGTATTGATACTTAAGGATTAGGTGACCTAGGTGTGGATGGTACTGTATTGCCTTGTGGACTAGTATGACCAGAGTGTTATTATGCCTCTGAGTTAGATGGTTGGAGGGTACCGTGTTGCCTTATGTGCCAGTATGATCGATGTACTTTTATGTTTCATATTTATTATTGTATCGCCTCGAGTAATTAAAATTGGAAATAATCATTGTGTGAATATTTTAATGGGTTGATACTAATTTAATGTTTTTTTGTAGTTGTTGTTGCGTGCTATATGTTGTGATATGAGGTTTGGTAGTTGCCTTTGCACCCTACTTTGTTATCTGGAATTTATATGGATGGTTGTGTCGGTAGTTGCATTAATGCCCTACCTTGGTATTTGGGTTTCTTTTAACCATATCAGTTGTACCCATTTTATGATCATATGCTTCCTCAATATACCTATGTTACGTTCTTTTTGTACCTCATGTGACCTTACATGTTGGTGTTAGTGTAATGGTTTTCTCAGTATTGTAGTACTGATGGGTTCAGTTTCTCGGTCCCCTACTTATTCAATGGGTAGTGATGACCTTGTAGGAGTACTTTGAGGGTTCAGCTTGATGGCTTCCAGTAGAGGGTTGAGAGTTAGGACTATCCGATATTTTCTCCAGCATCTTGTGAGCTGGATATTTCATGGACTATTCTATCCCGTGTTATTTCTCCTTATGTTATATTGTAACTATTTTGTCTAATCTTTTTGTATTTATTAGAACAAAATAAATTTGTAATTCCTATTTTGTTCTGACGTTATAATTGTTGTTTAAGTAAAGTGATGTTTAAGTATTGATTTCATATTATGATCTATTGATATGGTATAAGTTGGGCTTGAGTGCATGTCCTTGCTTGGGCATATGATGGAATTTCTAAGTATACAGATTTTGTATTATGCATTTCCTATTATGTGTGGTGTTGAATGGTGTGTTAGTCCTTATGTTGATTGTGATTTCCTAAGCCTGCATAAATTTTTATTTTTATATCGTTATGTATCATATGTTGTATACAGGCTTTGCCTTTCAATTTGGTGTAAAGATGTTACTTAGTACCATAGTTTTAAAGGGTTCCATTTGTAAAACCCTGCCTATTTAATGGGCAGTGTCCCTTACAAGACTATTGCAGGTGTTGTTCAAGTGGGCATCGGGTAAGAGCATAAAGGTTGTCTGGGAATTATTCAGGGTTTCTCCTTTACCTTTTTATTCCTAGTTAAAATGATCTCTATTATTGTAACTACTAATAGTGGGTTTTATTCTCGTAAAGAGTTTATTGTGCTACTCTGATTTAAATAAAGTCCGACTTTGTGGAAATTGTATTTTAATCTTTTAGCCTTAGCACTTGGTGCTGGAACGGTAGGAGGAAACCGGTATGGTGCTAAGTGTAGCGGTAATATCCCCAAAATTTATAGTTTTTGCTTCTTGCTTCCGCTAATTTTTAAATAGAATGAAAATTTTCAATAATAAATTTTAGGGGTGTTACATTTCCATTCAAGGCCATCAAATTTTGAAGCCTTTACCATAGGAGTTTTCCTACTTTCTCAAAGACCTTATATTTCTACTCGGAAGAATCTTTTTTTTTGTAACACTATTTTGAAACCCCCTTTGTGCTTTGTGACACACGCACACACACATGTAGTTGTCGATTATGATCAAACGAATTATATTTATATCTTGATATTCTTGTATTATTTATGTGCTATATGAAGAGATTACATAAATATTGATTTGTATATGATTTTATTAATCATGTGTGTCATTATTATGGTACATGTAATGGTTTGATGTTGTTCATGATAATACATATATTATGCACCTAAGTGTATCTTGCAAGGTGTTCCTGATGTGCAAAATTTAAAAAAAATTATAATAATTGCAATTATAAGCTAATTAATTGATTTTGTAAATATCATTATATTATTTGATTATAACAATTATAATTATAATTATACTTTTAAAATTTATTATAACTATTATTTTAATAAGTGTAATAATAAAATATCAACCCAAACTAAAATAAGCATCAACCGAAAGAAATAAAAATATTAAGCAAAGCTTAAATAAAAAATCAAATTAAAAAATTATATATTTCAACTAAAGCCTAAATAAATATTAACCCAAAGAAGGAAAAGATCAGTTCCCCCCCCCTACGTAAATATTACAAATCTGTATTTGGATACACATTGTAAGCTACATCTAAGTGCATAAAAGAATTTGACTCATTAAATGACCATGTTGGTTTTAGGGCTAGCTACTTTCACATTCTGAAAGTTTTACTTTTTTTCATTTAATTATTTGTAATGTTATTTGTAACTAGTGTTGCATCCGTGCGATGTACAAATTTTATTTTTTTTCCTAAATTTTATAAACTAAATGAAATGTAAAATTGCTTATAATAATAATAATGATAATTTAAGAAATTCATTTATACAATATTATTATTATTGAATTTTTAATACTAAATATTATACATTTAAATCAATATGTTAAATTATTTCCAAAAAATATGTACTCTATTAGTATAAAGAAAAAAAAAGAATTTGTTCCATCAATTTACACACTTTTTAAGGATCTAATAAATGGGGTTTTTATCATTATATTTACACCATTCATTAAAAAATAACAAAATATTTAATGCATAGATAATGAAAAATAATTTGAGGGTAAAAATAAAAAGTAGGTTTTAACTTTTATAATATTTTTTCTTTTGTATACAAAAAATTAGTGATAGAATGATTTTGTTATACAGAGTGAGTAATATTTAATTGGTCATTACTATTTGGTTGATAACAAATATTTGTTGAATAGAGTAACATCACATAAATGAATTATATGTAAATAATAATTGCAAATGAATTAAAAATAATTAATTAATAACTAATGTTCATATCTAATTATTCAAAAGACCTCTCAAAGAATTGAGATTTATATTTTGACAACTACCTAGTTTGAGTTATAAGGAGTAAGTGCATTTGATAAAAAAAAAACTAAAAGGAAAAATTAGAAATATAAATAGTTTAAGAGCTAATCCATTTTTCACGTGTGGATTACAATCTACTTTGTTGTTATTAAAAAAATTGAGTGCATAGCATTAATTTTTTATTTAAAAAAAATCAAAGTATAATATAGCAACCATATGTGTCATATTATATTATCCCTCCCCTATCTAATGAGATATAATATTACTCTTTGAATAGCTTCTATAGAAATTGAATTGTAATTATCATTAGTATGCACATAATATAGCTTATGGGTTACAAATGATTTCACTATATTGATATATGGGTGAAAAAATAAATAAGGATTTATAAATTGATGGATTATAGTTTAAGCAAGAAATATACTTAATGTTATGACTATATTATTATATATTATATAGATTATATCTTTATAGATATATTATATATGTGGCAGATTTGTATTTGTCTTAGGTACATAGACAGTCATGATGTAAGCTACTTGTCTTCCCACAAATGCTGGAAGTTAGTTAAACTTTATTCAGTCTAACAAATTGGGATAGCTAAAAAGAAATTTAATTTTTTAGGTTTTGGACTTAAAGATAAAATAGTGTCTGCGCGCGTGTGTATGAGATACCCTATCTGCAAGAATAAACTCTAATATAGAGTCGATTGATCAATCTAACAATTAATTACTATTTTAGAGGAATATCTAATAAACACAAACTCTTACATATAATATTAGATGAAGTGAGATAAAACGGTAACATAATTTTTACTATAGTTAGTCACGGTAGATTATTAGCAATTTAAAATTTTCTGTTTTATTTAACTAAAGTTAACACACCATTGACATATTTCGCCTATCTGTTAGGTTGTTTCATTGGAATTGTTATAACAACTATATATTGATTAAAACATAGAGAGGAGAAGAAAAGATGAAGAAGGGAGAAGAAAGTGGAGAGAATAGGAAGAGGAGAGTGAATACTATTTAAATTTGTAACATGTCCACCCCAATAACCACCACAACGATGACCACATGCAGTAAAGCAATAATAAATATTTTCCTCTAGCAATGATCTAAGGACTCCCCTAAAAATGATGAAGGTGGTGTAGATTACCTTAGCCTAGGCTTGGCCCTGAGTCTTCGTCTATTATCACCATCATCGCCATGGCATTTGCAAACAATTTCAAATATTCCACGACCATCCCATCGACATGAATCAGACGATGGGTTATCCCCACACCAGCAAGCAATAGCATAAGCTTAGACCAATATGGCAGCTCATAGAAGATGCTTTTCTTCTTCAAATCAATTCATCAACATTTCTCTTTCTCTTACAAAAATATTTTTCAAATGGGTGATCTTGTACCAGACTTAACTACATCAATATATTAATGGGCGAAAACTATTGAGGAGGACTTCTTTTCTCGATTTTACCATTAAATAATTTGCTTTTCCGCATCGGATGATTGTTTGGAAGGAATCATCTATGTGCAATATATCATATCTTACCTCTTAATCTAACAGATGGAGTGTCTTTATAGAAATTAGGGCACACATGATATCCTTGCCCAGTCCATCATGAGAGACATGATTAAGCAGGAAAATAATTAATAGTCTGTTGCAACGCTGCACATATTTTAAACACTTGATTCTCAAGAACATATCATGTATCTACTCTTTCCACCCAAAAAATTTTCAATTCATCAATCAACAGTCTAGGAAACACATCAATATCCATCAAAGTTCCATGAAGACTAGGTATTAACAAAGTTAACATAAAATAACGGGTCTTTCGTGCATCGTCATGGTGGTAAGTTATAGGTAGTCATAATTACCGCCCACATGCTATAATTATTTCCCACACCAAATGGATTAAACCTACCATATGCTAACTCCAAACGAACATTCCGATCAGGAAAAAAATTTGAATGCTTCAAATCAAAATCTTTCCATGCTTATTTATCAATAGGATATCATAGTACCACTGGTTCCCTAGAACGCCCAGTCAAATGCTATCTCATATCTTTAGCAGTATGTAGCAAGCATACAACCTCTTCAATCTCAGTGTTAGAGGAAGTATCGTAATGCTTTATGAGGTATTTTTTTCCTTCGTACCTTCATCAACCCATCGAGAGGTTCCACATACTGGAGAAGTATTTCTTTTAGCATTTTCTTTCCAAAAAATTACACAATCAAACCTGTACACGCGAATCAATTCATACCCTAAACCTAACTTACTCATCATCTTCTTAGCATTGTAATGCGATTTGGGCAACTTATTTACCTCAAGAAGAGCTTCTTTCAACAACTTGAATAGTCCATCAAATCATTTATTACTCCATTTGTTCAACACCTTAAGATGCACCGCCTTTACTAAAAAGTTGAGAGAAGAGAAGTTCTTACATTTGGAAGATATTCCTGTCTCCATCTCCTCAAATAACTCTTTATAATATTGATCCCCATCATTCCTCACATCACCACTAAAGTCCTATCAACATCTCTATTAATAAATTTGTTACCACCTAAGGGTTCATTATTATTGATGTCATCTGCATAAGGCTCATTAGTACCATCTAATAAATCACCCAAAATATACGTCGTCATATCTCCTCTCTCCCCCTCAACTGACAATGACTCTATTTCACCATGGTATACCCATTTCTCATACGTTGGCAAAAACCTAAAGAATAGTATGTGACTTTTAATTACACTAAGATGGTGCCAAATATAATTGTTACAATTCTTACAATGACAACAAATGGACCTGTATGAATTTAGACAATTTTTTACCATTTCAATAAACTTTTGAAGTTCATTCCAAAACTCGTCAAACCTATAATTCCATAACCTCTTCCAACTCTTATCGATGGTCATCTTATCAGTTAAAATTTTTTCAAATAAAAAACTTTCAATTAGCTTGTCAATAATTAAATTTAGCACCTATAAAAATAGCACGAAATCAAAATAAACCTTAGACCCTTATTTTAAGTTAACATTGCCATTATTTCATTTATTTTTATTTAACAAGGGTTCAACTATATAAAATTAAAAAAAAAGTATCAAAGATTTGTGTTCATTTTAGTCAAGAATTTTTTTGTTTAAAATTATGAGAGATTATTAATTATTAATTATCATATAAGGTCAACAACCTTTTTTTATTTTCATATTTTGTTGAAGTATTTATCTCTAAAATTTAATTTTTAATTAATTATTAATTATTCTCTTCAATTAATTTTTTAATAACTAGGTTGAAGCTTACCATTAATTATTATTATTATACAAAAAAATAAAATTTTAACTATTTGTCTCTAATCTTATTTATAGTAACAAATATCTATTAAATCTAACAAGTTCACCAAAAACATACAAATTATATATCACCAATTTAAAAGTCTACTAACGTGTTGCTTCTACAAATATATACTCATAGTAAGATTCTAAAGTATATATTAATTACCAACGATCAACTAAAACATATTAATATTTTTTCTAATATAGCATGCATAATAATAACTATATACAATATATAATCTAATTATACACATAATCTAACTATAATAATCTAATACCCCAATTATAAAAAATTTATTAAATCAATTTTATAAATTCAAAACACAATACTCTATTAAACCAATCAACCCTTAACTACAATAACATAATTCAAAAATTATTTCAATTTAATTAATATCGAAAGTATTACCATAAATCAAAATAAATAATTAATAAATACACCAAATTAATGTTGTAAGGTTGCTTGGTAGGAGACGACAATGGCACGGCTATGACGAGGTGGCAGCGAGGTGGTGCTACAGCGGTTGGGCTCCAAATACATATAACCAGCCATGAATAGTCAATTTTAAACCAAATTATACTTAAGAATAATATATTAGAAGCATATAAACCTTCAAACTTACAAAATAAAAAAAATAAAAAGAGAAAAATGATGAAAATCGAAAGGAAATATGGCAGAATGTGCGCTATTTTATATAGAGAAGAAGAAGAACGCTAAAGAAGATGACGGAAAATGAAGAATTAGGACTTGTATTTGGTTTATATCTAATGCTTAATACCAATGGTTTTAATTATTGGCATTAAGTGATTTATAGTCATTATTAATGTAGAATTAAATATACAAGGTCGTTTTCTCCAGCCAAAAAAATTGATCATCTTAATACCAACAATAAATCATCGATATTATGAAATAAAAATTTAAACTATGTCGTTGGCTTAGGACGGGGAAATTTTTTTTACCCTTAATATCAACGATTTATCATCGGCAATAAATATTTTATTATTACCTGTTCCTTAGTGATATATTTTACTCCTATTCCAGTCGACTAAATTTTGTATTACCTATAATATATCGTCAATATTAAAGATCCTATCGTCAATAATAAGGTTTTTACTTTAATAAAATTTTTTGGGCTGAAATTTTTCCTCCATAAAATTTTAATGAAATATATTTCTTATTACCCACAACACTTATCATCGATAATAAGCAATAAATCGTCAGTTTTATATTTCTAACATTTTAATATTTATTTTTTGAGTGAAATTTGGCGCCACTAAACACCGACAATACATATTGTCGGTACTAATAATTTTTCAACTTTTTTTTAGTTAAAAATTCTTTAGTCTTATATTCTAATACCAATTATTTATAGTCAGTATTTAGTTGTAACACCGACGATTAGTCTCCGTCGGTATTAGGTATTTTTCTTGCACCGACGATTATTTATGTATTTTTTTATAGGTACATATATAGACTGAAATGCCTCGAAAGTTATAATTTTATTATTTATTATTAAATAAATTTTATTGTAAAAATTAATTAAATAATTTATTTTTATTAAAATAATATTGAATTAATTAGGGAAAATTAATAAGAAATTTTTAAGTATTTTAATTAGGAGGAATTTGGGTATTTTAGCTAATTAGGGATTTTTTTTAAAAGTAATTAAATAAATTATTTTATTTAAAATAAGAAGGAGAAAATAGTTTCAAATTAATATTAATTTTATAAATAATATAATTGGATAAAATTTGGGTGATTTGCTAATTAAAATGGAATTTATGAAAAATATTTCAAAAATCCCAATTTAGCCTAAAAAGGGATTTAAATATTATTTTTTTAAATATCCCAAATATTTTAATTAATGTAAATACCCAACCTAATTATTTTTCTCTTTTCCTTTTTCCCTTTTTCCTTATTCTTTCTTTCCTTTTCTTTCTTTCTCTTTATTTTCTTCTCTTTTTCTTCCTTATCCTCCCCCGACTTGGGCCAGTTTAGTGGCCCAAGCTCGTCTTTCCTTTTCTTCCTTTTTCGCGGCCCAAACCACCCGTCTGTTTCTCCTTTAACAAGGCCCGCTCCAGAATGCCATTCTTCATCCCTTTTTACACCAAAACTCGTCGTTTTATTTAATGAACTTAACCCTCGCGCCCAACCAGCCCGGTCTACCTCTTTTTTCTTTTCTTTCTTTTCTCCCCGAACCGCCAATTCACCCCCACCTTTCTTTCTTCTTTCTTCTTCCTCCCTTCCCCAACATCGAGCACCTGCAACGTCGCCGCCGCCACGTCCCTGATTTTTTGCCGCCAATCACGCCTTTGATCGACCGATACTCTTTCCCTCTCCCCTTTTGACTCGCAACCCATTCACCCCACTAACTCCCCCTCCTCACACGTTTTCCTCTCTCTCTTGCGCACAACCCCCTCCCCCGAAAATTGCTGCCACCGGCCAACCATCGCTGCCGGTGACCCTAACCCTACTTTCCCTACTCCCATGCCAACCCACAAAACCCTAAACTCCCTTCTAAGCCTATAAATACCCCCATAATAGCCATGTATCGAGCTTTTGTCTCCTACCCAGAATTTCCCGTCCTTGTCACCGCCACCCTTTTAGACGCCTCGTCCGCCACGTCCGGCCAACTTCATCACCAAATCCATCCACCAAAGCCTTCCCTGCACCTCCCTCTAGCTAACCAAACATCCCACATCCTTTGATTCTTCCTATGCAAGCCACCTCGACCATGCAAACTTCCCTTCTTAACCAAACCATTTTTTGCCACCTCCGCCCTTCGAACCACCATTAGCCACCTCCTCCTCTGCTTCCACCGCTTCTTTTACCTCTCAAATTATTCTTCAGATCACCCTCTACCTTCTCCTGCCCTTCTTTTCCTCTCCCTCCTTCTCCTCCTCTCCTTCTTCTCCATTCGGCCACCACCACCGCCACCTTGCGCCGCCACCTTTGGCTGCTCCGCCACCTCCATTATGCTCCTCTCCCTCTAGGCATTCTTAAACATCCCAACTTCCACCTCCATTCTCCCTATCTTTTTTCCAGCATTCAACTTTTCCCCTTTTCTTCCCTTTTTCCAGCCACCGCCGTGCACCGCCGCCGGTGCCGCCTATCCCAACCAGCCTAAGGTTGAACCCTAGACCCTCTCAGCCATTTTTCCTATTTTTATAACCCTTAAATTAATTTATTTCAATTATTTGCATATAAATACTATTATTATTATTATTATTTATATTTTTCATATGTATTATTATTATTATTATTAATGTTAATGTTTTTATTATTATTTATGTTGAGGGCTGAAGCCCTATTGTATTTTTAATTTGATTTTATTTTTATTCTTCTTATTATTTCTATTATTACTATTGTTAATATTAATATGTTATTATTATTATAATTATAATTATTTTTATTATTACTATTTCGAATTACTATTATTATTATTTCATTATTAATATTACGACTACTTTACTATTAGTTTTGCCATTATTATTATTATTATTATTATTATTATTATTATTATTATTATGATTGTTATTATTAGTATTATTGATATAGTTATTATTATTATTATTATTATTTTACAATATTATTATGGTTCATCATCATCATCATCATCATCATCATCATCATCATATTATTATTATTATTATTACTTCATCACTATTATTATTACTAAATTTGGTTATTTATTTTACTAATATTATTATTATTAGTATTATTTTAGTAAAGGGGCTAAAGCCCTTATTTCACTATATTTTTGAGTAATTTCCTTTTTATTATTATTGTTACTATATTTATTATTCTTGTTAATATTAATATTGATATTATTTTGGTATTTTTGCTATTATTATTTTAATATTTTATCAAAAGTCTAGTCTTATATTAAGTTAGTGATTAATAGTATTTTTGATATGAGGGAGTCTAATTTTAGCTTTTCCCTCATAATAGGTGAACCCAGTTAAAGCCCTAAGGAGGCGTAGGAGCGTGCTCCAAGACCGGTGTCGTTTTAGGTAAGGGATGCTAAGGCCTTTTATGTGCTTATATGCATTATGTGCTTCGCATGCTATGTATCATATGTTTATCATTATTATTTATATTATATATGGTATGACGTGGAGTTGAAGTATGCTTTTATATGGCATGTGTACTATGTGTATGTGATGATATGTGTTATGACCCTGTAAGACATGCATGTGAGGGTGTTGATGTGGTTTGTGTGGGAGAAAGGATGAAAAGGGGGGATGGGGAAAGAGGTTGACCAAGGGAGGTGAGTTGACATAATTATTTTAATGATTCATGAGTGGAAGAATAAAATGGAGAATTTTAGGGCTTCGTATGGGAGAATCTGATTTATGATTTTTATGATTTTGTGTAGGTCTTCATGTGGGAGAATCTGATTTATGATTTTTATGATTTTGTGTGGGAGAGTCTAATTTATGGTTTTGTATGGGTGAATCCAATTTATGGTATTATATGAGAGAATATAATTTATGGTTTTATAAGGGAGAATTTAATTTATGGTTTTGTGTGGCAGAATATAATTTATGGTTTTATATGGGAGAATCTAATTTATGGTTTTATGTGGCAGAATATAATTTATGGTTCTATTTGGGAGAATCTAATTTATAGTTTTGTGTGAGAGAATATAATTTATGGTTTTATATGGGAGAATCTAATGTATGGTTTTGTGTGGGAGAATATAATTTATGGTTTTATATGGAAGAATCTAGTTTATGGCTTTGTATGGAAGAATCTAATTGATGATTTTGTATGAGAGGATCTATTTTAGGGTTTGGTATGGATAAATCTTTGGTTTTGTGTGGATTGAATTTAGGGTTTTGTACACTACAACAAACATGTGCATTAACGACCAATTTAATGACCAATTTTTTTTTTGTTATTGATATATTATTAACGACCACTAGCAAAAGCGTCATTATTGGTATATCTATTGCGACTAATATAATTTTTGGTCATTAATCATTAATTTATTGGTTGCTAAAAATATTTAAGTTCTATATACACATATATATATGTTTTATAATTTTTTTTTTCAAATATCTAAAGCCCAAAAAAATTAAATGTAATAGAAAAACACATAAATCCCTCAACTCCTTAAAATTTCTTAAAAAAAAAAACAAATTTTTTTCACCCGCTCGCCCTACCCCCACCCTTATATCGTTTCAATTTTCGGCTCCTCCCCTCCCTAACCCTTGAAGCTCGACGACGTCCCCTGCCCTGGCCGCCTCCTGCTCTACGTCTTCAACCCAGGCTGCACCACCACGCAAGCCACTGCCACTCGAGCACACCACCACACTTGCTCTACCTCGTCATCGTCGTCGTCCTCCAACATAGCAGCATGGGAGCAACAGCAGCAGCCACCAGCAACGCACGAGGACTGCCGCGGTGCGCCACCACCTGTCTGCCTCCAGCGCCCCTCGCCACCGGCGAGTGGTCCTTGACCACTAGTGAAGCTCTAGCACCCCTCACTCCCTCCAATTTTGCTGCAATTCGTTTGGTACAATTACTCAAACCCTAACTTATGTTTTGATTAATTTTAAATGAATTATCTTATGATAATATAATTTATTTGTTTAATTATATATATATATATATATGTGTGTGTTGTATGAATGATTTGGAATGGTTAATTGTATTGGTTATGGTTGATTTGTGAAAATTGGATTTGTGACCCGACTATATCCGAATTTGTCAGTTTTATCCGATTTAGCTAGTTTAGATAAATTGAATTTACAATATCCTTTAAAATGTATCTAATTTCATGTTAGAACTATCAATTTGAAAGTTTTGTGCAAAATTAATTGGAATTGGATTCTTAGGTTAAAATTCTTGCAAATTTAAATTAGATTGTGTAACTAGAGTTATTTTATTCAATTGGTCTAATTACTGTAGTCTCAATCTTGATTAGCCTCCATGGGTATTTGTCTTTCCCTTGAGCATTTGGAAATTATGGCAGATTCACAATAGACTTGTTTTTAGGGAAACTCATTCTCCTCCATGGAATACAATCCAATACATCATAAGGCTAGCTTCTTTTGAGCATATTGCATAGATGTAAGTATATAATCTTTTTTTTTCTTTTGGTCAACACCATAACACTTGTAGTGTGGGCTGGTAAACTCCATAGGAGAATGTCATTGAAGTAAAGATGGACAATAACGCTTTGGGTAACCCATGTCTTTTGGTTGTTCATGGTGTGGCTTGATATTTTGTTGGGAGATGGATATGTGGGGTTGTTGCGAATGTTGGTTATGACTATATCTTTATTGTTGAACTTTAGGTTGTTTGCTACGGTCTTATGATGGCTTGAGATTGTGGTTTTAATTGATTAATGGTAGAAAAATTATTTATCATCCTCAATCCTAGCTTATTAAGGCTTGTTGAAACTTGATGAGAGCCTTCACTTCTTGTTGTGTGGTTCATGACCTTAATGAGGGGAATTCAGTTGCAGACAAGTTAGCATAGCTAGGCCATGATGTTGGTTTTAGTTTTCAAGTGCTTAACTATCCTCCTTTATTCAATGTTAAAATAAAACTATGCTACCAACTTGTAATATTTGAATTTTCATCACCACAAAACTTTGTTCGTTTGGAAAGAGTTATAAAAGCTGAAGAAAAGTGGGGATGAGATCGTCATATATGAGTACTAATGTATGTTGTGTGCAAGGCTGAAAGTATAGTTATATATCAAGGAATTAGTATGGTTAGCACCTAACTCAAGACTAATACATAAGGCTTTCTAAACTCTAAATCAAATGGTGATAAAACTCTTTAAATGAAAGAAGTTAAAACATAATGGAATAAGAATAAATGTTTATTGTATAAATAAAATCATAAAACAAATGTAAAGAAATAATGGTGGAAAATAAGAACAATTTTTCATGCGAGGACTAACAATGCTCCCCAACATATGACTTTACAAGAGTGATAACAATGCATTACATAATGACCTAGAAATGACACATCCAATGTACACACTCAAATCATAATTAGAGGCAACAACTATCATATTTGGGTATACGTATGATGAGGATGATATATGGAGGAATCAGTACAAATTAACTAAATTCTTAGGGGTGTATTAGGGATTTTACTATTATAAAGGGAATTCATAAATCTTTCATTGTGATCGATGGATATTTTTTGCTTATGTGCCTTATAGTACGTATATATGAAAGCATGATAAATACAATTATTAAGGTCATGAGATAGATATGTCTTCTTCAAATATGAAATGTTTTTAAGTGTATATAGAGGTTATATCTTACTAAGAAAGAGATGGAAAGGAAAGAGAAGGAAATCGGGAATCTGATTGATAAACTGAGTAAGTTAGTGGAGGAAGTGGAGTTCACAAGGCGAGCAAATCAAGAGGTAATTCAAGAGAAGACTGCGATTGAGCAGGCAAAAAAATCCCGCCAAGTGAAGTTGCTTCATTAGAACAGGAATTTTGCAAGCTTAAAGACGAATTATCTTTGCTCACACAGGCTGGTGCAGATCAACAACAAAAGAATCAGGAACTACTCTCTGAACTTGATCACCACAAACAGGCATTCAAAAAGACCATCCACGAGAGGGACGATGCTCTAAAAGCACTTGGCGAGGAGAGAACCAGGGGAATGGGTTTGAAGGTGAAGGTTTCTAACCTGACAAAGAAATTTGAGGAAACTACCAAAGAACTTGAGGACGTGAAGATTGCTGACGCTGACCTTATACAATAAAAAACGAAGTTGGAGAGCAAGTACAAGACACTCGCAGAAGAGAAGGGCTTGGTTGAGAAAAGGTTTTCTTATGCCCAACAACATTTTGGGTTGCATACTGCTATTTACGTGTTGCTAGTTATAAATTGAACATGGCTTCTTTAGATTATCTCTTTTTCATTCTTGATATGTGTTATGCGTGAATTATCACATGATTAGTGTTCCATTGCATGAAATTGTATTTTTTTCCCTCTCAGGGTGTATTAGTTTTTCTTGTTGCTAATTCTGGATTTATAAAAGATGCACAGGAAGCTACAGATTTTTAGAGCTTCATTGTGTGTGTTGAGATGCTTATCGCAGCCTTTGGGCATTTTTATGCCTTTCCATACAAGGAATATGCTGGTGCAAATATTAGTGGCTCTTCTGAATTGACAGGAAGTCTTGCGCATGCAGTGAAGTTGAATGACTTCTACCATGAAAAAGGTAGTATATGCAACACCTCTTAGATATCGGCGAGCTTGTTGGTTGATGGAGTTGACCAAACTCCGGGACAATGCAAGTCCTTGTGGGCTTCCCTAGTACAGAAATATGAGGTTTGTTCTTTACCCATCTATGTTGTTTAGACTTTGAGAGGCCTATATCAAAATTACCAGTTATAGAGGAAGTAAATAGATATTCTACAGGTTCAGTTCTGACCTTATTATCATAATATACTGTCATATTTTGACCCTATTCTTTTGTCGCAGGAAAGTAAGAGTAGCAACAAGAATTGGCCTTACTATCAAGATATCGTCTTCATATTGAATTTTTTGTGTCGATTTAACCAAGAATCCTACTTTTGGCTCTCTATGTCGGTTAAATGGGTAGCCATGATATTTTTGTAATGTAATGGTATCCTATAACTCTTTTGTAATATATTTATAATTAATCAAATATTTTGTTGTACCAGATATTTGATACAGATTATTTGTATGAATATTTAGTTGAATGTTTGTAGACAGGTATTTAGAAAATTTTATCCATACGTTAAAAGGGATATATATGCATACAGGTACAGGGATTTTAATAGAGAAGGAAAAATTGGTCGTTATTGGTGTGAAATTAGTCGCTAATATTATTTACGGCAGTATATTTTGTTCGTCACTATTGCTTATAACGACCAACATTATTCATTGTCGCTACTGCTTATAGCGACCAACGTTATACGTCGTCGCTATTACTTATAATGACCAATATTATTCGTTGTCGCTACTACTTATAGAGACCAACGTTATATGCTGTCGCTATTGCTTTAGCGACCAAAAAATTTTGGTTGGTCGTTAAAGCCTTTAGCGAGGGAGCAATAACGACCACTGATGACCAACAATTTATTTGGTCGTTAATGACATTAGCGACCAAAATTTAGCCATTAATGACCAAAATTGTTGGTCGTTAAAGTCCTAGTTTTCTGTAGTGGTATGACGGAATCGTGGGTTGTATGGTGGTATTAATGGTTGCATGGAGGTAATGTTGCATGGTGGTATTAGGGTTTGTATGATGGTATTAATGGTTGCATGGAGGTATTAGGGTTTACATGGAGGTATTAGGGTTTACATGGTGGTATTAGGGTTTGTATGATGGTATCAATGGTTGCATGGTAGTATTAATGGTTTCATAGTGGTATTAGGGTTTGTATGATGGTATTAATGGTTGCATGGTGGCATTAATGGTTGCATAGTGGTATTAGGGTTTGCATGGTGGTATTAATGGTTGCATGTCGGTATTAATGGCCGTATAGTGGTATTAATGGTTGTATGGTGGTATTAGGGTTTGCAAGGTGGTATTAATGGTTGCATGGTGGTATTAGGGTTTCCATGGTGGAGTTAGGGTTTTGCATGAGAGTTAATGACCGCATGGGATTTAGGGTTTGTATGAAAAGTTTGAAAGGTTGCATGAGATGTGTAAAGTTTGCATGGGAGTGAAGTTTACGTATGGAAGGTTGATTTAGGATACGAGGAAGATAATGTAAGTGTTATTTGAGTGTTTGAACATTTTGGGTGAAAAATAGTACGTGGAGTTATATAAGGGTCCATAAGAGACCAAACCAGGGTTTGTGTGAACAGTTAGGGTTTATTGTGGTTGCTTGGAAATTTTGTGTTATCATGTGTATTTGGTGATTAAAGTGTAATTATGATTGTGGAATTTATGATTTGTGATATGTGAAGTGTAAAGGGAATGATTCATGCATGTCCAGAATGAAAGCTTCTGAATAAGATACTTAAAACACTAATTGTTTAAAGTGGGAGATCGTTGAGACGGGACCAACTGATCCACCGATTCGGAATAGTGGTTAGGGTTTTTACCCTATGTGTGACTGATCCACCGGTTATAATAGTGGTTAGGACATGATGTCCTATGTGTGACCGATCCACCTATTATAATAGTGGGGGTTCCCGAGCTCAATGAACACAAACCAGAGTTTTGCTAAAATGCTTAAAAGATACTAATTACTTACAGTGGAACACCATGCGAGCCGGGGCCAACCGATCCATCGGTTAGGAATAGTGGTTAGGACGCGTAGTCCTATGTATCTCTTATCCACTGGCTATAAGAGTGGTTAGGGTATGATACCCTATGTGCTTCCGATCCACCGGCTATAATAGTGGGGGCTTCCGTACTCGCATGGATTTGATAAAAAGTATGGTGTGAATCGACTTCTAATAAGTGATTAATTAAATAATTAATCCAGATTATATATGGGCCTTTGTACTTTTACCTGGTTGATCATATGCAGTTATGATTGTGTTATCCTATTCTTCTGTATGATTTATGTGCTTATGTGTGGGCCTTAGTGCTCGGTTACCTTACTCAGTACATAGCGTACTGATCACCCTTTTCATGGGTGCTACTCATTCCCACAAATAGTATGTCCTTCTGATCTTGTGCAGGTGGGCGAGACATCAGTCGGGGCTGAGCGTTGTAAATATTTTGGCTCAAGTTCGAGAGTGTCGTAGCTATTTTCACCCTTCTTGTTATTTTACTTTGCTTTTATTAATCCTCTCGGTTTCGGAGTTATCTATTGTGATTTATTACTTTGCGTTCAGTATTTGAGATGGACCTTTTAACAGTTGTTCAATTATATCTCATAATTCTTTACGCGTACCCTGATTCAAAGTTATTATCTCTTAAATTCATTTTATGAAATCTTGGTTTAAGTTTTATATTAATCTTTTTAGACTTAGCATTTGGTACTGAAATGGTCGGAGAGAACCGGTTTGGTACTAAGTGTGGTGGTAACATCCCCAGAATTCACGGGTTTTAAATTAAGTATTTTAATTACTTCCGCTTTAAAAAAAAAGTAGTAAATTTTGGGGTGTTACATAGAAAATCATGATTTAAGCTACTTATCTTTCCAAAAATATTGGAAGTTAATTTAATTTAATTTGGTCTAATAAATTGGGATAGCTAAAAAGAAATTTAATTTTGTAGGTTTTGGATTTAAAGATAAAATAGTATCTAAGTGCATGTGTACGAAATACCCTATATAATAAAATAAACTCTTATATAGAGCCGATCGATTGATCTAATAATTAATTACTGTTTTAGAGTAATATTTGATAAAAATAAATTCTTACTTATAGTAAGGCAGGAGTGAGATAAAATGATAAAATAATTTTTGCTATACTCGATCATGGTAGATTATTAACAATTTAAAATTTTTTATTTTATTTAACAAAATTTAACTAAACTCGTACTATTTGGCAGATCAAACGGGCTATTTTATCGACATATATTGGTTAGAAAAAGGTGGATAGAAAAGGATATAGCTAGTAGTATTTGAATTTGTAGCACGTTCGCCGCCACAACAACCACAACGACGACCACATGCAGCAAAGTAGTAATAATTATCTTCTTCTAACGATGGTCCAAGGACCCCCCAATAATGAAGAAGGTGGTGCAGATAACCTTGGCCTGGGCCTGAGTCTTCTTCAACCATCACCGTCGCGGCATTTGCAAATAGTTTCAAATATTCTACCACCATCCCACAGGCATGGATCAGACGACGAGTTGTCTCCACATCAGCAAGCAACATCACTGGCGGTACCAATGATCAAGGCAAGGAGGGAGTATCTTCAATGAGTCGGTTGCTGCGGCCGCCGCTACAACTAGGACCGATGCAGTTACCGTCCCAACTAGCCTTCCCGTACTTTCTTACCGATACTCCACAGGTTTCATTATTCATGAATACTATTAGCGGTGGTAACTATAGTAGTCATGCTATAGTTGGAGTAAAGTCTAGTGCTAGTAGTATTGCTACTGGTAGTACTGCTCATAACCGGCTGTCACTACGACGAGCACCACCTTCCAAGAAACGGCACAACCCTTTCCAGTCATGAGGCCCCAACAAAGTCGAAACAATCCCTATTCCATACCCTTAGGCCACGGATCGCAAGCATGGACAAACTGAAAGCGTTGGGGATCCGTACCCTATCAGATGAAGTAGTTTGCAAGAAATGCAAAAGAGGCTGTCGAATGGACTTTGATATTGAAAAAAAATTCAACGAAGTGTCTCATTTTTTTATGAGCAATATGTCGGCCATGCACGAGCGTGTGCCTAGTGAGTGGCTGCATCCGTTATTACCCAGCTGCGAACACTGCAGCTAGGAAAAGTGCGTCAGCCTTGTGATTTCGGGAAGCAAGAAGTCGATTAATTGGTTGTTCTTGCTACTGGGTCAATTTATAGGGTGCTGCACCTTGTAACAATTGAAGTACTTCTACAAGCATACCGAGAACCACTACACCGGGGCTAAGGACCGAGTTCTCTATCTCACTTATCTTGACTTGTGTAAGCAACTGGATCCATCCGGTCATTTCAACTATCATTGACGTTCATTAATTACTTTCTTCTTCTTCTAGCTTTCGATCGGCCGGTCGGGTTTATAATATTTATGTAGTAAAATCTTCATTTATCATCATCTGTGTTAGGGTTGTTTCTCTTCTTTTTTTTTCCGCATGATATTCTTGGCATCAATCTACTCATCAAATATTAGCACTTCTTTTTAGTAGTATTTGTTAACACTAATATCTCCCTTCCTCCTTATCTCATGTTAATTACTAATCTTTATTGCAATTACGTATTTTTGCTCAATACTATCTCAAATAGATAAATTATTGCTTGGCAAATCATGTGTATAGCTTTACAAAGTGTATAAAAAAAATCATTTTCGAGAAATTTAGTAGCATGCACAACCTCTTAACTAATGCGCTTTAGGCATCGTTCGGTGGGATTAATTTTATTTTAATTGATGTTTGGTATATATGTTTTACATAAATTTCTACTACTTTTTTTTCCTTCCTGTAATATTCATAAAAAGTTCATGACCATCAATCAAAAGTACTATCATATCTAGTTACAATCACTTTAAAATTGTTATAGTAGTAGTAGTAGTAGTAATAGTAGGAAGAGAGGAAATCAAACATATGCACAAACTTAATTTGATGATGGTCAAATATCTGTACTCAGTCACATGCAGCCACACATTTTGAATTGACTCAATGATGCACGAATTTTTAAGTTCTCTACGCATTCATTGAATGAAATTAATCGGATTAGGTATATGCATAACGTCTATATGGTTTTTCTTCGGAGTTCCTACCGTTGTTGCGTGGTTTTTTTCCTTCCTTTTTGTTGAACTTTAATAATTCGGTTCAATGTACGTGCCAAGCAAGAAGGAGGTAAAGTATGATGTTCTTATATATTTTACGGGACCAAAATTTTTTTTTTTGTTAGTGTTGGTAATAGTTGTTAATTAATGTTAGTTTTTGTATCATTTGTCGGTACGAATTTGATTAAGTAGTATTTAGTTTCGATATGTATAACATTCGTTCCAATCAAATCCCAACAACCTAAATATGTTTTCCAAGAATCTCGTAAGCTGTTATGATATTTTTATCTTGTTTTTCTTTAGTATAAATGGGTTTAGTAATATTATCAAATTTTATTAGGTATCACCATGTAATATTAAAAGATATATAAAAATCAAACCGTTGTACCATTTGAAATTTTAAACTGATAATCCTTTATTTTTTTTAAAAGGAAAACGTCCTTGAAGTCTTGGTAAGTTCTAAATTTTCTTATAAAAAAATTTGAAATATTTTCAAATATTAAAAATACTTCCAAATCCCTTGAAAAAACAAAGGATGTTATATATACATATATAACTTCAATATTCCAAGACTAAAATATTAATCGGATGACTGACCCTTACCTTTTGAAGGTCAGGGTAGGAGAAAATATATAAAAGGCTATGTAACTCTAGACGATAATTTTACCACTTGATCATTTCTAATTATATGAATTAGAATATAAACTCTAAATAATTGGGATTGCTAGTAACTTCCATCTGGAATGCTCGGTTTTAGGAGATCATACAATGATGAGATAGATTTTTCAAACGGAGTTCTATAGGAAATATTGTTGAGATATTTTAGGAGAAATTAATGTCACTAGTTTGTAAAATTGTCAATATATTATTATCTTCTTTGTATTTAAATGATACTTTTACCACTTGATACTTTCTAATTATATGAAATAGAATATAAACTCTAAATAATTGGGCTTGCTAGTAACTTCTATTCGTAATGCTCAACTTTTAGGAGATCATAGAATGATGTGGTAGGTTTCTCAAACGGAGTTCTATAAGAAATGTTGAGATAATTTAGGAGAAATTGATGTCACTAGTTTGTAAAATTATCAATATATATTAGTATCGTCTTTGTATTTAAATGATAAAGTATAACAATCAAATTAATAGAATTGTGTTGCTATATATACTATAATCTTAATTCCTTAGTTAAAGATATTTCATATTATATATAAGGTGAGATGTTTCATTATATGCAAGTCAAAACTCAATTTGGATACAAGTTTATAATTTAAAACTTTGATAGCAAAATGTTAATTCCAATACAAGTTTTCATTTTATAAAGATTCTCCATGTACTTTAAAAATAGGCCTGAAAATTTATCCAATACAGGCTAGTATGCGGTCCAACCCATTTGACCTGTCAGACCACAACTTGATTAAAAGTTAGCTTGTTTTAAGAATTTTTCAATCTTGACCTAGTATGACCCCAGTTCCTCCGAGTGTAAACTTTTATGCTAAAAGATAAAATTAGTCCTACCTATTTTATTGATTTTCTTAATAATTTCTTTTTCAATTTTTATTTAATATTTCAAAAATATAAAATTAATATCATCTAGCTTAAACTAATTTCTCTAAATTAATGGAGTCTGAGGCAACCTCCATACTTACCCATGCTTGGGCCAACCCTAAATATACCTTTAAATTGTTAATTCGTTATATTAAAATTTCACCCCAAAAGTGTGATAAAATAATATGAGGGAGGAGAAAATTTTGAACATATAAATTAATAGTAAATTTATAGCAATACATAAGCATTTAATAATTTAATACATTTTAATTTTGAAGTAATTCATCACAGTTCGTTTTAACGGTCAACTATATACATATATGTAACACCTTAAGTTGATACAACCATACGGAAGCTGCCTCAAATGGATTTCATATTGATTGGCTGGCCTCACAGATCAACACGAGTCCTTTAAGCACGCTTTGTCCTCACTCACACACTTCCTGAGAAATTTTTAAAAAATTCTAAAACTTCACAAGAGGGTCACCTATTCTAAAAAATGCTTCACGGCCAGCACGCTTTACTATGGAGTTCTTTAGGACGAAATCACCAAAATGATGGTATACCAAGTTGATATAAGTAGCTAGATCAATTCTTATAACACTCTGCCTAATTTGGGGTATTACATTCACCCCCTCTCAAAGAACGCAACGTCCTCATTGTGCCTCAACTATTAACTGTATTAATACAGTTTTATCTTAATAATCATTTCGCACGCTGTCGCGGTTTTGCTCTGATACCACATGGAGTCTGCCTTAAAGGAATTTTGGATTGATCGACTGGCTCCACAAATCAACACGAATCCTTTAAGCACGCTTTCTCCTCACTCATGTATTTCCCAAGAAATTTGTCATCACTCACATACTTCCCCGATAAATTTTTAGAAAATACTAAAACTTCCCAAGAGGGTCGTTCATCCTAAAAATTGTTCCACGGCTAGCATGCTTAACTATGGAGTTCTTTAGGAAGGAATTACCAAAATGATAATATACCAAGTTGATATAAGTAGCCAGATCAATCCTTATAGCACTCTGCTTAATTTGGAGTATTACAATATATCACTTTGATGCGTAAACATATAATTATAGCATCTACTTTTTCCTGCACTATTTGACTTTAGTTTATTGTTATGACCATATATAGGGCTAGAAATCTATACCACAAAGAGTTAGGTTTGATTATTTTCGGTACTTGTGAACTGAGTCATAATTTTGATAATAACAAAATAATATAAGATTAATGATATAATTTAAATCATGAGAGTAATAATAGTATAATTATATTGATAAAAATATTAATTATGATATTAAAAATAAGAACATAGTAATAAGAGCACATTGATTTATTTATTTATCTATTTAGATGAGATTAAAAAAATTAAAATGAAGAGAGCATAGCCTTATTCATCCCTCTTTATGCCGATAATTTTATCTCATTGTCAAATACTGATAAGTTTATATTTTGATATATTTTATACCCAACTAATCTTAGTTTTTAGTATTTTATTTAAGTAATATAGGTAAATAATTATAATTTTATATTTAAATGGTAATAATTGCTTAAATACTATTAATTGAACTTAAATGATAATAATTAAATAAATTTAGAATATAATATTATTTATTAATTTTCATTGAATTTTATTTTACAGATATTATTTTTAAATAAAATAAAAAAAATAAAAGAGTTGGACTTTTAGACCAACGGCCCAGGGCTGAACGCCCAAAGGCTAGGGAACAGGAGGCAAAAGAAATGAAGTTCAAGCGAGACGTGGGCCAAGAGGAAAAAAAAGGAAACCAAATGGGGGTTAAAGAAGGAGGGCTGACCTAGAGGCTGGAATATAAAAAACAAAGAGGAGAGCTTACAAGCGCATAGGGCGAAGGAAGAAGTCAGCAAGGGCTGGCGTGTAAAGTACAGGTAGGAAATAAATTGAGAGCCTGTGATGCATAAAAAAACCAAGAGAGGAAGGAGCTTGCGATGCAAGAAGAAAAGCAGCAACGCAAAGACAGACATGAGAGCCGTAAGTCAGAGGCCGCATGAAATTGAACAAACCAGCGTTGCAGTACGAGAGGAGGATGACCAGAAGAGAGAGAGTGGAGGCAGGAGTGATCGCTGACTGGTGCGCACATTAGCACCCGAAAAAAAAATAAAAGAAGAAGAAATTATTTGCATAGAAATAAAGGACAACCGAGAAGAGAGAATTATAGACAAGTTTACCCGGTAAAATTTAATTTAGATAAAATTAATTTTTTTATTTAATAAATTCTTGATCTTTTATTCATAATTAATTTATGTTATTTATTTCTCTATTTTTAATTTATATTTTGGGATATATATTTTTTTGTAATTAATTCAACTATATTATTTATTACTGGAGAATAACTTGAAATCCTAGATTAGGGTTTGAAATGTGATTTTATTTTTCTTTGTTTTGTGAGATTGTTCTTTGACTCTATTATATATATATAATATATAATTATATAATATATATATATATATATGTTATTATTTTTCTATCAGGTATAATATATAACACCCCAAATTAAGCGGAGTGTTATAAGGATTGATTTGGCTACTTATATCAACATGGTATATCATCTTTTTTGTGATTCAATCTTAAAGAACTACACAATTAAGCATGTTGGTCGTGGAGCAATTTTTAGGATGGGTGACCATCTTGGGAAGTTTCAGAATTTTCTGAAAATTTCTCGGAAGTACGTGAGTGAGGACAAACGTGCTGAAAGGACTCATGTTGGTCTGTGGGGCCAGCCGATCAATTCCAAAGCACTCCAAGGTAGCCCCTGTATGGTTGTATTGACTCAGGGTGTTACATAATTTATATGGTGTATGTCTTGCTCTGGTTTCCTCATAGTGATAGTATGTAGGATTATTTACCCGCTAGGTGACTATATGAATATTTTAGAATTTATATGTTTAAATTGTAGCTAGGTTAGATAATAATTCACCTTATAGTTTTGTGATTCTAACCAAAATAGTAAAACATTTAGATACGTGTGGGTCAAAGAAGGAAAACACAACTAGACATGCTCTGGTTTATTAGTTGTAGAATGTAAAGTCCTATTATAAGCAAATTCCACTTGAGGTAAAACATATTCCCATTGCTTAAGATTCTTTCCAAGGACAGCTCTTAACATGTTTCCTAATGTTCTATTAACTACCTCAGTTTGACCATCAGTTTGAGGGTGACAAGTTGTAGAAAACAATAACTTAGTCCCTAATTTCCCCCACAAAATCTTCCAAAAATGACTTAGAAACTTAACATCTCTGTCTGAAACTATAGTCTTAGGAATTCCATGTAATTTAACCATATTAGAAAAAAATAATTCAGCCACTACTACAGCATCATTTGTTTTATTACGAGGTATAAAATGAGCCATTTTACTGAACCTATCTACTACAACCATTATTGAATCTTTAGCTCTATTAGTCCTAGGTAATCCTAATACAAAATCCAAAGATACATCAACCCAAGGATGGTTAGAGACAGGTAAGGGGGTATATAAACCAAAAGGTTTTGAAGTAGTTTTTGCCTGCCTACAATTAATACAATTGACACAATGTTTTAAAACATCCTTTTTCATGTGTGGCCAGTAAAAATGTTCAATTAAAACATCTAAAGTTTTCTGAGATCCTAGATGTGCCATTAACCCACCACTATGGGCTTCTTGAATTAATAATCCTCTATAAGAGCATACAGGAATACACAACCTATTTTCCCTAAACAAGTATCCTTCATTAATAAAATACTTCCCTTGTGAAGAAACTTCACACCTTTTATAGATTTCTTTAAAATCAATGTCTTCTAAGTATAATAGTTTAATACTGGAAAAACCTAATAAAGTAGTATCAGCAGCATTTAATAAAGCATATCTCCTAGATAAAGCATCTGCAACTATATTATCACTACCTTTCTTATATTTAATTATGTAAGGAAAACTCTCAATGAGTTCTATCCATCTACCTTGTCTCCTATTTAACTTTGATTGACTCTTTAAATACTTAATAGCTTCCTGATCAGTATTAATTACAAATTCCCTATGCCACAAATAATGTTGCCACACTTCCAAAGCCCTTACTAAAGCATACAGTTCTTTTTCATAAGTAGAATAATTCAATGTACTACCATTTAATTTCTCACTAAAATAAGCTATTGGTTTTCCTTCTTGAGAAAGTACAGCCCCTATTCCTAACCCTGAAGCATCACAATCTAATTCAAACATTTTTTCAAAGTCAGGAAGACTCAATACAGGTGCTTGGGTTAATTTAGTCTTAAGTGTCTCAAAAGATTGCTGTTGTTCTAATCCCCAAGTAAACCCATTATCCTTCTTTGTTATGGCAGTCAAAGGAGCAGCTATAGTACTAAAGTTTCTCACAAATCTCCTGTAAAAAGAACACAGTCCATGAAAACTTCTTACTTCAGTTACACTCTTTGGCACAGGCCATTCCTGAATAGCTCTAACCTTTTCTTCATCTACAGATACACCCTCTTTTCCTACTACAAATCCTAATAAAACCACACTTTCCAAACAAAATCTAGACTTAGCTAAATTAGCATAAAGCTGTTCTGTTTTAAACACATTCAAAATAATCCTTAAGTGTTTCAAGTGTTCCTCTAAAGATTTACTATATATAAGTATATCATCAAAATAAACAACCACAAATTTTCCAATAAATTCCCTTAACACATAGTTCATAAGTCTCATAAAAGTACTAGGAGCATTTGACAACCCAAAAGGCATTACTAACCATTCATATAATCCAAAATTAGTCTTAAAAGATGTCTTCCACTCATCTCCTGGTTTCATTCTAATTTGATGATACCCACTTTTTAAATCTATCTTAGAAAATATAACAACACCATGCAATTGATCCAACATTTCATCAAGCCTAGGAATTGGATATCTATACTTAATAGTTATCTTATTTACTGCCCTGCTATCCACACACATTCTCCAACTTCCATCCTTTTTAGGTACTAATAACACTGGTACGGCACAAGGACTCATAGACTCCTTAATATATCCTTTACTTAATAGTTCAGAAACCTATCTTTTTAATTCCTTAACCTCTTCAGGATTGGCTCTATAAGTAGGCCTGTTTGGTATAACAGCTCATGGAATAAAATCTATTTGATGTTCTATTCCCCTTAATGGAGGTAATCCACTAGGTATGTCCTCAGGAAACAACTCACTATATTCTTCCAATAACAGTTTCACCGTACTAGGTACTTCTTCAATTATTCCTCTCTGACACTCATAACAGTCCTTAAAAACCATCAAGTACACATTGGCATTTCTCTTTATTGCCTTTCCTACATCCTTACCTTTAGCATAAAATCCAAAAGTTCCTTTTATGTCCTTTGTACTAAGATCATTCTACAAATTAGTCTTAGATAACTCCTTATAATCAGATTTAATTTTGGTTTGATCCTCAAATATTTCTTTTGGAGTCATAGGTGCTAAGACAATCTTCGTATCATCCTTCTGTACTGTATACCTATTTTTATAGCCATCATGTACTACCCTCCTATCATATTGCCAAGGCCTTCCTAACAACAGGTGAGCAGCATGCATAGGAACTATGTCACATAAAACAGAATCTTCATATTTTCCTAACTTTAAATTCACTAAAACTTTTTGACTAACCTTAACATCTCCCAATTCATTAAGCCGTTGCAATCTATATGGTTTTGAATGTTTAGTAGTGGTTAATCCTAACTTAGACACCAACAGGGTACTAGCAGCATTAATACAACTGCCACTATCTATGGCCATGTTAAAGCACTTATCATCAATTAAACATCGAGTATGGAATATATTTTCTCTCTGTATAGCATTAGAATCAGGTAATTTATTACTATTTAAAGCCCTTCGAACCACAAAAAGATCCCTACTCACTTGTAATTCTACTTCCTCTTCTAGGTCACTATCATCCTTTCCAACTATATTGACCTCTTCTTCTTCTAATTCAGATTCAGATTCTATATCTCCAGACTCCCTAATCAAAATGTTTCTCTTGTTCGGGCATTCAGAAGCTATATGTCCTAAGCCTCCACACCTAAAACATTTAATATCCCTAGTCCTGTTTGATCCATTTACAGGATTTGTCATCACATTCTTGCCCTTTTCAAACTTCTGTCCTACCTTAGCTTTATTGTTCCTTCCCCTAAATTCTACCTTACTATTATTCTTCTAGTTTCCAGAAGTATTTCCCCCAAAATTTCTCCTTACATTAGTCTTAAACCCAATCCCAGGGGGTTTATATTGCCTAGATTTCCTTAATTGAATCTCTATCTTAGTAGCTATATTCACCATTTCATTCAAGGTTCCATAAGGATACAGTTCTACTTTATCAGCTATCTCTGAATTTAACCCACTCAGAAACCTAGCCATGGTAGCATCATCATCCTCAATAACTCCTGTCTTAATAATCAAAACTTCTAATTCTTTGTAATAGTCATCCACTGTCCTCACTCCTTGACTAATAGTTTGCAACCTCTTATGCGACTCCCTATAATAGTAACTTGGCACAAATCTCTTCCTCATTAAGATTTTAAACTCTGCCCAAGTCTGTATGGATGGTTCCCCACACCTTCGTCTAGTTAACACCAAATTATGATACCAAGAGGACGCATACTCAGTAAATTCTACTACAGCCACCTTAATTTTCTTTTCTTCAGAGTAATTATGACACTCAAAAACTAGTTCTATTTTCCTTTCCCATTCAAAATAATAATCAGGGTCATTTCTGCCATTAAACCCTGGTATACTAAGCTTAAGATTATTCAAATTCCTATCAATGAGCTCTAATTCCCTATCCTGCCTATTGTTCTGTCTAGGCATCCTATCACTATTGTGAGATACTTGGTCTTCCAACTCCTCTAGATTAGCTATGGGTGGAATTCTAATCCTAGGATCCATTGGAGTCCTTCCTAAAACTCCTGCCTGATTAGTTTCAACTCTGTTATGTTGCAACTCATTGATTCTTACTTCCTATTCACCTAATCTTTGTTCTAGGTTAGCAGATAACACAGCAAATTGTGCAGTCATTTGTTCTTGAAAAGTTCTAAGTGTTTCTAAAAGATCATTACTAGACACAGATTGATTCACTGACTGACCATTGTTAGACATAATGAAATTCAACAACAGTTTAAACAACTAACACAGCAGCAATTTAATTAATAGAAACAACTTATTCAAGAATTTCAGATAACAGAACACACAGTATAATCTCAAGAAGTATCATAGTATCAAATATTAACAGTGATAGCAACAGTAAAGCTTACTCAGATTTATGCAATGTCTATAATAATTCGACAATACTAATTAAGTAAAAGAGAACAATATTACCGTGTCTGCTTAAGCAATCAATTCACTTATCTAGGGTACCCCTCTTCTTGAAGGTCTATCCCTTTTCTTGAAACCAAAATGGTTCGCCGGTTATGTTATTAACCTGTATACTTATTGACAAGCAAGTAATTTGCGAAGAAATTGGAAATTAAGTATAGCAGATAGTAGTATTAAACAAGAAAATTTACGAATCGAAGGTTACCAACAACAATTTGTCGCACGTGTAAGGGCCTTGATATGGCACTTGATACTGATCAGTCATCTCCCATCCAAAGTTGGGTTGATGCCTCATTCCCGAATAGTATGTGCTTGTATAGGGATCATGTCCTTGAAAACCATTGAAAGATTGAACATTGGGTTGTGTCCATCCTCCTCCTCTAATAGCTTGTTCATGGTAAGCATATGGATTTCCTTGCGTATGACACACTTCATTTGTATTAATAACTCTAGCTTCAGCTACCTGCAAAACAAGAGCAGTGAGTTTGTTAAGTTTATCTTCAAGACTACTTATACTTACCTCATTTACTCTTGCGTTAAGATTCGAGCAAAGTTTTCTATAACCAAAGGATCCTCTCATAGCCACCTGAAAATACTAACACTTCAAAGGAAAAGGTTAATAACAAAACACACCAAAAATCCTAAGAAAATCTAAAACAAACTAAAAGAAAAAAATAAAAAAACACTAAAAATAAAAACACACTAAAAATACTAGCAAAATAAAGGTGAAGTTACCAATCCCCGAAAACGGCGCCAAAAATTGGTGCGACCGTAGCCGGCACGCAATTTAAACCCTCTTGTTGTCAATTGTAGCACTGGTAAATAAGGGTATCGTTCTAAGCCGGGGATTGAGAGGGCTCACCTCTAATTAACTAGCTTGGAAATAAAACTAAAAACACTAAATAACCTAGAATAAATAAATAAGAAAAATATTAATGGGGGTTATAAAAATAATAATAATAAAAGAAATAAATAAAATAAACTAATAATGAAAATAATGGGAAACCGCAGATATGAGAAACATGTTAGGAAAATAAAAATCCACCACTAGATTAGATCGAGATATAATATTTATTTCTAAGTCATCCTTTAATCATGAGAAGGAGATCGACCAAGTTGCACACCAAAAGCAGGTCTATACACCTTATATTACTTCCCTTAATTAATTAATACGACAAAGCGCCAATATTAACCTTATTGAATACTAGCAGTATAGCAGCAACAAGCGGCTCCTATATTTAACTAGATTTAATGCATTAAGTGTAAGTGGAAGGCTGTCAATCTAAGTATCCATACTAGTACAAAAAGCATGTCTAGCTGTATTTCCTTTCCTTGACCCACACGTATCGAAACGTTTTACCACTTCGGTTAGAATCACAAAACGATTAGGTGAATTGCTATCTAACCTAGCTGCAATTTATACATATAAATTCTAGTATATTTAGATGGCCACCTAGCAAGCAAATAATCCTACATACTGTCACTTATGAGGTACCAGAACAAGGCATGCACCAAATAAACTATACTTGACAGAATTATACATATAAACGATAGCAATTAATATAGAGTCAAGAAACAATCTCACGAAACAAAGAAAATAAAATTATAAGTCAAACCATAGTCTAGGGTTTCAATTCATTCCCTAACAATAAATAATCAGCCAACCATAATTAAAGAATTAATTACACAGAAATATATATCTAAAATATAAATTAAAAATAAGAGAAAGAAATAACCGGAATTAATTTTGGATAAAAGATCAAGAATTTATTCAGATAAAAATTAATTTTATCTGAAATAAATTCTACCGGTATTAAACTCTTCCTCTAATTTTTCTTCCTTCTCGGCCTTGATTTCCGTGCAAAAATTTCTTTTTCTTTTCCTTTTCCTTCGGCTGACACTGACGGCTGACGCTCGCTGCCGCGCTGCAGCCTCGTTTCCTCGATTTTTGTGTCGCCCCTGTCTGGCCTCCGTTCCCGCACAACTTCCGTGCCCAGCCGCACACTCACGACTCCTCTCCTTCCGTGCCTGTCTTCCCCATTTGACCGAGCCTCTAAAGGCTCTGTCACACTTTTCTCCCAAGCCTATAAAGGCTCTCGTACCTCGCGTCGTGCGCCTCTGCCGCCTTTCGACGTCCCTCCCCTCTCTCTGAAGGCCATGAGGCTATTTCTATTTATTTATGTTTGTGCGGCCACGTCAGCCCTTGTGGCTGACTCTTCTTTCTCTTGTGCTCCGTTTGGTTTCGTTGTTCCAAGCCTTTGGGCCTTCGGCCTTCGGCCGTTGGTCCAAAGGTCTTATCTTTTTTTTTCTTTTACTTAAAAATAAAACCTGTAAAATAAAATTCAATAAATATTAATAAATAATATTTTACTCTAAATTTACTTAATTTATATCATTTTAGCTCAAATAATAATATTTATGCAAATTTTACCACTTAAGCATAAAAAAATAATTATTCCCCTATATTAGTTAAATAAACTACCAAAAACTAAGATTATAAGGGTATAAAATGTGTCAAAATATGAACTCATCAAATAGCCGTATCTAATCCAATTTAATAACTTATTTTCATAGTATTAAATCCATTAAGTTCGATGCTAATTTAGTAAAATTCCCAAAAGAATATAGCCTACTTTTATAGTTTGATTCTCTTATTCAATTGTTAGATTTTTTATTATTAATATTCACCTTTAAGTTCCTAGATTAAATAACTATGTATAGTCAAATCGGCGATCAAGCAACTCAACCATACTTGAATAACTAATAACTGAATTCAAGAATTTAAGCAATCAAAATGGAAATTAAACTAATTTACCATTAATTTATAATTTAGGCTAGATCCAATCCTCTAAATGAAATCTACTCAAGCATAATCATGAAAATGATAAATATGAAGTAGTAAATAGAATGAATATTTTAAATTAAAATTAGAGAAGACAAGATAAAACCAAATTCTTCAAGAATATTCAAGAATTGGAATATCCAAAGTGATTAATTTCATGAGAGATTAATGATTTAAACTAGGAATTAGATTAAAATTGAAGATAGTTTATTATACAATCATAAGGATTGAAAAAGTGAGAGAAAGTGCCTCCCTTCAATTGTCTAAAAGTGGGTAGAAAACTACTACATAATGAAAAAGTTACAAAGGTAACAACTCTTGAAAAGGAAAAATTACACATGGCATAACCATGCCACATGATCCTAGCAAGGTGTGGTTCGGGAAAAGTTAGGAATTCACCCTCAAGTTGAGCACATGTTGTGGCATAGACCACATCCAACTTGTGGTGGAGGTGAATTTCACGATTTGCTCATCCCTTAGTTCCAAATCCTCCCGTTTATGTCCCAAGGCCTGGCGTAGCCATATGACATATTATTCATCATTCCAAGCTTGATCTGGACTCTCATTTTGCATTGATTTTGATCCACTCTTTGTCAAAATCTTGCACCTATATAAGTTTCCTAAAACAAAGTAGTATCCGAGACAAAAAAGACTAATTCTATCATATATAATAATAGAAATACACACAATTCAATGATATAAATGATAGAATATATGAATATTTTATCATTTATCAACACACATTCGAATGGGATCTGCTTGGCGTGACGAGTATAAATCATTAGGTGAACCCTATTTGGTGTGACAAGTGTGAAACGTCCAATAGAGATCATTTCACGTAATGAGTAAGAATCATCAGACGGGGTCCATATCAAAGTGGACAAATATGATGCTTTTATAAAGCTTTTAATGGGTATATATAGGTTTAAGTAGAAAAAGATAATGATCTAGAATCTTCTTTCATTTTTTAATAATTAAAATAAGAAAATAATAGCTAAAAATAACATGATGAGAAGGAAGGAGTTTGGCACCTTCTTGTGTTTAACGTAAGTTTTTAGGCATCCTAAAGCTTATTTTGGATCATATGACTAGGAAGAAGATAATACTAAGTAGATAATTATAGAATTTATTAGATATTAAAAATAATAATAAGATAAAACCTGATAGTAATCCCCTATGAAAATCAACACTCTTGTCCTTGGGGATCGAAGCAAAAATCTAGTTACTATATGGTAATAATAGATAAGGAAATATCCTACTATAAGATATTATATAATTTATAATTACCTAATAACAATTAGTAATTAAATTATAAGTAAAATAAAATATAAAGATCTGATTTGCACGTACATTATAAACTCATTCATTAACCTAAAGAAGTCCCAAACATTTATTCCTTCATTGTTAATTATCTTACACTTAAATAATTTAACCTCAAAATACTTATATATTTATAGTCAACATGCCTGCAGTTAGTAGATATTGGTCTTGTTGATATTCCATATTTTTCTTAAAATAAATGAGCTACATTTTAATTTAAACTACTTACTCTAGCAATTAGGGATATCAATTAGTTGAAGTGTACTTGAGATCATTCATCTAATTGGTTGGTTACTCTTTGCAAGATCACGAATCCTTTCGCTACTATAACTATTCCCTTTATTTGTATAAGTATTAAACTAAATTTTAATATGTCTCTAATTTACATGTAGGATAGAGTAGAGAGGAAGATCAACAGCAGATGAATTTTGGGTCTTGGCCTTCTACAAGTGTGATGATAATTTTATAACTTTTTTCATCTTCTATTTCGTGTGTCTCATACATCGTGTGTGTAATTTATCTATATATACTCACAATATATAAGGTGCTCCTTTTTTCCTTGTTGTGCAGGTCATGTATGACCTCTAAGATTTTAGCCCTTGGTCTTATCTTTTTCTTTCTATTTGATTTTAGTGAAGCGGGTATCGAGGTGTACACTGGTAAGAAATTATCTATTAGGGAAAAATTGGGGTTAGACTGGTTAAAACGGTTTGACTCGATATGCACTAAATGTTGTTGTTTTAGTTAAATAGGGATAACAATTCAAGGGAGAATGACCCTATTTGACCCGGTTGGAACTAGTTATACGGGGATCATACTGTTTTTTTTTTAATAAAAATAATTTTAGATGAAATCACTGTTGGCCCAATTGAATTGGTCGGACCATGTTCTAGGAGGTTAAGTGGATCGATTCTCGATCCGATTTTTAATACACTTTTTGGATTCGTATCTTTGGTAACTAATTTGCTACTATCTTACTTTCGTTGACTTTTTCCTTTGTTTTTGTTCATCATCTTGGGGATAGCATGTGATGATAATATATGATGGGTTGATGACTTCATAATATAATCAGATTTGGTAAAATTTTCTAGAAATAATATTTGTAGATCTTGTCTTTATCTTTTCATACCAATTTGAATCACCAAAATCCCAATTTTAATATAAAAGTTATATTCAAAATACAACAAGCTATCAAAAAGCTTGTGAATTTAATCTTAAATCCGTTTTTTAACAAATAATTAAGATTATTATCATTTAAAAATACAATTATAAATAATATAAATAACCTCAAATATTACTTAAATAAATAAAAAACTCATATTAACAGGATGTAAAATAAATAAAAATATGTATTCATTAATTTGTCACTAATTCTTAAATTTATATTACTTTGGAAATAAAATCAAATATTTATTATAATCCTCGGAGCTATAGTTAGCAACCCCCATCCCCCAAAAGTATAGCATCTAGATGGCTGGCCATATCTTAGGTATTTAAACTTTACTTTAGTCAACAATTCTTCATTAATTACTCTCTCATTCATCCGTGTAAGTCAGGAAGATGAATCTCTTTGTTTTTTTTTGTTTTTTTTTTGGTGGCTTTTAGAATCCCACGGAAGAGGGCACTTTTAAATGATGGTCCATAATCCTACAAGTCTAGTGGTCTAGAAGAATAATAATATAAGTAGGGAAAAATATTTAGCATTTTATGTGGAAAAGTTATTGACATTAGTTGTTTACTATTGTGGTTTATTATTTTATTATATTTACTATATAAATTTATGATAATATATATATAGTGTTGTTTGGGATCAAATTATGTTTCCTAATACACGTTTAATCATAGTCAAACAATACATATAGTTGTTATATATATTTCCTATTTAATATTATTTAAAAAAATGGTTATATGCTTCACCATTATTCAAAGGATAATGATTCACCCTATAATAATAGTATATAGCACAAGCAAAACTAGAGCACCTTTTCTGATTTTCTTCATTTCCCCTATCACATAGTTATTATATAATGTCCCTCCCCGTCAAAGTATGTTTCATTTGAAAGATGGCTCCTAAGTCTTTCGCATTCCTAAACCATCTATCTATCGCGTTTCTCATTTACTCATTGATGGCGGCAACAACAGTATCAAGGAACATATTTCCAACTCCCAATTTGGAGGCCCCCTGTAAGTTCTGATTTTCATCTCCTTCTCCTACCAAATCAACTCTTAATCCATGTATGCACACGCGCATGGAGTATATATTTTGTTCATGATCTGGAAATGAAAGGAATGACATGTAAATGTTGAACACATAAACAAGTGCAGCGGACGAGGAAATTCAAAGAGCCAAAGAGTTGGGGGAAGCAAAGTTTGGTTCGTGGCCATTTTAGTACCAAGTATTACCTGCAGGAAAAGGGGCTCAGTTTTGTTGCTATAACTCAGGTCCCTTTGGATCTTATTATTACTGCGTAAGGTGCTACGGCTACTCCCAAACTATGAGCAATGACCATATTACTGCTCAAGGAGTTACAAAACCTTGGAATTAAGGTCGTATACTATTTTTGATCAGAACAGAAATGGTTTCGGGTAACAGATCTAGTTTTGTGTTTTGCCTCTGTTTCAATTAGTCGGTAGCTAATAATAGTCATGAATTTTAGGTTCCTAGGATATGTGATCTCTGATTTTCTTTTCTTTTGTTTTGTTTCTTTAAGGGTTTTTTTTTTCTTAATTTTTATTTTAGTTGAGTTGCAATTCATTTGATTAACTGTATGTGGTGTTAAATTAAAATAATACTATAGAACATAACCACCCAATTGGACCAAATCTAGCTATCTTTTTAAATTTTTTAATGATCTATTATGGTTTACGAAACTGATAGTTTACTGTTTGAGTTCCAACTCCCCCCTACTCTATAAGCTCAAAAGGCATAAATGCCAAACTCATGAAGATAGACATTTTTTTTAATCACAAACAAGCCCCCATTTGCACTACCTTTTCCTTTTTTTTTAAAAAAAACAACTTCATTGGGTGACAAACATTATGAAACATAAATCCTTATTCTATCCTATTGGGAACAATTCACCAACATATCCGAAACCATGTTGCCTTCCCACGATATGTGTGCTCTACGAGGATTCCTTTAAAATTGACCTCCAGCAATCCATGATAATGCCAACACGAGGGTGACGCATCATACATTGAGAGATAATAATAATAGCAACACATAAGGCATCATAATTAATCTCTAAGTATTTATTCCTTCTCCGGAAACGTTCCGCCTCCTATTAATTTATTTTGTGTCAGAATTTATATTAAAATTATTTAATTAATTTTATTTATTAAAAAAATTATTAATGATTAAAATTAACTAATATAGGTAATACTTTTTTTCTCTCTTAATTTTAGTAGATTTGATATATTTTTAATATATATGTATATATAATGTATATTTATATAATTTTTTTATGTTTCTTGTCGCCTCCATTTTTTAAATTTTTAAGAAATGATATTTTTATATTTCTCCCCGTCCCCGTGCAATGTTGGGTGTTGACGGTGCCAGTTTATGACACCTTTATTTTTAAATCCTAAAATATTTAGAAAACAATGCTGAAGTCGGATATGAATGGGAGCATTAACACCATACTTAATACAAGTAGACTTTATTGTCACACTTATACTGCTTATAAGGTTAGCTAGGCTTAAAATAAGAAAAATCTAAAATTTTATTATAACTCTAAGTAAATAGTAATATAGTCTCATGACTCAAATAAACTCTAAACGTAGAAACAACTTATTGTTGACATCTATTCATTAAATATGTGATTGCGACATGGATAGTCAGCCTAATTTTGGGACAATTTAATAAATAGTTTTGAGATTATTTGGGACTTAAAAATTAATCTAGTATTTTTAAGCCTTGTTCATGTTTTATTAAATTGGGTTTAAATTATTTAAATATAGCCTAGCTTAATTTTTATAAAGGACAAGAAGTCCAAAAGTAAGCCAAATGGAGATTGACTCTCAAGTGTGCAAGGCAACCAATAGGCTCAAGCTCGATAGCAAATATATCTTCTCTTTTATAAATAAAGGGATCTCATCCTCATTTTATACATTGAAGTCCATAGATCAAGAGATCCTAGAGAGAAAACTACCACATACTTTAAAACTAAGGGTCAAGAATCGAATAGTGAAGAATAAAGACCAAACAAACAAGATCGGAGCATCAAACAAGTTGAGTTCAAATTAAGTTCAATACCATAAATTACAACAATTACTAAAAACATCATTGGTTGGTTAAGAGATTGAATAAGAGGATATTAAATCTTGTTACAGGTTTAAAATAAGTCTATTGTTAACTTAGTAGATTATTTCTTGACCATATCCTAGATAACTTGAAGGTCATAGATTTGACATAGGCACAAAATTTAGACATATCCCTATGTTTCACATTAACAATACAACACAGGTTATTATTTCATCAATCTATAGGCACACTAATTAATGGATCATCAGTAATAGCAAATGGTGGTATTGCTAGGAATAATTTGGGGCAAATAATATCAAGCTTCGTGAAATATCGAAACAATTAATAGTCTAAAGTTGTGGGCTACATAACAAAACGGATTTCCATAGCAACAACTTTGGGCATTCACAATAGCACCATATTATTGAATTCGATGCCTCTTCAATCGTACATCTTCCTCCATTCCTCCTTTTATAATATAAGGTTATTAGGTTTCTGATTTTATTTTATAATAAAACTTATTTTATATAAAACATAAATAGTTAAACAGTTTATTTTCAGTTTTAATCTTATATTATTTTCAGTTTAATAATTAAATAGTAAATATTCAATTTAATATAAAAATATATTAGTAAGAGTATTTTTTTAATCTAAAATTTGGTAATTTTTAATATACGTATAAAAATATAACAACCCTTTTATTATATAATAAATGTCGTATATATTATCTCAGATTGTAGGAACTATATGAAGACATTCTCTCTGAATTAACGATACCACATGTTGGAAAGTGAAGAAGACAACGGATTGATTGACCAATTTCAATTGTAAAATGGACGAGGAAATTTTTTTTTTGGATTTTTTAACTTTTTAATGTATGCCCCACTTTCCTCATCCATGTACTATGAGATTCCATGGCACCCGAATTGTAAACTATATGGTGATACGCACTTTTATTTTACCCAAAAGATCATTTCACCAATATATTATAGATTTAAAAAAACTAACAACTAAATAATGAATAAAACTCTTTGCATAAAGCTAAACATAGTCCACTACAATTAGCATTTTTTTTTCCATCATTATTATAATTCATCTGGTTTCACTATTTGAAATCCCTTCGTAATTAAATTATTGAATCAAATCATATATACACTTAAATAAATCTATTTGCTTCCACTTTTGTACCCAATTCTCACTCATCATTACTTTCTTAAACTAGATGTGTCCATTAATTTCTAAATTGTTCGTATATGCACTTAAAATGAATATTTTCAAGTATATATGAAATACTAAAAATGCATACATATGACATGATAATGATAAATTTACTAGCTGTTATTCCTAATCCACTAGTGTAGATTCAAATAGATTAAATGAAAATTAAGATGTAATAAATATAAGGATAAATTTTGTTGAAGTACCATGACATTTGACATAATTCCACTTAAGTACCATATGTTTTAAATAATCCTTATTAGGTACCATGTGTTTTAATTTTTTATTTCACTTTTGTATCATCTTATTAATAATTTTAGTTTTATATTATTGAAATAATAAATTTTCTAATATTGAATACTTTTCTAAATATTATTTTTGAAATTTTTATATTTTTTATAAAAATATTTATTTATTTTTAAATTTTATAATGTTCTCATGTTGTTTGTTTAAAAAAAACTATAAAAATACAAATATTATATATATAATACTCTATTTTTTCATGTAATATTTGAAAAATACTTGATATTTAAGACCTTATCATTTGAGTCAAATAAAACTGAAAACGTTAATAATATGGCATTAAATTGAAACAAAAAAAAAATTAAAACCCATGATATCTAAATGAGATTGTTTAAAACACATTGTACCTAAGTGAAATTTATCCTTAATAATTGACAATTGATTAAGCTATGTTCTTCTTTTCTTATTTTTAGTGATATAATATGATCTGAACTAATCAAATCTGAATTGTTGTTATTTTACCAATTGTTAGTGAAAATGATTATATATAATTATTATCATTAGTTTTATATTATTTTTGGTTTAAATTTTTGCCAATATGATTTGATCTAAATCGATTTGATTTAATCTGATCTCATTTGATCTAACATCATAGAACCTGAAAATAAATCAAGAAGAACATGGCCTTGCACAACCTAAAAATATTAAAGTATGTATTAATATAGCGGTGAGTATTCCCGCCTGTCATGCAGGTAACCTGGGTTCAATCCCAGGCAACGGTGCCAAAAATTGGTATAACTGAAGCTGACACGTAATTTAAACCCTCTTGTTGACAATTATAGTACTGGTAAATAAGGGTATCATTCTATACCGGGGATTGAGATGACTCATCTTTATTTAACTAGCTCAAAAATAACAAAAATTAAAACCCTAAATCACACCAAATAAATAAATACAAAAAAAAATAATGGGGGTTATAAAATTAGAAAAATAATAAAATAACAAATAAAATAAAATAGAATAAAAATAATGGATAACTGTAGATATGATAAATATGCTAGGAAAGTCGAAATCCACCACTAGATTTGTAATACCCCGTATTTTTTAAATCCAATTTTATTAAGCTTAATTATTTTATTAGCATAATTTGATGTAAACATTTAATTATTTTAATTTTATTTTATTTTAAGGATTTATCGACGATTTTGACTTCATATTTAAATTTAATTAATCATTTTTGTTGCGGATCATTCTAGATAAATTCGTTCACGATTATGATTTTATTATATTCATATGATTTTGATTTTCGGTTAAAAATATGTATTTTTTTTTCTTTCTTGTATTTCAATTTTTAATATTTTAGATATGCTTTCGATTATAACTTCGTCATGCGATTACGAGTTTATTTTAGAGTTATATTTTGTTAACAATATATATATTATTTAAATTATAAAATTTCTGTTTAAAATAGTCAAATTTATTTTAATAATTTTATCCATAGAAAATATTTCCGACTTTGAATTTATTCATTTCCGAGGTTGCTAAAATCTTCGAAAAGTTTTATATTAAAAAGATCTTTGGAGCTTATTTATGGATTTCTTTCCAAAACTAATTTTCTTCTGTTTTACTCTTTTTGGTTGCGGAAGACCAGTTTCAAAAATTATTTAAATTAGTCTCAGTTTATTAGAATTTAATTTAAATATTTTCTTATATGCTTTTAAATATTATTTCGAGGTCTTATAATGTATTTTCGTAAATAATATAAATTTTTACGTTCATTGGTAAATTCTTCCGAAAATACTTTTGAAATTCTTTATATAGCTCTTATATCGATTTTAAGCCTTCGGATCCTTACGAAATGATTTTTTTTTGTAAAATAAATTTTAGATAAAATTTTACAATAATATTTTTGGATGTTTAGTATTTATTTATATTTTTGTATTTACAAAAAAAGAAAAAAAATGAAATCCCGACTAGTTCCCCCGACCCCCTCTTCTTTTCCATTTCTCTGTTCTTCTCTCCATTCTCTTCTCTCCCTTTCCCAACCTATCCTTGCCCTCTGCACCCAAAACCCCTGCTTGCCTCCTCCTCCCTGCTCCTCCGTCATCGACCGTCGGCTAACACCACTGCTACCACACACCACCACCGACGACGCACAACACCCAGTCACTGCAGTCGTAGCAAATGTCGCAGCAGTGCAGCAACAACGAATAGAAGCAGAAGAAGCGAACAGGAGTGATGGCGCCATCATCCAGTCACCACTGACGTCTCTCGACCACAGGCGAGTGGTCCTTGCCTTCCGAAGAAGTTCCTCCAATGTCCAACTGCTCCAATTTGTTTTATTTCATCTGGTATAAATTTTCAAAAACCCTAATCATTGTTTTGATTAATTGAGTGTGAATTAGCTTATGATAAGCTAAATTGACTGTGTAATTATGCATATATATATATTGTATGATTGATTTAGAGTGGTTAATTGTACTCTATTTAGTTGATTTGTGAAAATTGAATTTTTGGCTGGGTTATGCCCAAATTTTTTTTGGATTCATTCTATCAGGGTATTTTGAGAAAATCGATTTTTAGGCCCAAATCCTTGTTTTTATGCTTTATGCTTTATGTGGAATTAATCAAAATCAGATTTGTAGATCAAAATCATTGTGTAATGAAATTGGGTTGCATAATTTAGTTGTTTCACTCAATTGATTTTATAATATCATTTGAAATGTATTTAATTTTATATCAGAAGTGTTGATTTGGGAAAATTGTGTGAAATTGATCGGGATTGGATTTTTAAGTCAAAACTCTTGCCGGTCTAAATTGGATTGTGTAATCGGGTTATTTTATTCAATTGATTATATATTTTACATTAGAATACATTTAATTTCAATTCCAAACCGTTAATTTAAATATTTGACCGAATTTGTGTTTTGGGCTCAGAAACCCTAGTTATGCTAAATTGGGTATTTCTTTTATTCGTTTTGAGCAATTAATTATATGATATGTTATAAAATATGTCTAATTGCATTTCTATATATTCAATTTAATTAAATTAATAGAATTCAACCGAATTGCATGTTTTGGCCTAAAACCTTAGATTTTAAGTGAAATTATGAAATTGGTCATTTGTATAGTTGTTTTTCTAAATTTGAATATATAGAAATAGTTAAAATGGTATTAATTGCATTATAACACCTTCAATTGGAATTAATTGATGTGAATTATCCGAGTTGTGTCTTGGGCTTTGAAACCCTAGTTTCGAAAACCGATAGTCTTGAATTGGCTACTCGGAAGATTATTTTTGTTGAAATTGATTATCTAGATTTATCGAAAATTAGTTTAATTGAGTTTTAAAGCTATCAATTTGGAGTAATCGAAGTGAATTAGTCGGTTCATAGTTTGGGCATTAAAAATCCTACTTTTCGGAGATGGTTTTATAAAAAAAATGACTTTCTTATGTTTCTCTCACCTAGTTGATTACTAGTTTTGATTTAAATTCATTTGAATTTTATTATTACATTATCAGGTTGAATTGGTATTCTAAAAATGGTTGGTTTGCCTCTTTAGTTGTAAAACCTAATGTGTAAGTCATTTTCGATAAAATTAACTTATAATCTATATTCTTTCCTTGACTTTCCAAATCAAATTGAAATGTCCGAAGTGATATGTGTTTAATCTGATTTGATTAATATCATATCTTAAATATTAATAGAGCTATGCTTATGAGTCCTAGGTTTTGGTCACATTTTCCAAGAAAGATCGTTTGTGTCCAATTATGTTGATTTTATTATAATATTTGAATTATTAATTGATAAGATAGTTTCAAACCTAGTTCTGATTTTCATCGGTGATCTAGGAAAACTTTCTCGTAGATTTTTGAGCTCTTGATAGCTCTCTCTCTTTCTCAATTTTCTTAGCTAGCTTCGTATTTAGGTAAGTCATTACTTACCTTTACTTATGACAGAATCTCAGTGTATGTCTGCTTGGAGTGGAAGGTGATAATGATGCTTATCAATTATTTAATTATGTCAAGCATATGTAATGTTCTATGTGGTAATTGTATGAATGTATAAATTTATAGCCTCAATGCAATGCGTGTTAATATGATGCTTGAATATTGTATGTGTGTAAATGTGTGAAGGGTTGAGTATGGATTGAAATTGCAAGATGCCTTATGCTGTATTTTATGCCATGGACTTATTTGGCTTTAATGTCCCTAAAATTTTTCGGCTTTAATGCCACATGAATTGGATCGGCTTTAATGCCTTTGGAATGGATCGGCTTTAATGCCACTTGAATTGGTTCGGCTTTAATGTCATTTGGGTTGGTTTAGCTTTAATCCCGCTTGAAATTTATCGGCTTTAATGCTGCTTGGAAATTCATTGTGTTGATGGATGTAAGCTAAGTGTTGTTATGTGGGCCTGATTTATGATTGATTAAATCCTTAAATAAAATATTAATCACTTAAAGTGAAAGATCTTGAGTTGGAACTTGTATCACTTGGGGTAGCTATCCGAGTTAGGTTTGGTATTCACTTGGTACCATTCCGGTGTTTTTCTATTATGTGATTCCGGGTGCTTTATGAGGTCTGGAGAGGCCCTCTTCTACTCTATAGGTGTCTCGATTTATTTTGGCCCTATAGGGGGTATGCATACTTAAGTGATTAGGTGTCCTATTTATTGGTGGTTAGGTTACGTGTCTGAGCGCGCCAGCTAGGGCTGGTACCGTTCGAGTACTAGATTAGTTTTTACGATCTCTTTGAATCTCCGTCCTTAAGATAATACAAATAAATGGTGGTGATCATAATAAAGGAATATAATAATGAATTGTTTCTCGCTCACTCATGAGCTTTATATTTATCTTTCATATGCATGTCTCTTAGTTGTCTCTCTTATAATAGTGTTGCCATATAACTCATGTCCATATTCATTTATCACATGATCTATTGTTTAAAATCGCATGCAGGCCTTATGTGTAGGATGATACCTTCTAGGGTAGTGTGTGTTACTTAGCATGTGATCATGATTTTCTTGTACTCATGTACCTTATGTATTCTCATATCTAGTCATGTATCATGAGCATGAGTCTGTGACCCCATGTTCTATTATATGTATCATATGTATAATCAAGCATGAGTTATTATATAAGTAAAATGGTATATGTATCACATGTATAAATCGAGCATGAGTTATTATACGAGTAGAATGGTGTATGTATCGCATGTGTAATTGAGCATGAATTATTTTATGAGTGGAATTGAATATGTATCACATGTATAATTAAGCATGAGTATTTTAAGCTAAAGATTGTCATATCTTATGTGTGTCCTGTTTCTTTCCATGAGTTAGGTAGTCGTGATTTACTTAGTACTAGACACGTACTAATGCTACCTTGGTTGAATGGGTCCTGTGATGATCCACTGATGGTGGGGAGCAGACCTCTTGTGCAGGTTTGTGATCGGATATTGTTGTTAGATTGAAGTCTTAGCTTGAGAGGGTAAGCAATCCGGAGTTTGATCCCTCAGAATTTGTCCTTATTTATCTGTATTCATTTTTGGAATTTTTCAAGTGTTGTATTAAATTTTCAAGGGAGTTGTAATTGAATTTTAATTTCCCATTACTTTGATAAGCTTTTAAAATCCAAAATTATTTCACAGGTTTCCACTGATTTATCTAGCGATGATTTTATTTAGTGAAATTGTTCACTTGCCATCTACATGTGAATATCTCCTTGTGGGAGTTTATCCTTAGTGCATAGATGTTGGTTGAATTTTATTGGACAGGTTTTAGCCTTGCATCTATCATGAGATATATGGTAGACATTTATTTTACGTTAGGTATGGCGGTAACATTCCCCAAATTATATTTTAGCTTCCTCATTATTCTTTTAAACGAAAATTTTTAGGAGTGAAATTCAGGGGCGTTACAAGATTAGGTAAAAATATAATAATAATTTCTAAGTCATCTTTTAATCATGAGAAAGAAATTAACCAAGTTATACACGAAAATAAGGTCCATACATCTTATGGTACTTTTCTTAATTAATTAATATGACAAAGCGTCAATATTAAACCTATTAAATACTAGTAGTATAGCAACAATAAACGGTTTCTATATTTAAATAGATTTAATTTATTAAGTATAGTTGGAAGGATGTCAATCTAAGTACTTAGACTAGTACACTAAGTATGTCTATTTATATTTCTAAAATACCCCAAAACCCTAATTTAGATAATTATAGCAAAATAAGGATTTATTAAGGAAATTAATTAAATAAATTATTTTTATTAAAATAAGAGGGAATTAATTAAGGCAAATCTAGGAGAAATTAATAAATAATTTAAATAAGAAAATTTGAGTATTTTGCTAAATGAAATTTAGGAAAAATCTTTCAAAAACCCTAAATTAACCTAAAAAGAGAATTTAATTATTATTTTAAATATCCCAAAATACCCAAAATATGTTAATTAAACCCAACCCACCTTTTTCCTTTCTTTTTCCTTTTTTCTTTTTTCCCTCTCTTCTTCCTTTTCTTTCCTTTTTCTTCTCTTCCTTCTTCCTTTCTTTTTCTCCTTTCCCCCGACCTAGGTCAGCCCGTCTTTGGCCTAGTTTTTCCCCTTCCTCCTGCGAGGCCCAGACCCGCGTCACCCCTTCTTTTTTTCCCTCTCGATCTGGCTTCTTTTCTTTCCTTTCTTTCTTCTTTTCTCCTAGACCGCCAATCTAGCCCCCCTTCTTCTTCTTCTTCTTCTTCTTCTTCTTCTTCTTATTCTTCTTCTTCTTCTTCTTCTTCTTCTTCTTCTTCTTCTTCTTCTTCTTCTTCTTCTTCTTCTTCTTCTTCTTCTTCTTCTTCTTCTTCTTCTTCTTCTTCTTCTTCTTCTTCTTCTTCTTCTTCTTCTTCTTCTTCTTCTTCTTCTTCTTCTTCTTCTTCTTCTTCTTCTTCTTCTTCTTCTTCTTCTTCTTCTTCTTCTTCTTCTTCTTCTTCTTCTTCTTCTTCTTCTTCTTCTTCTTCCTCGCGCCACCTGCAACTTCCCTAATCGGCGTCGATATTTCCGCCACCGATCACACCAGTTGACCAACCATTCTTTCCCTCTCTTCCCAGCCGTCTTCCCTATCATTTCAACCTAGTCGGCCATTCCCTCTCCTACATGTGCCATCCCCTCTTCCCCGTCAAAAATGGCCTACGAAGGTAGACCTGCGCTGGCCTACCCTTGCCGACCGGTGCACCCATGCCCCTTTCCCCCTATTTTCCCATTCTCCTCTGTCGTTTTCCCTTCCAATCGACCTACATATACCCCCGAAGGCAGCCATAATCGGGTTTCGATTTTGCAGCCCAGAAAATTGATCGAGTGCCACTGCCCAAATAGACAGTCGTTTCTCCGCCGTCGAGCATCACCACTGCCAACGCCGACCACTAAAACCTTCCCTGCACCACCCTCTACAGAACTAAGCCTCCCCCTTCCTTGCCTTGCCCTGCACAAGCCACCCCAGCTGTGTAAAGTCCCCCTCCCAAACAACCCACTTCGACCCTTCTCCGCCCTTCATGCCACCATCCGCCACCAATGTCACTACCAATAACACCACCTCTACCCCCCAAAACAACTAGGGAACCTTACTCTACCTCCTCATACCTCCATCTTTCCCTACCTTCCTCTCCTTCTCCCTCCTCCACCTTCCACCACCTTTGGCCACTGCCTCGTGCACCACCACCTCCATTCCACCCCTATCCACTTGAGACACCTTCCACTACCTCAAACACCCCCTCATTCCCTCTCCTCTAGCTTATACCCCTATCTCCACCTCTCTTCCTCCTTCACCACTGCCGCCGCCGCCGCCACCGGCTCCACCACCAAGCCTAGGTGGTATTCTAATTTTCCTAACTTTTAAACCTTTTTATGTAAGTGTTAATGATTTTTAATGTTAATAGTATTATTATTAATTATTATTATTAGTGTTATTATTATTATTATTATTATTATTATTATTATGTTATAACTCTTATTTCAGAAATATTTCTAACTAATGGTGTTATTATTTAAAAGGCTACACCTTTAGTATTATTATTATTATCCTTATTATTATTACTGCTGCTACTACTACTACTACTACTATCATTATTATTATCATTATTTTGTTACCAATACTATTAATACTAACTTTGGCCATTATCATATTTATTATTAGTATAAAGGTTGGAACTCTTATAGTACTATTACCCTTTTCGATTATTATCCTTATTATGTTTAACATTATTATTATTATTATTATTATTATTATTATTTATTATTATTATTATTATTATTATTATTATGATCATCATCATCATCATCATCATTACTACTATTATTATTATCATTTCTGGCATTATTGTTGTTGTTGTTGTTATTCTATTATACTTGATCATATTATCACCAAGGCTACTACTATTATAATTTCTAGAACCTTATTAACATTATTCTCAAGATTGAAACTATTGTCACTATTATTATTATTATTATTATTATTATTATTATTATTATTATTATTATTATTATTATTATTATTATTACTATTATTACTACTACTACTAGCATTATTAATATAAGTATTATTATGGTCATTACTTTTATATTATTTACATCACTATTATTATTATTACTAGAATTTGGGGCCGATATTAGTATTATTACTAAAACTAATAATAATATTATTATTAGTAATATTGAAACTATTACTTTTAATACTATGAATATCACTAAGACTTACTTTGGTTATCAGTGGCAAGATTAATTATTTTGAGAATAATAACCATACTTTTAATTATAAAACTATTATTATCATTATTAGCCCTAATGGTAGGTCATAATAGGGGTAAGATAGGAAATGTTGGTAATTTTGGTAAGAGGGAGATTAACCCATAGTATTTCCCTCTTATAGGTGAATCAAGTCAAAACCCTAAGGAGGCGTAGGAGCGTGCTCCAAGTCCGGCGACGTTTTAGGTAAGGGTGTAGCTAAGGCCTCATATGTGCTATGTGTCTTACATACCTTGGATGTCCCGTATAATTATATGTTGTGTACCTTGTGCTATTATCTTAACTGTTTTATGTGTAGCGCAGCTTGGAACAAAGGTATGTTCATGTGCTTTCTTCTTGTATGTGCTAATATGGATATGTTGCAAGTTGTGATGTGATGTGATGTAATGTGGCCCTTTAGGACATGCATGCTAGGATGTTTAATGTGGTGATGTGGGATGGGGGCATGAAAAAGAAAAATGGAAAAGTAAGATAACCAAGGGAAGTAAGTTGGCTAACGTAGGTAAGAATGACCTAAATAATCCATGATCCATGAGTGGTGAATAAAGGGGGGACCTAAATGAAATGAAAGAGTGGGAGAATCTAGGGGTTTCATGGGAGGAACTAGGGTTTGCATGGAAATTGTAGGGTTTTACATGAAAAATATCGAGGGTTTTGCATGGGATAGTTAGAATCCGCATGGGGGAAAACTTTACGTATGGAAAGTTGCCTTGGGGCGTGAGGAAGGTAATAGAAGTGTTGTTTGGGTGACTGGAGGCTTCAGGTGAAAGATAGTACGTGGGATAATATAAGGGTGCATAGGAGACCAGGCTAGGGTTTGGGAGGAAACCCTAATTTCAAAAGGTGGAAAAAGAAAAAGAAAATAATAAAAATAAATGATGATGGGTGAGATATGAAGGGAGAGTTGAATCTAAGGGTCATGACGTGTGGGGTGTTAAAATAGCTTGGGTTGTGTGAGGTAGAGAAGGATGGGTCACATAAGCCCAAATTAGGGTTTCTGGAGAAAACCCTAGAGAGGACTATGAATGGGCTTAGTGGTATGAGGTAGTAGGCCTTGACCCATACACCTTAGTGAGAAGTGGAATAAGGAAGGGATGTTGGGGCAACTAGGAGGTGCCAGAGTCTCAAGATATGGGACGGACCCCTCTTGGGAGGATAGAAGTAGAAGATTGGTGGCATGCATATCAAGGGTGAAAAATTATCGAATAAAACACTAATCATTTAAAGAGGAAGATTGTTGAGTCAGACCAGACCGGTCCACCGTCGAATAATAGTGGCTAGGAGTCGGGGTGCCCTAGAGACCAATCCACCGGTAAATAATAGTGGCCAGAAGCGTTTTGCCCTGCATGATTTTCCGTCCACCGGCTATAATAGTGGGGGATTCCATGCTCAACAAACCAAACGTAATGAAGCTAAGACGTGGGAAATACACTAAGTACTTATAGTGAAACACCATATAAGTAAGGCCAGATCGGTCTACCGACGAATAATAGTGGCCAGGAGCATCTTTCCCTCGAGACCGGTCCACCAACGAATAATAGTGGTCAGGAGTGTTCTATCCTGTATGTATTCCGGTCCATCGGCTATAATAGTGGGGTTCCCACACTCGTATGGATTAATAAAGAGTATGTATGAAATGAGTACATTGTTAAGAGATTTGAAGAACAAGTTTATATGGAACGTAACCCGGTCTCATTATCTGTATTATTATATGTTGCCTAAATGATCATGATTGTGTTATGTGCCTTATATGTTTGGCCTTAGTTTCTTGGTTACCTTACTCAGTACGTAGCGTATTGACCACTCGTTTCATGGGTGCTGCTCCTTCCCACGAGCAGAGGGCCCTTCTGACTTGGTGTAGGTCGGTGATTCTATCTTCGATGCCTATGACACTTATGAGGCATCGGGCGGGGCTGAGAGTTGAGCCTAGACCCAGCATGGGTCGAGAGTGACATGGTCGGAGTCTATCTTCTTTTTTGTTTTTCCTGTATCACTATAATTGTAACACCCCCATTTTTACTACTAAAATTTTTCGTTTTGCGGAAACGTTAATTACAAAATACTGGGTGTTACCACCACACTCAGTATAAGTCTAGCATCCTCTACCGTTCTTATACTAAGTGCTAAGGCTAAAACATTTCTTTACTCAAATAAAATGATGACAAAAGTCAAGATATAGAGAGTAATAGATGAGTACAGTACTAGTTAAAAGTAATGTCAGCAATCTATCAAAACTTAGGAGAGAAATTACAGGAGGACATAAAAGTCCAAAACAATCAGAGACCAGATAACAGAAGAGACATCAGATATTCCTACGCTCTCAGAACTTACTGACAGCTTTCAACTGGACTTGGGAACTGACCTGCAAAGTCCACTGCCCATTGAATAGGCAGGGCCCCACAAAAATGAACCCTTCGGTACTACGGTACTGAGTAACCTTTTATACCAAACTAATATGATAAACAGCATGGAACACATGCAAGGCATACCGTTAACATTGTATAAGACATATGCATACACATACGAGGATTGAGATACAGTAGTTATTTAGATAATCAAATTCCATCTTGGTCACAGACTACTCATATTCACTCTTCTGAAATAACTAAAATTACCAAATAGAAAACCCAGAGATACTATATGAAGTATGATTAGAAGAAAACCCAAATACAATAACCATAAGGTATCATGACAATATATGGTATAAACATTAAGATATACATAAGATGATCCAACATAATAATCATGACAGATAAGCAATAGTCATTAAACTACCTATTGTTCATGCGTGCCTATTTAGAATATAATAACACTTATCAACTAAGCATCCCAAGATGCTTTCTAAAACAATAATCAAAACCCACTCTACACCACAATTATAACATTTACAGCGTAATTCATGTTTTAGTATTAACTCCAACCAATTACATAACATCACAGGTATGTTCACATATAAAATGTACTCAGATCCCCAACATTGTAGGCATACTTACAAGTATAGTGTAATAAAATACATAATGTTACAGATATACTTATAGGTACAATATAACAACCAATTACAGAACGACATAGGTATACTTACAGATACAATATAGTAACATCCATAACCTCACAGGTATACTTACAGGTACAGGATAAAAATATACATAACGTCATAAGTATACTTACAGGTATAGTATAATAAAGTCCATAACCTTACATGTATACTTATAGGTACAATATAACAACGTACTTAACGTCACAGGTGTACTTATAGGTGCACTATGTTAAAATACATAACCTCACAGGTATATTACAAGTGCGGTACAATAAAATCCATCACATCACAGGTATGTTCAAAGACATAATACCAATATAGGTAGGCACAACAGCTACTATCCAAAACCACAAGTAGGCATAACGGCTGCTACCAAAACCACAGGTAGGCACAACAGCTATTACCGAAACCATAGGTAGGCACAACGGCTACTATCAAACTAATCCAATATCCAATAATAATCGTTCCAATCAAATCATATGATTTCCATTTTTATTTACTTGAGAGGGATACAATAATAACCCGGAGACATAACAGTACACCGGTCATACAGGCGCACAAGGCAACACGACACCCTCCAACCATCTAACCCATAGGTATAACAGCCTAATGTAAAATCATACTTTTGTACCCGAAATATTCTATATCAGATAACATGCTCATTTTATCTGTTTTCGTAATAATAATAATTAACACATAATTATATTAAAATAAATCATGCTTAACACATTCCATACACCAAAAACCCTAATGTGCTATCACGCAATATTTATCATTTTAGTAGAGTATAACAGTTACCTGAATTTCAGCAAAAACGTAAAATTAGCGGTATCCACTAAAATTTATTAGGTCCTGCTAATTAAAATTTTTTACCTAATAATAATACCACAAATATCGAATTAATATCTATTAGATAAAATAATAATTATAGCATAAAAATATTTATTTTTTTAAAATTACCAAAATACCCTTACATTTAATATGGTACCAAAATTATTAACATAACATATGCAACTCACGCTGCACAGCAGCGTGAGCCATGCATGCGTAGGAGGCTTGGCTGCAGGGCAAGAGGGTTGGTCGGGCAAGGCAGGGAAAGGGAGAGGGTGGCAGCCGATTGGGTGGAGACCGGTGGATGGCCAGCGGTGGTGGAGGCTGGTTGGCTGCAGTGGTGGTGATGCTAGGCTTGCACGAAATGGTGGTGACTGGGCAATGGGGCTGCTGGGATGGTGGATGGGGGTGTTGCTCGGGTTGCTGGATGCAAAGTGGTGGTTGGTGCTATAGGGAAAGGGTGCTACAGTCAGGGGCTGCTGGATTGGTTACTGTGCAGGCGTAGGGGTGTTGCGTGATGGTGCGGTGGGCTAGGAAGTGTCATTGGGGCTAGGGGTGTGCATTGTCGGATATCCGTATCCGACCGGATATTTTTTTTGGATATCCGATCCGACCGGATATTCGATATCCCATATCCGAATCCGTATCCGAATACACTGGATATCCAAAACATCGGATATCTGAAATATCGGATCGGATATCGGATTATTGAAAAAAAAATATCCGATTATTAAATTTACATATATAATCTATAACTAAAAAAATTTCAGCATAAACACTTGTTTAATTATTCAGCTTGCATACAAAAAGATAAAATACATGATTAATCATATCAAAAAAAAATTAGCGATCAAGATTTGTGAACAATGGCGCTCTAGAACTGTGGAACGACCTAAGTTAAGAGGTTCAAAAAATTTAGGAGTTTTTTTTTCTAGTTTGGGTGCTTGTGTGTGTGTGTAGGTCATGACCTATTTGACTATTTGTAGAGTGTGGATGTTTATTTTAGACTTTAGTTTAGTAAATTATATTTGGACTCATGTACTATAGTAAAAAAAATGATCCAAACTTGAAGATTGAAAGAAAAAAATCAGATTATAAATTAAATTATGCCTAAATATAACTCACTTATTCTTAAAACTGGATATTTTTTACGGATCGAATTATCCACTAAAAAATCGGATCGAATATCCGCTCTGCTTTTCAAAAACTGGATCGGATATCTAAAATTTTGGATCGGTTTTTTCGGATACCGGATCGGTTTTTCGGATCCCGGTTTTTTTGCACAGCCCTAACTGGGGCAGCAAGTAGCTGGTGGTGGTGGGTTTTGTTTTGGACTGGAAAGGCAGGGAGAGGAGGTGCTATGAGGTCTAGAAAGAAAAACCAAACAAAGGAGAGAGAGGAGGAGGATGGGAATGCTAGTGTGGTGCGCTGCTGCGTGGTCGAGAAGTGCAGGAAAATGGTGGGGAAAGAGAGGAGAAGAAATGGGGCTATGGTCGGTTGGTTTGGTTGCGCTGGACTGGAGGGAGATGCAGAGGGAGAAGGGAAGGGAGAAGATGGCTGGGAAGGCCAAACAAAAATAGAAGGAGGAATGGAGATGAGTATTGTTTGGGGGGTGTGTTTGCCGAAAGAAATAGGAGGGAGCTAGGAGGAATAGTGGGTTGGGGCTGTTTGTTTGGAGTGGTGTGGTGCGACGTGTGTGGCGTGTATATATGTGTATAAATGCAAAGATGAGGGGATGATTGAGTAAAGTAAGAAAGTGAGGGAGATAGGGAGATTATTTATGGGGAAGAGACAACAAAATGACAGAGGGAGAGAGGGAGAAGAAAAAAAATATATTATATATATTTTTTAAATTTAATTCGGATAAATTAGGGTATTGGGTAGAAATATAATTTGGAGAAAATAATCTGACCTGAGATAGATTTAAATAAAACAAAAAAAAAAAGATAAAATAATCATGAATAAATTTTAGAAATTTATTTCGGGTTACGAGTCATGGTTATTAATAAAATAATTCGTATAAGATTTACGGATAAAAACTAGAATTAAAATAAATAGTCGGTTTCTATCAACTTTTTAGCCTGATTATTTTTATATCTAAACCGCTGTAATAATACGAATAATAATAGAACTTTTAATATTTAACCTCATAAAATAATAATTATAACTAACCATACAATTATTAATTTATAATTAACATTTCTAAAAATAGGGTATTACAATAATTTAGTTTTATTCTATCGTACGATATTTTCTATCGTTTGGAACTTTAAATCCTCACTTTTTGGGTTGTACCTCTTTTTGTTACTGCACTCTGATTTTTTGTATGGTTAACAATTTATTTCTTTTATGAATGCTCGTTTTAATTATCAATTGGTATTTGATGTTAATCCCTTCCAACCTTAGCACTTGTTAGTGGAGCGGTAGAAGTGAATCTTTCTGGTACTAAGTGTGGCAGTAATATCCCCATAATTTACATTTTGTTATTTCACTTATGCTAAACTTTTTTATTCAACGAAATTTTTTAGTAGTAAATTTTGGGGGTATTACAATTTCCCTTCTTTAACCCACACGTATCTAAATATTTTACTACTTCGGGTAGAATTAAAAAAAACTATTAGATGAATTATTATCTAACTTAGCTACAATTTATACATATAAATTCTAGTATATTCATATGGTCACCTAGTAGGTAAATAATCCTACATACTGTCACTATGAGGAAACCAGAACAAGGCATACATCATATAAATTATACTTGATAGAAATATATATATAAACGATAGTAATTAAAATAGAGGCAAGGAATAATCTCACAAAAAAAATTACATCTCAAACTCTAATCTAGAGTTTTAATCTATTTCCTAGTAGTAAATAATATAGTCGAATTAATTACACAGAAATATATATCCTAAAATATAAATTAAAAATAGAGAAAAAAATTATCAATATTAATTAGGGATAAAATCAAGAATTAAATCAGATAAAAAAGTTAATTTCATCTAAATGAAATTCTACTGGGCAAACTTCTCTATAATTCTTTCTTCTTGGTTGTCCTTTATTTCTATGCAAATAATTTCTTCTTCATCTTTTTTTTTTGGGTGCTAATGTGCGCACTAGTCAACGGTTACTGCTGCCTCTACTCTCTCTCTTTTGGTCGTCCTCTCGTCCTGCAGCACTGATTTGTTCAATTTCGTGTGGCCTCTGACTTACGGCTCTCACGTCTCTCTCTGCATTGCTGCTTTTCTTCCCGCGTCGCAAGCTCCTTCCTCTCTTTTTTTTTTTTTTTTTTCCCTGCATCGTAGGCTCTCAATTTATTCCCTGCGTGTACTTTACACGTCAGCCCTTGCTGACTTCTTCCTTCGCCCTATGCGCTCGCAGGTCAGCCGTCCTTCTTTGCCCCCCGTTTGGCTTCGTTTTTTTCCCTTTTATTTAAAAACAATACCTGCAAAATTAAAATTAAATAAAAATAAATAAATAATATTATAATTTAAATTTATTTAATTATTATCATTTAAGTTCAATTAATAATATTTATACAATTATTACCACTTAAACATGAAATTATAATTATTTATCCATATTACTTAAATAAAATATTAAAAACTAAAATTACAAGAGTATAAAATATGTTAAAAAAATAAACTTATCAGTAGTTGACAATGAGATAAAATTATGGGCACAGAGAGGGATGAATAAGGCTATGCTTTCTTCATTTGAATTTTGTTAATCTCATCTAAATAGATAAATAAATAAATCAATATGATCTTATTACTATCTTACTATTTTTAATGTTATAATTAACATTTTTATCACTATAATTATATTATTATTACTCTCATGATAATATCTTTGGTAACTAATTTGCTACTATCTTACTTTTGTTGAATTTTTCCTTTTGTTCTTGTTCATCATCTTGGGGATAGCATGTGATAATAATATATGATGGGTTGATGACTTCACGTTTGTGAAAAAGAAAAAAAAATTATAAATGTCATCCTTATTTTAGAGAATTTTTTATTTGTGCTTTAATCTCAGTTTAGTTCATACTATAACCAGATTTGGTAAAATTTTCTAGAAATAATATTTGTATATCTCGTCTTTATCTTTTCATAGCAATTTGAATCACCAAAATCCCAATTTTAATATAAAAGTTATATTCAAAATACAACAAGCTGTCAAAAAGCTTGTGAATTTAATCTTAAATCCATTTTGTAACAAATAATTAAGATTATTATCATTTAAAAATACAAGTATAAATAATATAAATAGCCTCAAATATCACTTAAATAAATAAAAAAAAATCATATTAAAAGGATGTAAAATAAATAAAAATATGTATTCATTAATTTGTCACTGATTATTAAATTTATATTACTTTGGAAATAAAATCAAATATTTATTATAATCCTTGAAGCTATAGTTAGCAACCCCCATCCCACAAAAGTATAGCACCTAGATGGCTGGCCGTATCTTAGGTATTTAAACTTTACTTTAGTCAACTATTCTTCATTAATTACTCTCTCATTCATCTGTGTGAGTCAGGAAGATGAATCTCTTTGTTTTTTTTCTTTTTTTTTTTGTGGCTTTTAGAATCCCATGGAAGAGAGCACGTTTAAATGATGGTCCATAATCCTACAAGTCTAGTGGTATAGAAGAATAATAATATAAGTAGGGAAAAATATTTAGCATTTTATGTGGAAAATTTATTGATGTTAGTTGTTTATTATTGTGGTTTATTATTTTATTATATTTACTCTATAAATTTATGATAATATATATATAGTGTTGTTTGGGATCAAATTATGTTTCCTAATACACGTTTAATCACAGTCAAACAATACATATATTTGTTATATATATTTCCTATTTAATATTATTTTAAAAAATGGTTATATGCTTCACCATTAATCAAAGGATAATGATTCACCCTATAATAATAGTATATAGCACAAGCAAAACTAGAGCACCTTTTCTGATTTTCTTCATTTCCCCTATCATATAGTTATTATATAATGTCTCGCCCCGTCAAAGTATGTTTCATTTGAAAGATGGCTCCTAACTCTTTCGCATTCCTAAACCTTCTATCTATCGCGTTTCTCATTTCCTCATTGATGGCGACAACAGCAGTAGCAAGGAACATATTTCCAACTCCCAATTTGGAGGCCCCCTATAAGTTCTGATTTTCATCTCCTTCTCTTAACAAATCAACTCTTAATCCATGTATGCACACATGTATGGAGTGTATATTTTGTTCATGATCTGGAAATGAAAGGAATGACATGTAAGTGTTGAACACGTAAACAAGTGCAGCGGATGAGGAAGTTCAAAGAGCCAAAGAGTTGGGGGATGTAAATTTTGGTTCGTGGCCATTTTGGTACCAAGTATTACTAGCAGAAAAAGGGGCTAAGTTTTGTTGCTATAACTCAGGTCCCTTTGGATCTTATTATTTCTGCGTAAGGTGCTACCACTACTCCCAAACTATAAGCAATGACCATACTGCCGCACAGGGAGTTACAAAACCTTGGAATTAAGGTAGTTTGCCATTATTGATCAAAATAGAAATGGTTTCGGGTAATAGATCTAGTTTTGTGTTTTGCCTCCATCAGCTATTTCAATTAGTCGGTAGCTAATAATAGTCATGGGTTTTAGGTTCCTAGGATATGTGATCTCTGATTTTCTTTTCTTTTGTTTAGTTTCTTTAAGTTTTTTTTTCCTTATTTTTGATTTTAGTTGAGTTGCAATTCATATGATTAACTGTATGTGGTGTTAAAATAAAATAATATTATAGAAAATAACCACCCAATTGGACCAAATCTAGCTATCTTTTTAAACTTTTTAATAATCTATTATGGTTTACCAAGCTGATATTTTACTTTTCAAGTTCCAACTCCCCCTAGTCTATAAGCTCAAAATGCATAAATGCCAAATCATGAAGACATACAGTTTTTTTTATTACAAACAAGCCCCCATTTGCACTAACGTTTCCTTTTCCTTTTCTTTCTATTTTAAAAAACAACTTTTATTGAATATTTACGGGAACGTTCATTGGGTCACAAACATCATGAAACATAAATCCTTATTCAATCCTCTTGGGAACAATTCACCAACATATCCACAACCATGTTGCCTTCCCACGATGTGTGCTCTATGAAGATTCCTTTAAAATTGACCTGCAGCAATCCATGATAACGCTGACGCAAGGGTGACGCATCATAGATTGAGAGATGATAATAGTAACACGTAAGGCATCGTAATTAATCTCTAAGTATTTATTCCTACCTAACGACCTTGCAATCGTTTAGTCATCTCTCAAATCTCAAATTTATGCATTCATTCTGTTGACGGTGCCAGTTTATGACACCTTTATTTTTAAATCCCAAAATATTTAGAAAATAATGCTGAAGTTGGATATGAACGGAAGCATTAACACCATACTTAATACAAGTAGACTTTATTGTCACACTTATATTGCTTGCTAAGGTTAGCTAGGCGTAAAATAAGAAAAATCTAAAATTTTATTATAACACTAAGCGAATAGTAATATAGTATCATGACTCAAATAAACTCTAAACGTAGAAACAACTTATTGTTGACATCTATTCATTAAATATTTGATTGGAACATGGATAGTTAGCCTAATTTTGGAACAATTCAATAAATAGTTTTGAGATTATTTGGGACTTATAAATTATTATAGTATTTTTAAACCTTGTTCATGTTTTATTAAATTGGGTTTAAATTATTTAAATATAGCCTAGCTTAATTTTTATAAAGGACAAGAAGTCCAAAAGTAAGCCAAATGGAGTTTGACTCTCAAGTGTGCAAAAGGCAACCAATAGGCTCAAGCTCGATAGCAAATATCTCTTCTCCTTTATAAATAAAGAGATCTCATCCTTGTTTTATACATTGAAGTCCATAGATCAAGAGATCCTAAAGAGAACACTCCCAAATACTTTAAAGCTAAGGATCAAGAATCGAATAGTGAAGAACAAAGACCAAACAAACAAGATCGGAGCATTAGACAAGTTGAGTTCAAAGTTCAATACCATAAATTACAACAATTACTAAAAACATTATTAGCTGGTTAAGAGATTGAATAAGAGGATATTAAATCTTGTTACAGGTTTAAAATAAGTATATTGTTAACTTAGTAGATTATTTCTTGACCACATCCTAGATAACTTGAAGGTAATGGATTTGACATAGGCACAAAATTTAGACATCTCTCTATTTTTCACATTAACAATACAACACATGCTATTATTTCATAAGTCTATAGGTGCGCTAATTAATGGATCACCTGTAATCGCAAATGGTGGTATCGCTAGGAATAATTTGGGGCGAATAATAACGAGCTTCGCAAAATATCGGAACAATTAATAGCACAAAGTTGTGGGCTATATAACAAAACGGATTTCCATATCAACAACTTTGGGCATTCACAAACACATCATATTATTGAATGAGATGCTTCTTCGATCATGCATCTTACTCCATTCCTCCTTTTATAATATAAGGTTATTAGGTTTCTGATTTTATTTTATAATACAACTTAATTTATATAAAACATAAACAGTTAAACATTTTATTTTCAATTTTTATCTTATATTATTTTCATTTTATTAATTAAATAGTAAATATTCAATTTAATGTAAAAATATATTAGTAAAAAATAGAGTATTTTTTTAATCTAAAATTTGGTAATTTTTAATATACGTATAAAAACATAACAACCCTTTTATTATAAAATAAATGTCGTATATATTATCTCGGATTGCAGGAACTATTTGAAGACATTTTATCTGAAGTAACAACACCACGTGTTGGAAGGTGAAGAAGACAATGGATTGATTGACCAATTTCAGTTGTAAAATGGACGAGGAATTTTTTTTTATTTTTTTAACTTTTTAATGTATGTCCCACTTTCCTCATCCATGTACTACAAGATTTCACGGCACTCGAGTTGTAAACTATACGATGATAGGCTCTTTTATTTTACCTAAAAGATCATTTAATCAATATATTATAGAGTAAAAAAAACTAAACATTAAATAATGAATAAAACTGTTTGCATAAAGCTAAACATAGTCCACTACAATTAGCATTTTTTTCCATCATTATTATAATTCATCTGGTTTCAGTATTTGAATTCCCTTCGTAATTAAATTATTGAATCAAATCATATATACACTTAAATAAAGCTATTTGCTTCCATTTTTATACCCAATTCTCGCCCCTCATTACTTTCTTAAAACAGATGTGTCCATTAATTTCTAAATTGTTCCTATATACACATAAAAGGAATATTTTCAAGTATATATGAAATACTAAAAATGCATACATATGACATGATAAGGATGAATTTACTAGTTGTTATTCCTAATCCACTAGTGTAGATTCAAATAGATTAAATGAAAATTAAGATATAATAAATATAAGCATAAATTTTGTTGAAGTACCATGACATTTGACATAATTCCACTTAAATACCATATGTTTTAAATAATCCTTTTTAGGTACCATGTGTTTTAATTTTTTTATTTCACTTTTGTATCATCTTATTAATAATTTTCGTTTTATATGATTAAAATAATAAATTTTCTAATATTGAATACTTTTCAAAACATTTTTTTAATTTTTTTAATAAATATTATAGATTTATTTTTAAATTTTATAATGTTCTCATGTTGTTTGTTTAAAAAAACTAGAAAATACAAATATTATATGCATAATACTCTATTTTTTCATTTAATATTTGAAAAATGCTTGATATTTAAAATCTTATCATTTGACTCATAAAACTAAAAACATTAATAATATGGTATTAAAGTGAAACAAAAAATTTAAAACACATGATATCTAAATGAGATTGTTTAAAACACATTGTACCTATGTGAAATTTATCCTTAATAATTGACAATTAATTAAGATATGTTCTTCTTTTCTTATTTTTAGTGATATAATATGATATGAACTAATCAAATCTAAATTGTTGATATTTTACCAATTGTTAGTGAAAATGATTATATATAATTATTATCATTAGTTTTATATTATTTTTGGTTTAAATTTTTGCCAATATGATTTTATCTGAATAGATTTGATTTAATCCAATCTCATTTGATCTAACATCATAGATCTTGAAAATAAATCGAGAAGAACATGGCCTTACACAACCTAGAAATATTAAAGTATTTATTAGTATAGTGGTGAGTATTCCTGCCTGTCACGCGGGTAACTCGGGTCCGATCTCCGACAACGACGATGAAAATTAGTGTAGCCGTAGCCGATACGTAATTTAAATCCTCTTGTTGACAATTGTGGTACTGATAAATAAGGGTATCGTTCTATACCAGGGATTGAGAGGCCTCACTTCTATTTACCTAGCTCAAAAATAAATAAAAATTAAAACCCTAAATCACACAAAATAAATAAATATGAAAAATAATAATGGGGGTTATAAAATTTAAAAAAAATAATAAAATAAAAAATAAAATAGAATAGAATAAAAATAATGGATAACTGCAGATATAATAAATATGTTAGAAAAATTGAAATCCACCGCTAGATTAGATCCAAATATAATAATAATAATTTCTAAGTTATCTTTTAATCATGAGAAATAAATTGACCAAGTTGTACACGAAAAGCAAGTCCATACATATTATATTACTTCCCTTAATTAATTAATACAACAAAGTGCCAATATTAACCCTATTAAATACTAGCACTATAGCAGCAAGCGGTTCCTATAATTAACTAGATTTAATTCATTAATTATAGTTGAAGGAAGTCAATCTAAGTACTCAGACTAGTACACTAAGCATGTCTAGCTGTATTTTCCTTCTTTGACCCACACGTATTTAAACATTTTACTATTTTATTTAGAATTATAAAACTATTAGGTGAATTATTATCTAACCTAGCTATAATTTATACATATAAATTCTATCATATTCGTATGGCCATCTAGTAGGTAAATAATCATACATGCTGTCACTATAAGGAAATCAGAATAAGGCATATACTATATAAATTATATCTAGCAGAAATATATATATATATATATATATATATATATATATATATATATATAAATGATAGTAATTAAAATAGAGTGAAAGAATAATCTCATAAAAAAATACATCTCAAACCCTAATATAAGGTTTTAATCTATTCTCCAATAATAAATAATATATTTGAATTAATTACACAAAAATATATATTTCAAAATATAAATTAAAAATAAAGAAATAAATAATCAAAATTAATTATAGATAAAAGATCAAGAATTTATTCAGATAAAAAAATTAATATCATCTAAATTAAACTCTATCGGACAAACTTCTCTATAATTCTTTCTTCTTGGTTGTCCTTTATTTCTGTGCAAATAATTTCTTCTTCTTCTTTTTTTCTGGTGCTAATGTGCGCACTAGTCAATGGTTACTGCTGCCTCTACTCTCTCTCTCTTTTGGTCGTCCTCTCGTCCTACAGCACTGATTTGTTCAATTTCGTGTGGCCTCTGACTTACGGCTCTCACGTCTCTCTCTGCATTGCTGCTTTTCTTCCTGCGTCGCAAGATCCTTCCTCTCTTTTTTTTTCCCTCATCGCAGGCTCTCAATTTATTTCCTGCGTGTACTTTACACGTCAGCCCTTGCTGACTTCTTTATTTCGGCCCCGGGCCGTTGGTAGAGCTGGCAAAAGTTAACCCGACCCGCCAACCCGACCCGACCCGACCCGATCCCAACCCGTGACCCGTCATTGACCCGACCCGTCATTGACCCGACCCGATAGTGACCCGACCCGGTATTATCCTGACCCGCTTCGACCCGACCCAACGTTGACCAGACCCGACAATCACCCGATCTGACCCAACATTAACCTGATCAGATATCAAAATATATTATAATAATAATAAATTACACATATTTTGTTATTCATTTAAAGCTTTTAAAAATATAGTATTTTATAAATTGTACTTATTTTTTATAATTTTACCCTAGACATTCTTATTTATTAATGATATCCTAATAAGATATATTATTAATAAATAAAAACCAAAATAAAAAAGGCAAGCATCCAATTGTAAGCCTGTAAAATAATTTTCAAAATGTGTTTCATTACATCTACTAATCCACCTAATTGAAGAAACTCTTAATAGAAGAGCATAATAGTGTCCTTTATCAGTTATCAGTTATCACCCACAAAATCCAACAAATAATAACTATACCCTGTATTAAGAAGAGTATCTCACGTTACAACCCTAAATTTAAAGTTTTAGTTATATTTTTTCTTTTAATATTATTAATTTACTTTAAATATAATTTAGTATTCTACGTTCATCAATTTTAAATTTACAATATCCAATTATTTTTATTAATTATAATATTAATTATTTATATTTTACATTATTTAATTTTTAATTTATATCAATTTATATACTATAATTAATAATTTATGAAAATATATAAAATTATTATTTAATTTAAATTATGTTTAAAATAACTTATTATAGTTTTTTTACTATAATAATAATAATTAATAAAAATATTACAATAAAAATATAAATATAATAACGTTAATAAAATAAATACAATTAGAGAAATTAATAAGATAAATTATGTAGAGAAATGAATATAAAAAAAAGATAGAATAAATGATATAAAAATTATTAGATAAAAAAATAATACTTTTGTAGGTAAATTTGTTTATTGTTAATATTAACCGTGTTATATATATATACTCTAACAGTATAAATTGAGCTAAAAATATATTAGAAAGTGTCAAAAATCAGCTTCAATGATCCGTCGTGTAGCACTTGTAGGTAAAATTTGTTTTCCCATAACCACAATTCTAAATTTAAAGTCCCTGAATTTGAAATCAGAATATATATTTTTACACCAGATGCTCTAAATAAATATTAAACTGGTCGAACTATTTTTGTTAGTTTTTTTTTAATTAAAGTATTGGTATAGTTTATATTTGTGTAAGTTAATACTATATTTTGATCTTTTGAGACTTTAAAAATAAATTTTAGTTTATTCATAACTAAAAATGCAATTCAGGTTGCTAATATGTATGAGGGATATGGATAGATATAAAAGTACAGAAATAAATTATGAATATCTTTATTATTTACCTTTGTAAAAATAAAACACATACAATATTCTTATTTTATTTATCTTTACTAGTGATCCTATGATTGTATTGTATCTAATATTTACAATGTAATAAATGATCATTATACATTGTATATTCTTGTTATGCTCAACTTTATTTTATAAAATTATCTTTTCTTAAGTAATCAAATATTTTAAGTAATCAACTAAATATAATATATGATAAACATCTAATATTTTTACTTGTAAAATTTATAAATGTTTAAAGCAATCAAATATAATATTATTAAAACTTATAAATATCTTTATTATTTACCTTTGTAAAAATAAAACACATATAATATTCTTATTTCATTTATCTTTACTAGTGATCCTATGATTATATTGTATCTAATATTTACAATGTAATAAATGATAATTATACATTGTATATTCTTGTTATGCTCACCTTTATTTTATAAAATTATCTGTTTTTAAGTAATCAAATATTTTAAGCAATCAAATAAATATAATATATGATAAATATCTAATATTTTTAATTGTAAAATTTATAAATGTTTAAAGCAATCAAATATAATACAATTAAAACTTATAAATATCTTTATTATTTACCTTTGTATAAATAAAACACATATAATATTCTTATTTCATTTATCTTTACTAGTAATGTTATGATTGTGTCTAATGTTTACAATGTAAGAAATGATCATTATACATTGTATATTCTTGTTATGCTCACCTTTATTTTATAAAATTATCTTTTTTTAAGTAATCAAATATTTTAAGTAATAAATTAAATATAATATATGATAAACATATAATATTTTTACTTGTAAAATTTATAAACGTTTAAAGCAATCAGATATAATATTGTTAAAACTTATAAATATCTTTATTATTTACCTTTGTAAAAATAAAACACATATAATATTCTTATTCCATTTATCTTTACTAGTAATCTTATTATTGTATCTAATATATACAATCTAATATAAATTTTTTTTTAAGTAATTAAATATTTTAAGTTATCAAATAAATTATAATCAATGATAAATATCTTTGTTTGATTCAAAGCGCAATATTTTTTATTATTAAAATTTATAAATATTTATTTGTGAAAATAAAGCGCATTTAATATTTTTAATTCTTTTATATGCAATATTAATCTTATGATTGTCTGTCTCTAATATTTATGATTTATGAAATGATAATTACTTGGACTCGAATATGAGTAAACCCGTCAAAACTCGACCCGACCCGACCCGACCCATTAAGTTAACCCGTAACTAATTGAATCCAACCCGTCAAATTGTATGAAATAACCCCACCCATCAACTTAACTCGAAATAACTCTGACATAACTAACCTGTCATATTACATGAAATGACCTAAACGGGCTGAAGCCACCTACTCATGTGAAACAAAAAATGACCCGAAACTAACCCGACCCTATCGGTCAAGTTAACCCAAAATTATCCGAATCCCAGTTTTCTTAACCCGAATGGCAGGATCCGATCCGACCCGACAAATTAACCCAAAATGACCCAGACCCGAAATGATCTGACCCAACCCGACAAATTGACCCGAAATGACCCGCAACCAAAAATGACCTGACCCGGAACCGACCCGACCCGACAAATTGACCCGAAATGACCCGACCAGTTGATGACCTGACCCGACCCGCAACCGACCCAACAAATTAATTGACCCGAAATGACCTGACCCGACCCGCACCCGACCCGCAAAAGTCAAATGACCCGAAATGACCCGACCCGCCTGACCCGATTGCCACCTATAGCCGTTGGTCCAAAGGTCCAACTCTTTTTTTTCCTTTTATTTAAAAATAATATCAGCAAAATAAAATTCAATGAAAATTAATAAATAATATTATACTCTAAATTTATTTAATTATTATCATTTAAGCTCAATTAATAATATTTATGCAATTATTACTACTTAAGGATGAAATTATAATTATTTACCTATATTATTTAAATAAAATACTAAAAATTAAGATTATAAGGGTATAAAATATGTTAAAATATGAACTTTTCAGTAGTTGACAATGAGATAAAATTATGGGCACAAAGAGGGATGAATAAGGCTATGCTCTCTTCATTTGAATTTTGTTAATCTCATCTAAATAGATAAATAAATAAATCAATGTGCTCTTATTACTATGTTACTATTTTTAATATTTTAATTAATAGTTTATCACTATAATTATATTATTATTACTCTCATGATTAAAATTATATCATTAATCTTATATTATTTTGTTATTATTAGAATTATGACTCATTTGACAAATATCGAAAATAATCAATCCTAACTCTTTGTGGTATAGATTTATAGCCCTATATATGGTCATAACAATAAACTAAAGTCATATAGTGCATGAGGAAAAAGTTGATGCTATAATTATATGTTTATGCATCAAAGTGATATACGTATATAGTTGACTTTTAAAACAAATTACTGTGATGAATTAATTCAAAAATTAAATGTGTAAAATTACTATATGCTTATGTATTGCTATAAATTTACTATTAATTTATATGTTCAAAATTTTCTCCTCCTATTATTTTATCATACTTTTGGGGTGAAATTTTAATATAACGACTTAACAATTTAAAGGTATATTTAGGGCTGGCCCAAGCATGGGTAAGTATGGAGGTTGCCTTGGACTCCATTAATTTAGAAAATTATTTTAAGCTAGATCGATGATATTAATTTTATATTTTTGAAATATTAAATAAAAATTGGCAAAAAAAAATTATTGAGAAAATCAATTAAACCTGAAGCACATGGAGAAGTACTTTTAGATCGATGATATTAATTTTATATTTAGGGCAGGACCAATTTTATCTTTTAGCATAAAAGTTTACACTCGATGAACTGGGGCCATACTAGGTCAAGATCGAAAATTATTAAAACAAGCTAACTTTTAGTCAAACTGTGGTTAGACTAGTCTGATGGGTTGGACCGCATACTAGCCCCTATATCAGATAAATTTTTGGGCCTATTTTTAAAAGCACATGGAGAATCTCTATAAAATGAAAAAACTTGAATTGGAATTAACATTTCGCTATCAAAGTTTTAAATTAGAGACTTGTATCTAGATCGAGTTTTGACTTGCTTATAATGAAACATCTCACCTTAATTATATATAATATGAAATATCTTTAACTAAGGAATTAGGATTATAGTATATGTACCAACACAATTCTATTAATCTGATGGTTATACTTTATCATTTAAATACAAAGAAGATAATAATATATATTGATAATTTTAAAAACTAAAAACTAGTGATGTCAATTTCTCCTAAAATTTCACAACATTTCTTATAAAACTTCATTTGAGAAAGCTACCACATCATTGTATGATCTCCTAAAAGCCGAGCATTACATATGTAAGTTACTAGCAAGCCCAATTATTTACAGTTTATATTCTAATTCATATAATTAGAAATTATCAAGTGGTAAAAGTATCATTCAGAGTTACAGAGCCTTTTATATATTTTCTCTTACCCCAACCTCCGAATGGTAAGGGTCAGTCGTCCGATTAATATTTTAGTCTTGGAATATTGAAGTTATATATATATATACATAACATCCTTTTTTTTAAAGGATTTGGAAGTATTTTGAATATTTCAAAATATTTCAACAACTTAGAAAGTTGTTGGGATTGATTGGAATGAATGTTATACATATCGAATCTAAATGCTACTCAATCAAATTTGTACCTACAAATGATACAAAAACTAACATTAATTAACAACAATTACCAACACTGACAATTTTTTTTGGTTCCCTTAAAACATATAAGAACATCGTAATTTGTCTTCTTCTCGACTGACATGTATAGTGAACCGAATTATTAAAGTTCAATGAAAAGGACGGAAAAAAAACACCCACATGACAATGGCAGCAACTTCGAAGAAAAAATGGATAGGTGTTATGCATATACCTGAAGTTTCAGGCAATTAATATCATTCAACAAATGCATAGAGAACTTAAAAAATCGTGCATCATTGAGTCAATTCAAAACGTGTGATTGTAAGTGACCGAGCACAACACAGATATTTGACGATCATCAAATTAAGTTCGTGCATATGTTCGAATTCCTCTCTCCCCCCTCTTTTATTATTATTATTATTATTATTATTATTATTATTATTATTATTATTATTACTATTACTATTACTATAACAATTTTAAAGTGATTGTAACTAGATATGATGGTACTTTAGATTGACGTTCATGAACTTTTTATAAATATTACAGAAAGAAAAAAAAAGGAGTACAAATTTATGTAAAACATATATACCAAACATCAATTAAAATGAAATTAATCTCACCTAACGATGCCTAAAGAGTATTAGTTAAGAGGCAGTGCATGCTACTAAATTTATCGAAAATAAATTTTTTATACACATGATTTGCCAAGCAATAATTTATCTATTTGAGATAGTATTAAGTAACAATATGTAATTGCAATAAAGATTAGTAATTAACATGAGATAAGGAGGAAGGAAAATATTAGTGTTAACAAATACTACTAGAAAGAAGCGCTAATATTTGATGACTACATTGATGCCAATAATGTCATGCGAAAAAAAATGAAGAGAAACAACCCTAATACAGATGATATATGAATATTTTACTACATAAATATTATAAACCCGGCCGTTCTGCTTGCCTGCCTGCCGGAAGCTAGAAGATGAAGAAAGTAATTAATGAACGTCAACGATAGCTGAAACGACCGGATGGATCCAGTTGCTTACACAACTCAAGATAAGTGAGATAGAGAACTCGATCCTTGGCCCCGGTGCGGTGGTTCTCGGTATGCTTGCAGAAGTACTTCAGTTGTTCCAGGGTGCAACACCCTATAAATTGACCCAGTAGCAAGAACAACCAATTAATCGAATTCTTGCTTCCCGAAATCACAGGGCTTACGCACTTCTCCTGCCCACAGTGCTCACAGTCAGGTAATACCGGATGCAGCCACTCACTAGGCGCACGCTCGTGCATGGCCGACATATTGCTCATCAAAAAATGAGACACTTCGTTGAATTTTTCTTCAAGATCAAATTCCATTCGACATCCTCTTTCGCATTTCTTGCAAACTACTTCATCTGATACGGTACGGATCCCCAACGCTTTCAGTTTGTCCATGCTTAGGATTCTAGCCCTGCGATCCATGGCCCAAGGGTATGGAATAGGGATTGTTTCAACTTTGTTGGGGCCTCGTGATTGGAACGGGTTGCGCCGTTTCTTGGAAGGTGGTGCTCGTCGTAGTGACGGCCGGTTATGAGCAGTACTACTAGTAGCAATACTACTAGCACTAAACTCTACTCCAACTGTGGCATGACTACTATAGTTACCACCGCTAATAGTATTCATGGATGACGAAGCCTGCGGAGTATCGGTAAGAAAGTACGGGAAGGCCGGTTGGGAAGGTAACTGCACCGATCCTAGTTGTAGCGGCGGCGGCAGCAACCGACTCGTTGAAGATACTTCCCCCGTTGCCCTGATCATTGGTACCGCCGGTGCTGCTGCTTGCTGATGTGGAGACAACCCGTCGTCTGATTCATGCCTGCGGGATGACGATGGAATATTTGAAATTGTTTGCAAATGCTGCAGCGGTGATGGTGATGATCGGCGAAGACTCAGGCCCAAGCTAAGGTTATCTACACCACCTTCTTCATTACTGGGGGGTCTTTGGATCATCGTTAGAGGAAGAGAATTATTACTGCTTTGCTACATGTGATCCCGTTGTGGTTGTTGTGGTGGCGGACTTGCTGCAAACTCAAATACTACTAGCTCTGTCCTTTTCTCTCCACCTTCTTCTAACCGATAAATGTCAATGAAACAGCCCACCTGATCTGCGAAATATGTACGAGAGTTTAGTTAACTTTAGTTAAATAAAATAGAAAATTTAAAATTGTTAATAATCTACTATAGTAAAAACTATTTTATCATTTTATCTCACTCATGCCATTATTATATGTAAGAGTTTATTTTTTATCAAATATTACTCTAAAACAGTAATTAATTATTAGATCGATTGATCGATTGGCTTTATATAAGAGTTTATTCTATTATATAAGGTATCTCATACACACGCACTCAGATACAATTTTATCTTTAAATCCAAAACCTACAAAATTAAATTTCTTTTTAGCTATCCCAATTTATTAGACTGTGTAAAGTTCAATTAAATTTCAATATTTTTGGAAAGATAAGTAGCTTAAATCATGATTGTCTATATATGTGGTGTGTCCCCAGCAACGACGCCAAAAATTGGTGTGGCCATAGCCGATACGCAATTTAAACCCTCTTGTTGTTAATTGTAGCACTGGTAAATAAGGGTATCGTTCTAGTCCGGGTATTGAGAGGGCTCACCTCTATCTAACTAGCTCAAACTATAAATAAAAATAAAAATCCTAAATAATTATAAAAAAAACAAGAAAAATACTAATGGGGGTTATAAAAATAATAATAAAAGGAGTAAATAAAATAAATTAAACTAATAACAATAAAAATAATAGGAAACCAGCAGATATGATAAAGATGTTAGGGAAATCAAAATCCACCACTAGATTAGGTCGAAATATAATATTAATTTCTAAGTCAATATTTAATTGTGAGAATGAGATTGACCAAGTTGTACACCAAACGCAGGTCCATACACCTTATATTACTTCCCTTAATTAATTAATATGACAACGTGCTAATATTAACTCTATTAAATATAAGCAGTATAGCAGCAACAAGCGGCTCCTATATTTAACTAGATTTAATGCATTAAGTGTAATTGGAAGGCTGTCAATCTAAGTACCCAAACTAGTACACAACGCATGTCTAGCTGTATTTCCTTTTCTTGACCCACACGTATCAAAACTTTTTACTAGCAGGCAAATAATCCTACATACTGTCACTTATGAGGAAACCAGAACAAGGCATGTACCAAATAAATTATACTTAACAGAATTATACATATAAACGATATCAATTAAAATAGAGTCAAGAAACAATCTCACAAAACAAAGAAAATAAAATTATAGCTTAAACCATAGTCTAAGTTTTCAATTTATTCCCTAACAATAAATAATCAGCTAGCCATAATAAAGAAATTAATTACACAAAAATATATATCTAAAATATAAATTAAAATAAGAAAAATAAATAATCAGAATTAATTTTGGATAAAAAATTAAAAATTAATTCAGATAAAAATTAATTTTATATAAAATAAATTATACCAGTATCAAATTTTCTCTTATTATCCGTTGTCGTCGCCTTTCTTTCCGTGCACTATTTCTTTTTCTTTTTCTTTTTCCGGCTGACGGAGGCTGCCCTGCCTCGAATTCCGTGCGGCACTGATGTGCCTCGCGGCTGCTACTCGTACTGCCGCTGTGCCTCGGTCGAGCTTGTTAAGGCTCTCCTCCAGACGCTCCCTCCTCTGCTTCTGACGTGCAGCTGCCTTTTAATTTTCTTTCTTTTTGACCGCTGACGTCTCCTCTTCGGGTGACGACTGACGAGCCCTGCCGCACTCCCTCTTCCTTCTGCGGCTTGTCCTTTAATTTATTAATGCTGCTCCTTTTATTTTCGTCAGAGGGCTTTTCCACGTCAGCCCTCACAAACCCTTCGTGCGGCTCACTGTTTCGTGCCTGGCGGCTCGTTTGATTTGCCTCCCCGCTGCGTCGTTTCTTCCGTTCTTGTTTCGGGCCTTTGGGCCTTCGGCTTTTGGGCCGTTAGTCCAAAGGTCCAAATCTTTTTTTTTTTAATTTTTTTCTTTTATTTAAAAACAATAAATGCAAAATAAAATTAAATAAATATTAATAAATAATATTTTATTTTAAATTTACTTAATTTATATCATTTTAGCTTAAATAATAATATTTATGCAATTTTTACTACTTAAGCATAAAACCATAATTATTTACCTATATGAGTTAAATAAAATACTAAAAACTAAAATTATAAGGGTATAAAATATGTCAAAATATGAACTTATCAATATATACCTAAAAAAAAAGTACAAATCTACAATCTACATACACTACAAGAAAAAGACCTAACACCGATAGAGACTAATCGTCGGTGTTACAACTAAATACCGACTATAAATCATCGGTATTAAAATAGACAACAAAAGAATTTTTAACTTAAAAAAAAGGTTGGAAAATTATTAGTACCGACAATATGTATTTTCGGTGTTTAGTGGCGCCAAATTTCACTCAAAAAAATAATATTAAAATGTCAAAAATATAAAACTAATGAATTATTTCTTATTACCAACGATAAGTGTAGTCGGTAATAAGAAATATATTTCATGGATGAAAATTTTCTGCCCAAATTTTTTTTATTAAAGTAAAAATCTTATTACCGACGATAAGATCTTTAATATTGATGATATATTGTAGGTAATACAAAATTTAGTTAGCTAGAATAGGAGGAAAATATATCGATAAGGAACGAATAATAATAAAATATTTATTGCCAATGATAAATCGTCGATATTAAGGGTAAAAAAAATTTCTTCGTCCTAAGCCAAAGACATCGTTTAAATTTTTATTTCATAATACCAATGATTTATTGTCGGTATTAAGATAATCAATTTTTTTGGCTAGGGAAAATGACGTTGTCTATTTAATTCTACCTTAATAACGATGATAAATCACTTAATGCCAACAATTAAAACCATTGGTATTAAGCATTAGATATAAACCAAATACAAGTCCTAATTCTTCTTTTTCGGTCGTCTTCTTTAGCGTTCTTCTTCTTCTCTTTATAAGATAGCGCACATTCTGCCCTATTTCCTTTCAATTTTCATCATTTTTCTCTTTTTATTTTTTTTTTTATTTTTAAGTTTGAAGGTTTGTATGCTTCTAATATATTATCCTTAAGTATAATTTGGTTTAAAATTGACTATTCATGGTTTGTTATATGTATTTGTAGCCCAACTGCTGTAGCACCACCACGCTGCCAGCTCGTCGTAGCCGTGCCATTGTCGTCTCCTACCAAGCAACCTTACAACATTAATTTGGTATATTTATTAATTATTTATTTTGATTTATGGTAATAATTTCCATATTAATTAAATTAAAATAATTTTTGAATTATGTTATTGTAGTTAAGGTTTGATTGGTTTAATAGATTATTGTGTTTTGGGTTTATAGAATTGATTTAATAGATTTTTTTATAATTGGGGTATTAGATTATTATAGTTAGATTATGTGTATAATTAAATGATATATATTGTATATCGTTATTATTATGCATGCTATATTAGAAAAAATATTAGTATGTTTTAGTTGATCGTTGGTAATTAATATATACTTTAGAATCTTACTATGAGTATATATTTGTAGAAGCAACACGTTGGTAGACTTTTAAATTGGTGATATATAATTTGTATGTTTTTGGTGAGCTTGTTAGATTTAATAAATATTTGTTACTATAAATAAGATTAGAGACGAATAGTTAAAATTTTTTATTTATGATAATAATAATTAATGGTAAGCTTCAACCTAGTTATTAAAAAAATAACTGAAGAGAATAATTAATAATTAATTAAAAAATAAAATTTTAGAGATAAATACTTAAAAAAATATGAAAATAAAAAAAGGTTGTTGACCTTATATGATAATTAATAATTAATAATCTCTCGTAATTTTAAACAAAAAAACATTCTTGACTAAAATGAACACAAATCTTTGATACTTTTAAAAAAAAAATTATATAGTTGAACCCTTGTGAAATCAAAATAAATGAAATAAAGGCAATATTAACTTAAAATAAGGGTCTAAGGTTTATTTTGATTTTGTGCTATTTTTGTAGGTGCTAAATTTAATTATTGACAAGTTAACTAAAAGTTTTTTATTTGAAAAAAATTTAACAGATAAGATGACCATTGATAAGAGTTGGAAGAGGTTATGGAATTATAGGTTTCATCAGTTTTGGAATGAACTTCTAGCGTTTATTAAAATGGTAAAAAATTGTCTAAATTCATACGGGTCCATTTGTTGTCGTTGTAAGAATTGTAATAATTATATTTGGCTCCATCTTAGTGTAATTAAAAGTCACATACTATTCTTTGGGTTTTTGCCAACATATGAGAAATAGGTATACCATAGTGAAATAAAGTCAATGTCAGTTAAGGAGGAGAGAGGAGATGAGATGATGTATATTTTAGGTGATTTATTAGGTAGTACTAATGAGCCTTATGCAGATGACATCGACAATAATGAATCCTTAGGTGGTAACAAATTTATTAATAGAGATGTTAATAGGACTTTAGTGGTGATGTGAGGAATGATGCGGATCAATATTATAAATAATTATTTGAGGAGATAGAGACATAATTATCTTCCGAATGCAAGAATTTCTCTTCTCTCAACTTTTTAGTAAAGGCGATGCATCTTAAGGTGTTGAACAAATGGAGTAATAAATCATTTGATGGACTATTCAAGTTGTTGAAAGAAGCTCTTCCAGAGGGAAATAAGTTTCCTAAATTGCATTACAATACTAAGAAGATGATGAGTAAGTTAGGTTTAGGGTATGAATTGATTCACGTGTGCAGGTTTGTGTAACACCCCAAAATTCGCTAAATCTTTTTTTTAAAAGTGGAAGAATTTAAAATTTAAAACCTATGACACTACAGAAAACTAGGATTTTAACGACCAACAACTTTCGTCGTTAATGACCAAATTTTGGTTGCTAATATCAATAACAACCAAATAAATTGTTGGTCGTCCATGGTCATTATTGCTCCCTCGCTAAAGGCTTTAACGACCAACCGAAATTTTTTGATCGCTAAAACAATAGCAACGGCATAAAATGTTGGTCGCTATAAGCAATAGCAACAACATATAATGTTGGTCGCTATAAGCAATAGTGAGGAACAAAATACAGTGTCGTAAATAATATTACCGATCATTTTTTTATAATTAAATAAATACAAATTATTATATTAATAACGACCAATTTTTTCTTCACTACTAAAATCCATTTATTATTAGCGACATAATTTATTGGTCGCAAATACCATAATTATATATTCAAGGATATAGCATTTCAACATTCTTCTCAAGCCATGCATCGGTCTATATATATATTATATATATATATATATATATATATATATCCATTTTAATCTTCTCAATCTCTGTAATATATATATATATATATATATATAATATATTATATATATATATATATATATATATATATATATTAACACATGGATATAATTTTCTAAATACTTGCCTACAAATATTCATACAAATAGTTTGTATCAAATGTCTAGTACAACAAAATATTTGATCAAATATAAATATATTACAAGGATGCCATTGCATTACAAAAATATCATAATAAGGAGTTGGCATTTGAACCTAATAGACCTAGTCAACTTGTCAAAATGAGTTGGATCTACAACAACAGAAATATGAAAACAATAATTAATATAAGTATCAAATAAAAAAAAGTTATGATCCTGATATACAAAGTGGCAGTGAAGGTAATGTACTATCTAGGTTCTTATTATAGTAGTTTTTTCAATTTCATTAGTTAATGTTTTTTGGCATATGATGATTAGTTAAGTTATTTTTATATTTGATATCTTTAATTAGTTAACTTTGTGCTATATAGTGATAGTTTTGATGTGTTTTACCTCTGGTGAAAAAAACATGCTTTGATTATATTTTTTCAAGAGAAGAAATAATCACTGTGTTAATTTTATCATTGCTTTGTTGTCATTAAAATTGTTATTGTAGTTTAATTTCTTATAGTTAGTTTTTGGTTGTAATTAATTTTTTGGTATATATATATATTGCACGGAATGCCAATTTTAATGGTAAAGTGTGGAAGAGATGGCATGAAAACTTACACATATATGACTCACAAGTTAGAAATGGATGTAACGAAACTGCCATTTAAAGAAACATAAGATTTTACCTGCATAAAAAAATGGAAAAACAATGAGTTACAATGTGATTAATGTAGCACGATCCCAACCTTCACTTAACTTTACATTAATGGGAGAAGCGTACCAATTTGACATGTTATAGCATAGGAACTCAAAAGATGAGACCAAATTATTTATTGAGATCAAAGATTGTAAAAACAGTTAAAAAATCAATGATACATTATTTGTAAAACCTTTTATTAAAAATAAACACCAACTCATTGATGAAAAAATATTATAGCAAAAATAACTATATCATATATAAGCTTAATGAAACGTATTTCATGATCATTTACAAACTAATTTTCAATTACAGCTGAAACCTACGTGTGAGAATATATGTTACACCTAAAGCTTACTTTAAGATAATAACCAAACAATAGTTAAATATAAATATTTTATTTAATAAATTAGTAATTTTATTAAAAATAGGAAAACATTTGTCGTTTTCACCACAAACCATTTCCATCACATTCTTGAAAGATTTTAGAAATCATGGTTAATCATTTCCTTAGGCAAATCACTATAAAACTTTCATCCACCTTTGTTTTTACCCTCTCTTCCCCAATATGCTTGCTATGTTGTCATCTTGAAGCTTTGCAAATTTTACATTTCTCTAGATGACTATCTTCTTTCCAAAAAAAAAGCATAAAAAAATAATTAGAAAATAGATACCAATTAGATAAAACATGCACACTATCATTTTGAAGAATACACAACAAGGATTACAAAGATATAACACCAAACATCATTAATAAAGTATTAATGAAAGAAATAGAAAGCACAAAAGCACACCAATTATATCATATTTTGTTTCTTGTTAAAAAAATAATGTTAATGCTGATCATCACCATATTCTTTATCTAATTTTATTAACTTGAATGATTATGAAATTCTAAAATGAATTAAAATAGAAAATAATCTAAGGACATAAAAAATAGATTATACAACAATATAAAGTCATGAAGAAAACCTTGAACACCACCATCCACCAAAACCCTTCCTAATTTTTTACTTTCAAGATAACATATGTTGTATACTCAATTGATTAAAACAAGAAAAGAAAGACCCAATTTAACATAATTAGAGTTTTTGAGCCCGGACTACAAATTCGATCAAATCTTGCTAAAATATTTAAATTGAGGGATTGGAAATGAAATTAAACATAATCTAATGCAAATTATATAATCAATTGAATATAATAACTCGATTATACAATCTAATTTAAATCCGCAAAAATTTTGACCTAAGAATCCAATTCCAATTGATTTCGCACAAATTTTTCAAATTGATAGTTCTAACATGAAATTAGACACATTTTAAAGCATATTATAAATTTAATTTATCTAAAATGGCTTAATCGGATAAAACCGACAACTTCGAATATAACCGGGTCACAAATCCAATTTTCACAAATCAACCACAACCAATAGAATTAACCATTCCAAATCACTCATACAACGCATACATATATATAATTAAACAACTAATTTATCTTATCATAAGCTAATTCATTCAAAATTAATAAAAACAAAAGTTAGGGTTTGGGTATTTATACCAAATGAATTGTTGCGAAATTGGAGGGGATGAGGGCTGCTGGAGCTTCACCGTTGGTCAAGGACAACTCCCTGGTGCTGAGCAGCCCTAGAGGCGGATGGGTGGTGTCGCGCTACTGTTGTCTTCGTGTGTTGCTGGCTGCTGCTGCTGCGTTAGAGGATGACGGCGAGGAGAAGAGGGGTAGTGGTGTGCTCGAGCAGCGGTGGCTGGTGTGGTGGTGTGGCCTAGGTCGAAGGAGGAGAGGAGGACGATGCAGGGCTCGGGGGTCGAGGCTAAGGTCGACGTTTGGGGAAAAAAAGAAAGGCAGAAGACAAAAGGAAATAGCGGCCAGGACTGGGCGCATGTTTTTTTTTTGTTTTTTTTTTAATTTATGGAATTAAGAGGCTTAAGTGTTTTTTCTTTCATTAAATTTTTTTTATTTTAGATATTTGAAAAAAAATTCATTATAAAACATAATATATATATAAGACTTAAACGTTTTTAGTGACCAAGAAATTAATTATTAACGACCAAAAAATATATTGGTCATTAAGCATTTTTAGCAACCAAGAAATTAATTATTAACGACCAAAAAATATATTATTCGTTAAACATTTTTAGCGACCAAGAAATTAATTATTAATGACCAAAAAATATATTGGTCGTAATAGATATACCAATAACAACGAATTTTTATGGTGGTCGTTAATAATATATCAATAGCGATAAAAAAAATTGGTTGCTAAATTGGTTGTTAATGCACCAGTTTGTTGTAGTGTGAATTCTGGAGATGTTACCGCCACACTTAGTACCAGACCGGTTCTCTCTGACCGTTCTAATACCAAGTGCTAAGGCTAAAAGATTAATATTAAACTCAAACTAAGAGTTCATAAAAGAACTAGAAAGATCATAATATCAAAAATCAAAGTACGCGTGAAGGCTTACAAACTAATAGAGTAAAATCAGTCATAAGATAGAAATCAGAGTGCAAAGTCAAAATTCCTCGAAGGGAATAATCTTAAAATTGATAAAAGGTTTATTTAAAATACTCAATACAAGTAATAAATTAAAAAAGTGTAAATCCGATATAAAAGAAATAACACACAGACATAAATTACATAAAGAGTGAATACAGCCACGACACTCTTGAACTTGAGCCAGACACAAGCTCAATACTTAGCCCTGACTGATGTCTCGCCCACCTGCACAAAGTCAGAAGGGCCAACTACTCGTGGGAATGAGCAATTTCCATAAAAAGGGTGATCAGTATGCTACGTACTGAGTAAAGTAATCGTAAACTGAGGCCAACACACGAAATTCACATAAACCATGTAGGATAATAAAAAAAGCATAATCCAACATAATAACATAAAGGCATATGAGGTGAATACACCAAGATCCAATATAGTCTAGATTAATTACTTAATTAATCCTTTATCAAATTATTTTCACACCATGATCTTTATCAATTCCATACAAGTACAGGAACCCCACTATTTTAGCCGGTGGATCAGTCTCCAGGGCACTTCGGCTCCTGGCCACTATTTTAGCTGGTGGATCGGTCACTTAGGGTACATGCTCTACCACTATTATATGCTGATGGATCAGTCTGGCCCCTTTCTCGCATGGTGTTCCACTATAAGTACTTAGTGTCTTTCTCATATCTTAGCAAATAATAGGGTTGGTTTATTGAGATCAGGATCTCCACTATTATAGCCGGACGATTGGTCACTTAGGGTACATGCCCTACCACTATTATACGCCGGTGGATCCGTCTCCAGGATACCTTGATACCTGGCCACTATTATGTTGGTGGATCGGTCTAGGCCTGACTCAATACTCTTTTGCCTTACATAATTAAAGTCTTAAGTATCTTATTCAAGAATCTTCACCCTAGACATGAATGAATCACTCCCTTTACACTTATCCTCCAACTGACCCGTATTATACCATGAGAACCCTGCACCTCTTAACTTGCCCAATAACCTTTCCTCTATACTCAAATTCACATTAGAACTCCAACACCGAAATATGTGGATCAAGGCCCACTACTACACACCTCCAAGTCCACTCCACATCTCACTTTAGGGTTTTATCCCAAAACCCTAATTTAGGCCTAAGTGGCCCGTCTTACTCCATCTCACACAACCCAAATCATTTAAACACTCCACACATCACAACCCATAAATTCCATATTCATCATCATACTTTATTCACCAAGCACACACGTGCTACCATCGAACCCTATTTAATCATATCAAAACCTTAGTTAACCACAACAACCCATAGTTAATCCCAACAAACCATAATTAGCCACTCCAAACCCTAGTTAATCACAACAAACCATAATTAGTCACTCCAAACCCTAGTTAATCACAACAACCCATAGTTAATCACTCCAAACACTAACTCAATCTCCTACGTACCCTTATAATGCTTCACGTACTATTTTCCATCCAAAGTGTTCAAACACCCAAATAACACTTACATTACCTTCCTCACATTCCAAATCAACGTTCCATACATAAATTTCACTCCCATGCAGACTTTACACACCCCATGTAACCATTCGAATTTTTTCATGCAAACCCTAAAACTCCCTCATGAAACCCTAGATTCAACCATGCAAACCCTAGATCCATCCATATAAAACCCTAAATTCTTTCATACAGAACCCAAGATTCCTTCATACAAAACCCTAAATTCAATCCATACAAACTATAGATTAGATTCTCCTATATTACACCATAGATTAGATTATCCCATGTTACACCTTAGATTAAATTCTCCCATATAAAACTACAAATTATATACTCCCATATAAAACCATAAATTAGATTCTCCTATACAAAACCATAAATTATATTCTTCCATAAAAAATTATAAATTAGATTCTCCTATACAGAACCATAGATTAGATTCTCCTATATAAACCATAAATTAGATTCTCCCATATAAAACCATAATTAAGATTCTTCCATACAAAACCATAGATTAGATTCTCCTATATAAACCATAAATTAGATTCTCCCATATAAAACCATAAATTAGATTCTCCCATTTTACTCTTCCACTCATTGATCATTAAAATACTCAGGTCAACTCCCATTCTTTGGTCAACTTATTCCCCTCTTGTCAACTTACTCCAATTGTTCAACCACTTTCCCTTTTGGTCAAATTCTTTTCTCATTCTCCTTTTTCATCCTTTCTCCCACACAAACCACATTAACACCATCACATGCATGTCTTACAAGGTCATAACACATATCATCACATACCACAATATTTCATCACATACACATAGTACACATGCTATATAACAACACATAAACACACTTTAACTCCATGCCATACCACACATGAAATCAATATAATGATAAACATAGGGTGCATAACATACAAAACATATAATGCACATCAACACACGATAGGCCTTAGTAACACCCTTACCTAAAATGACACCGGTCTTAGAGCATGCTTCTATGCCTCCTTAGGGATTTGACTGGTCTCACCTATATGAGGGAAGAACTAAAATTAGATTCCCTCCTACCAAAAATGATATTAAATACTAACTTGTTCTGAAACTAGGCTTTTGATAAAATAATAAAATATTATTAATAATAACCATTAACTAAATACTAAATTTGGCTAAAAAATATTGAAAATAATAGTAATATTATAAAAGTTGATAATATAAAATTGAAGACTTTACCCTAATAATAAGAACAATAATGATACCAAAATAATAATAGCAAAGATACTAAAAATAATATCAATGTTAATATTAATAAGAATAAGAATAATAGTAACAATAATAATAAAAATAGAAATAATATGAATGATAAAAACCATAATAATATTGAAAAATAATAATAATTATAATGGTAATACTAGTAATGATAATAATCGAATAAAATGAAGTAGGGTTTTGACCCTACATTGAATAATAATAAACTTATTAAATAATAATAATAATAATAATAATAATAATAATAACACTAATAAGAATAATAAATGCTAATGGTAAAAATATTAATAATAATAAGACTCAATATTTATAATACTACTACTACAATTCAAAATAGGCACCATAGGGTTTCATCCCTATATAGAATAATAATACTAACATTGAAAATAATAATAATAATAATAATAATAATAATAATAGTAAAATATTTGTAATAATAATAATAATAATTTTGAAAGAGTAATAATAATAATAATAATAACAACAACAACAACAACAACATATTAATATTAATAATAAACGTAATAACGACAATAAGAATAATAATAATAAAATTGAAATAAAAAATATAATAGGGCTTAGGCCCTCAATAGAAATAATAATAAAATCATTAATAATAATAATAGTAATAACAATAACAACAACAACAACAACAACAACAACAACAACAACAACAATAATAATAATAATAAATAATAATAATAATAATAATATATTTTGAATAAATAAAATAAAATAGATTAAGGCTTGTAAAAATAGAGTAAAAGGGTTGAGAGGGTCTAGGGTTCAACCTTAGGTTGGTGGTGATAGCCGGCACTGGCGGTGGTGCACGGTGGCAGCGACGGTGACCGTAAAAAGGGAATAAAAAAGGAAAAGGTTAAGGCTGTGAATAAAATAGGGAGAAAGAAGGTGGGAGTAGAGGTGATTATGGTTGCCTAGAAGGAGAGGAACAGAATGACGGTGGCGGCGCACGGCAGCAGTGGTGGTGGCAAAATGGGGAAGAAGAAGAAAAAGAGAGGAGGAGAGGGAGGAAGAGGAAAAGAAAGGTAAGGAAGGTGAAAGGAGCAGGGACAGCGGCGGAAGTGGTGACTAATGGTGGTTCGAAGGGTGGCGGAGATGAAAAGGGAGGCTAATCGTGGAGGAAACTTTACACAGCCGGGGTGACTTGTGCAGGAAGAATCGAGGGGTATGGGTGGTTTGGTTAGTTAGAGGGTGGTGCAGGGAGTACTCGGGTGGCCATAATGGGCAGTGTTGTTGGCCGAAGGTGGAAAAAATGGCACCTAAAGTGGCGGTGGCACATGTGAGGGTTTTTTCTGGGTAAAATTCAAAGACTCGGTACAGGGCTATTATGGGGGTATTTATAAACTTTAGAAAAGAGGGTAGGGTTCTATGGGTTGGCTAGGGAATAGGGAAGGTTGGTTCGGGCTCATTGGCGGCAATGTTGGCCAATAGAATTTAAAAATGGGCGAGGTAAGTAGTCGGCTGGGGGAAAGGGAAATCATGCGAGAAATAGGGGAGGGTTAGTTGGGTTGACGTGGCCGTTGAATCGGCAAGGGAGAGAGAAGAAAGTGGTCGATCAAATCGGGTGTGGCCGGCGGCGGGAGCTTTGGACGATTGAAAGTCGAACGGTAGGAAGAAGAGGAAGAAGAAGAAGAAGGAAGAAAGGGGGCGCGTGGACCGGTTGGCTAGGAGAAAGAAAGAAAAGAAAGGAAGGATGGGTGAATTGGGCCGGCGACGCAGGTTAAAAATTTTTAACCAAAATGTGGCATTATGGGAAAATAAGGGAGGAGGCACGGAGTTTCGATACTGGGCCACAGGAAGGAAAGAAAAAGAAAGAGGAGGATTGGACAGCAGACATGCCCAATTGGGAAGGAGAAAAAGAAAAGAAAAAGGAAGAAAGAAAAGGGAAAAATGAAAAGGGAAAAAGGAGAAAATAATGGGTTAGGTTAATTAAATTAATTAGGATATTTGGAATATTTAAAAATAATAATATTTAAATAAAATAATATTTAAATTCCTTTTTAGGCTAATTTAGGATTTTTGAAATATTTTTCATAAATTCCATTTTAATTAGCAAATCACTCTAATTTTCTCCAATTAAATGATTTGTAAAATTACTATTAATTTGGAACTATTTTATCCTCCTTATTTTAAATAAAATAATTTATTTAATTAATTTCTAAAATAAAATCCTTAATTAGCTAAAATACCCAAATTTCTCCTAATTAAAATACTTATAAATTTCTTCTTGATTTGCCATAATTAATTTCCTTTTATTTTAATAAAAATAATTTATTTAATTAATTTTCCTAATAAAATCTTATTTAACTATAATTTTAAAATTTAAAATTTTGGGACATTTCAGTTTGATTGTGTAATTTTTTGGAAAGAAAATGCTAAAAGAAATAGTTGTCCGGTATGTGGGACCTCTCGATGGGTTGGTGAAGGTACGAAGGAAAAAGATACCTTATGAAGTATTGTGATAGTTCCTTTGACACTGAGATTGAAGAGGTTGTTTGTTTGCTACATATTGCTAAATACATAAGATAGCATTTGACTGAACATTCTAGGGAGCCAGGGGTGCTATGATATTCTATTGATAAACAAGCATGGAAGGATTTTGATTTGAAGTATTCAAATTTTGTTCCTAATCCTTGGAATGTTTGTTTGGAGTTAGCATATGATAGGTTTAATCCATTTGGTGTGGGAAAAAATTATAGCATGTGGGCGGTAATTATGACTACCTATAACTTACCACCATGACAATCACGAAAGACCCATTATTTATGTTAACTTTGTTAATCCCCAGTCTTCATGGAACTTTGATGGATATTGATGTGTTTCCTATACTGTTGATTGATGAATTGAAAGATTTGTGGGTGGCAGGAGTAGATGCACGATATGTTCTAGAGAATCAAGTTTTTAAAATATGTGCAACATTGCAACAAACTATTAATCATTTTCCTGCTTAATCATGTCTCTCATGATGGACTGGGCAAGGATATCTTGCGTGCCCTAATTTCTATAAAGACACTCCATCTGTTAGATTAAGAGGTAAGATGGGATATATTGCACATAGATGATTTCTTCCAAACAATCATTCAATGCAGAAAAGCAAATTATTTAATAGTAAAGTCGAGAAAAGAAGTCCTCCTCAATAGTTTTCGCCCATTGATATATTGATGCAGTTAAGTCAAGTACAAGATCACCCATTTGAAAAATATTGTTTTAAGAGAAAGAGAAATGTTGATGAATTGATTAGAAGAAGAAAAACATCTTCTATGATTTGCCATATTGGTCTACGCTTATGCTACTGCTTGCTGATATGGAGATAACCTATTATCTGATTCATGTTGATGAGATGGTCTTGGAATATGTGAAATTGTTTGCAAATGCCACGGCGATGATGGTGATGATAGACGAAGACTCAGCCCCAGGCCTAGGCCAAGGTTATCTACACCGCCTTCATCATTTTTAGGGGAGTCCTTGGATCCTTGCCATCATTGTGGTGGTTGATAGGGTGGACATGCTACAAATTTAAATAGTATTCGCTCTACTCTTCCTTTTCTCTCCACTTTCTTCTCCCTTCTTCATCTTGTAACACCCCAAAATTTACACATTTTAAAAAAAAAACAATACTCATAAATTAAAACCGTAAATTCTGGGGATGTTACCGCCACACTTAGTACCAGACCAATTCACTTCTACTGTTCCAGTACCAAATGCTAAGGCTAAGAAAACACTATCCCTAATACCATACCAATTCAAATTTATAAAAACAGAAATCAGAGTACGCGCAAGTCTTACATAATTCGAAATACCAACTATTGTTTTTCAATTAATAATTAAACAACATTAATAAAGTTGTTTCTGCAACTTAAACATAATAAAAATAACATGAATCATAAATTAAAAAGAAAACGGCCGCGTCTCTCTAGGAATCGATCCAGCCCAGTTATCACTCTGCCCCTCCTGATGTCCCGTAGACATCGATAGCATCAAAGTAGGTGTCTCCTACCTGCAATAGGTTAGACAGGCCTTCTGCTCGTGGGAATGAGCAGCACCCATGAAACGGGTGGTCAGTACACTACGTACTAAGTAAGGTAACCGAGTACTAAGGCCTGCATATAACACATTTAATTCATGCAGGATAATGATCAACATACATTTACAAACCCACACATATGACACATAGAAGCATAAAATGAAATCCATAATTTATAATCAACAAATCCACACATGAGGCCCAAAAAGATCCAGATTAATTATTTAATCTTTCTTTTATCAAAAGTCGACACACACCATACCTTTTATCATATCCATGTAGAAATAGGAACACCCCACTATTATAACCGATGGGCCGGTCACACATAGGACCTTATGTCCTAACCACTATTATTACCGATGGATTGGTCACATATAGGGTAAAACCCTAACCACTATTCCTGACAGGTGGATCGGTCTGGTTCCTGCTCGCATGGTGTTTCACTGTAAGTAATTAAGTATTTTAAGAGCTTTAACAATTCTGGTTTATGTTTATTGAGCTCGAGCACCCCACTATTATTGCTGGTGAGCCGGTCACATATAGGACCTCATGTCCTAACCACTATTATTAACGGTGGATCGGTCACACATAGGGTAAAAACCCTAACCACTATTCCTGACCGGTGGATCGGTCTGGACCCAGCTCAATAATCTTCCACTTTAAAAGATTAGTGTCTTAAGTATTTTAATCACAACATTTGCCATTCACAAACATTTTCCCAGACATGCATAACTAACTCCATGCAACCCTAGTTCCCACGCAAACCTTAACTCATCGTAAACCACACTTCCATGCAACCCTAGCTTCCATACAAACCCTAACTCCACATACCACACTTCCATGCAAACCCTAGCTCCCATGCAAACCCTAACTCCACGTACTAGACTTCCATGCAAACTCTAGCTCCCATGAAAACCCTAGCTTCACTATGTTATTTTTATCATTGCTTTGTTGTCATTAAAATTGTTGTTGTAGTTTAATTTCTTATAGTTAGTTTTTGGTTGTAATCAATTTTTTGGTATATATATATTGTATCGTAGATGTTGGTTAATTTTGCTTATGTGATCCTTAAGATTATGTTATACAATAATATTGAGGTAATACTGGCTTGGAGATATGATTTTAAAATTCATAGGAATTTGGAGATAGGTATGTAGAATTTTTAAGAGAGAATGTGAGGTAATACTAGTTTCTAGGTAAATGAAAGCATATCATGTGAGTTATACAAAAGAAACTACATGATGACAATGACACCACAAGGGTGCTTGCGAAAAACTTGGCCCTTTTTGCTTTGCTAACTTGGCATAATAGTATTAGCTTTTCAAAATATTTATATTTTCATTTCAATATTGTATGTCTTTCCTGTTCCATACTATTGAAATGGATATACGGTTGTAGCATATACATTTACTAGAAAAAGTAAAACTATAGATACATAAGAAAGAAATATATTTACTAAGAAAAGCAAAACCATAGATACAAAAGAAGGAAATAAGAAAGAATATAGTGTTTATTGCTTTAAACATCCTCAACTCAGAATATGATCCTATCTTTCAGATTTATCATGTATCTATATAATATTTTTAGAGTACACTAGTATTACATCCAGGCGATGCACGGAATGCCAATCTTAATGGTAAAGTGTGGAAGAGATGGCATGAAAACTTACAAATATATGACTCACATGTTAGAAATGGATGTAACGATACTACCATTAAAGAACATAAGACTTTACCTGCATAAAAAAATGGAAAAACAATGAGTTACAATGTGATTAATGTAGCACGATCCAACCTTCACTTAACTTTACATTAATGGGAGAAGCGTACCAATTTGACATGTTATAGCATAGGAACTCAAAAGATGAGACCAAATTATTTATTGAGATCAAAGATTGTAAAAACGGTTAAAAAAAATCAATGATACATTATTTGTAAAACCTTTTATTAAAAATAAACACCAATGACTCATTAATGAAAAAATATTATAGGAAAAATAACAACTCATTAATAGAAAACTGATGATCATATATAATGTTTAACCACTCTAAAACATAGTTAACTATTCTACACTATATCATATATAAGCTTAATGAAACATATTTCATGATCATTTACAAACTAATTTTCAATTACAGCTGAAACCTACGTGTGAGAATATATATTACACCTAAAGCTTAAATATAAATATTTTATTTAATAAATTAGTAATTTTATTAAAAATAGGAAAAGATTTGTCGTTTTCACCACAAACCATTTCCATCACATTCTTGGAAGATTTTAGAAATCATGGTTAATCATTTCCCTAGGCAAATCACTATAAAACTTTCATCCACCTTTGCTTTTACCTTCTCTTCCCCAATATGCTTGCTATGTTGTCATCTTGAAGCTTCGCAAATTTTACATTTCTCTAGATGACTATCTTCTTTCCAAAAAAAAAGAGCATAAACAAAACAATTAGAAAACAAATACCAATTAGATAAAACATGCACACTATCATTTTGAAGAATACACAACAAGGATTACAAAGATATAACACCAAACATCATTAATAAAGCATTAATGAAAGAAATATAAAGCACAAAAGCACACCAATTATATCATATTTTGTTTCTTGTTAAAAAAATAATGTCAATGCTGATCATCATCATATTCTTTATCTAATTTTATTAACTTGAATGATTATGAAATTCTAAAATGAATTAAAATAGAAAATAATCTAAGGATATCAAAAATAGATTATACAACAATATAAAGTAATGAAGAAAACCTTGAACACCACCATCCACCAAAACCCTTCCTAATTTTTTACTTTCAAGATAACATATGTTGTATACTCAATTGATTAAAACAAGAAAAGAAAGACCCAATTTAACATAATTAGGGTTTTTGAGCCCGGACTACAAATTCGATCAAATCTTGCTAAAATATTTAAATTGACGAATTGGAAATGAAATTAAACATAATCTAATGCAAATTATATAATCAAATGAATCTAATAACTCGATTATACAATCTAATTTAACTCCGTAAGAATTTTGACCTAAGAATCCAATTCCAATTGATTTCCCACAAATTTTTCAAATTGATAGTTCTAACATGAAATTAGACACATTTTAAAGCATATTATAAATTTAATTTATCTAAAATGGCTTAATCGGATAAAACCGATAAATTCGGATATAACCGGGTCACAAATCCAATTTTCACAAATCAACCACAACCAATAGAATTAACCATTCCAAATCACTCATACAACGCATACATATATATAATTAAACAACTAATTTATCTTATCATAAGCTAATTCATTCAAAATTAATTAAAATAAAAGTTAGGGTTTGGGTATTTATATCAAATGAATTGCTGCGAAATTGGAGGGGATGAGGGCTGCTGGAGCTTCACCGGTGGTCAAGGACAACTCGCTGGTGCTGAGCAGCCCTGGAGGCGGACGGGCGGTGTCGCCCCGCTGCTATCTTCGTGTGTTGCTGGCGGCTGCTGCTGTGCTAGAGCATGACGGCGACGAGAGGAGGGGTAGTGGTGTGCTCGAGTGGCGATGGCTGGTGTGGTGGTGTGGCCTAGGTCGAAGGAGGAGAGGAGGACAATGCAGGGCTCAGGGGTCGGGGCTAAGGTCAACGTTTGGGTCAAAAAATGAAAGGTAGTAGACAAAAGGAAATAGCGGCCAGGACTGGGCGCATGTTTTTTTTTGTTTTTTTTTAATTTATGGAATTAAGAGGCTTAAGTGTTTTTTCTTTCAATACAATTTTTTTTTTGGATTTTAGATGTTTGAAAAAAAATTTCACTAAAAACATATATATATATATATATAAAGGACTTAAACGTTTTTAGTGACCAAGAAATTAATTATTAATGACCAAAAAATATATTGGTCATTAAGCATTTTTCTCGACCAAGAAATTAATTATAAGCGAAAAAAAATATATTATTCGTTAAACATTTTTAGCGACCAAGAAATTAATTATTAACGACCAAAAAATATATTGGTCGTAATAGATACACCAATAACAACGACTTTTGATGGTAGTCGTTAATAA